>JARFJB010002353.1:4735000-5335000 GCA_036346205.1 Vesta saturnalis | reverse complement strand
AATTCACGACTGTGTACTTAGCCGTATCAATCTAATTTTATGATTTTATGATTCTATAGGGTCACACACAATTTTATTTTAACTGCAAAAAAATGGTGTCTAGTGATTTATCCACAAGATAAAAACCTGAACAAAAAATAATCAAATACGTTACACAAACTAATTCAATTACTACACTTGCTCTACGCAATTAAAGAGGCACTGTCACTAGTATATACTGGTATTTCTAAATTCTATTAATCAACATGTGTAAAGCAATGCGTTAACAAATATAATGCAATTTTCAAATAATTACTTCTTTTTGCTTAGAGATTTCGACAAATTAACACCTAAAATTTTCAAACATTTAGTTGCCACAAATTCATAACTTCATTACATTTTACGTAATGTACAATTGCCTTGACAATCAAGGATTAATTAAAATTGCGGTTGTTAATTTTTTTTTCATTTATCATTCAAAATTGAGTCGTTAAATTGCCAGAACAAATCACAGCACACAATATTAATTTTCTAGCAGCTTAGTTATTGTCCATTTAAAAGTTGCTTGCTGCAAGTAACTTATTAAATGGTGAAGCTATTCTTTTATACAACACAGCAATTGTCTCTTTCACATTGTGATTATAATGCACAAAACACACGTGCTACGGTAGTATCTAAATAAATAAAACCACCCCACTCACGTCAAGATAGCTTATATGGGATATTTGACTGCCCAAAATCAAAACAGGTAAACGTCTGGCTACACGCTAGAATTTGGATTCTTCTCCAAAACTACCCCGCCTGCGTATTTATCTCAATCCCCCCGTCATCATCCCTCTCAAATACTTTTAACTACGAAGTTAAGTAACTTATAAAAAAACTACTTTATATAATGAGGTATTTCCGAAAATTATCGATCCTCTTCATCACTTGAAGAATCATAAATTTTGTCTACAAACAAATAATTTCGATTTAGACCATAAAAAACTAATCTAATCCCATAAATGGAAAACCACTACTGTTGGTTAACTGTTTCAAATATGTAAAACGCTAAACACTAAAATACTGGAAAATAGCGGTTTTATTCACAAGGGAAATTACTGTGTTTCATCTAAGATGCCGATTACAAAAATCATTTGGCGCAATAATTCATTCAGTAGGGTTTTTACTGTTTCCACATTTTACATAAAATAATTCAATATTACAAAAAACAATATAAGCTGAAACACTTAATGTAATTCTAAAGCAACTATTAAATACAAAAACTTCATCTAGACTGACGGAACACGCCACAGTTCCCAAAACCGTAACAGCGTCACCTCTTTCGATAATAATTATTATACGTTATCTAAGAAACGGCTTTGCCATTGGGACACTGGTATTTCTTCGTAATAAATTCCCCAATTCATTTAGTAAATAGTAAACATTATTGTTCCAAGACCCAAGTGTTTCGAAAGCAAAAGCACAAAAGAAGTGAGGTTATTTTATTGCCTTGTATTTTTTGTGCTTCTGTTGTTCTGCTAGATTAGCAGCAACGCCTAAAAATGTTCTTGAGCCAATAATGTGAGATGGAGCGACTGTATCTGTGCAAGTTACATCCAAATATTCCCTATATTCATAGTAACAAAGCAACACCATCTGGACGCCTTCCACTTTCTCAAAAAAGACCTGGTGCCTCCAGGATGCACTCCTGAGACATGATAAACAATGGTATCCAGAATTGTATACGTCTGAGCCAAAAACACAAAGGATAGCAAATTGGAGACCTGACCTTGAGAGCAACTGCTATTTGAGGATTATGTATGTCCGGAAAGGTACCAAGTTGCGGTGGTGGCAAAGCTTCAAGCCAGAATCTGAATTATTTGCATCATGTTGAAAAGGAACTCTTTCCATGAAGATAAAAGGCAAGTAGTAGAATCGTCGCCAGAATTACTGACCAAACCCTTGATATGCTGAGGACCGATGCCATCAATTCCAATTGCAAACCCACATTTAGATGACGTAATTCCCTTAAGAAATTGATCTTGAGTTACTGAGAAGCATTCATGGTTCTCAAATGAGGTGTAGGAAGTTCATATGGGTACAATGGAATGAGATGTTTTTCTTGCAGCTTCTCTAAAGTAATATTAGTTGGGAGCAAAAGTATCATTATATGACAGAATTTGTACAGCATTTCAAATTTCTCCGTCATTAATCTCCTTTTTTTGCAAACTGCTCTCGATTTTGAGATGTAATTCGTTTTAAATCCGACCGTAGCAAATACACGGATACATTATTTTTAATTTTGTGTCCCAAGGAAATGTTCTTATTAACTTCCTTTGCAGTAATATGAAGGATACGATATGCAAACAAAAACAGTTCTTCCCATGAATCTTCATAAAGTAACTCATCTCTTAATTAATGATGCGTTTATTGGCCGCAAAATGACTAGCCGATTTTGGTGTTCCTTTAATTAATCTGGTGTCAGTTTTTAAATTACATAACCTTTCCGTGAAGTAATCATGTGAAAATGCTTGAGATGAAGTCAGTTTCTCTTCTAACTGTTTCTTGGAGATATGGATACTAACACCATTTTTATTTTTGAAATACTTCGGCTCTTTACAAGAAGGACATTTAGCATATGGTGTATTACTTGCTTGAGAGGCTTTATCGGTTTGAAGCGAGCTTTCATGGTTACATTTGTTATCAACAACACCACTTGAGTAAACATCAGCAATAGTATCAAAGTAAAAGTTCACTCAATGATTTTACCTTTTCCTTTTGTTCGAGTAGATCCATTTGGTGTGAGTTGGGTTCTTTACCTTTCGTTTATCATTTTTGAAACGATGCCTGCGGTCTGAATTGTTCTATTTGTTTGTCAAGGTTGATTTTAAATTTTTATTGCGACTTGCTTCAAATTTTGGAAAGGTGCTGTAAAGTGCCTTTGAAGCACCAGCTTCTTTGCGGTGTTGGAAAGATATATTAAGGTTTTGAGGCCTTTAGGGCTTTATAAAATATCGTAAAATAAGTATATCAATATGACCACCAAATCATTTACGACAGATATAAATCTAATTTTTACAAAAGAATATCATTATATATGATTTTTTTGAACGACAACTCATTTAATAAATTACTCTATGTTTCAAACATAGATACATTCAATGATTTTAAACTGTGATTCTATTGTTTCGAATTTTTATTTATAAAAGCCCACTAGTCTACATATGCTTCATAGGAGTAATTTCACATTTAAAAATTAATCCTTTACATCTATGAATACTTTTATTTCAGGTTTACATTTTTCAAGTCCAAATTTTCGTTTGTATGAATACTTTTTTTACACGGGTATAAAATTATATTATTGGTGCGATATAGTGTAAAATGTGCCTAACAGTCTCAGAGAACAGAGACACCATCCCCTCCACTTTTTTTACGTCACAAGCCCTGCCCCCTGGCTATCTTCCGCCATTTTGTTTTTTGTACCCGCTCACGTGGAGGGCGTATTTTTGTCGGCCATTTTTTTACGGCTTCTTTTCGGGGGTCATTGGGCCTCTTGATGGAATTTTCACCCTAATTAGGACCCTTTTGGTTGTATTAACAGCCTTATTGGCAGTTCAGCCCCTGGAAGGTAGGAAAATGCGTGCGCATACAATGTTCTGATTGGTGGTCCTAAGGAAAACCCCTTTTTCCTAATTAGTTTCTGATTGGTTCTTAGTCCCCCCTAGCTTCTGAGCTCTGATTGGGGGCTTAAGGCTCTGCAATGGTTACGGTGGGAAATTTGAAAATGTTCTAATAAGGGGCCCTAATGTTATCTCATAAGGCAGGTATATGAACTTGTGTTAGGTCTGCACCCTCTTGTCGTGGCCTTCTTGGCTGGAAATAGTATTATAAGGGACACTAATCCTATCTTATAAGACAGCTATAAGAACTTGTGTTAGGTCTGCGCCCTCTTGTCGTGGCCTCCTTGGCTGGAAATAGTATTATAATAAGGGGGCTCTAATGCTATATCATAAGACAGCTATAAGAACTTGTATTATGTCTGCGCCCTCTTATCGTGCCCCGCTTGTTGCGAAATTTGAATTTGCTTGTAGGGTCATCTAGTGGTGTGTGGGCTAATGAATATTTTTTCTGTAATAAAGGTAGCGTCACTTAGCGGTAGGACTAATTAGGGATTGTTGTGGCACCATCTAGTGGCGTATATACTAACGAAAATTTTCTGCAATAGAAGTTGATCATGCACGCCTCTCTGTTGTTACTTTTAATTAAACAACTAAACTACTAAAAACGCTTTTATTTATCAGAGTAGAATGGTTAAAAAGGAAAAGTAATTTGAATAATCTCATTTATAACTAAACATGTAGTGAAAAACTTATTTACAAAATCAAGCAATACTAGATTAATAAATGCACGGTTTTTAGGATATATCACCGGCTTGAGCAGCAGCAGAGATGGTTCGTCGATGGGACGTCGCACTGGAGCTACACGAGGTGAGGGTGCGTCGCGTGACCACCCTCATCTCATTTAATATTGTACGTGTATGCATTTCAAAATTAGTTTATTCATTATTACATATACATATTTTAAACATATTCAAAGCGTCTTTACATCGCATTTTTTGCTGAATATTTATGTTCTAGACATAATATTTGCTAAATACATATCAAAATTAACAATATACTACCACTTCATTTTCACCTTTCATACTTATACTTCCTTATCTACACTAATTACACGTTGCTTTATTATGCTCCTTGATGTATTACTGAGTCGAAGCCTCTTTACCATCCTATGCATTTCATAAAACCCTAAATTTAGTTTCATTATTTCATGTCGTTTCCTTAACAGCTCGCGTAGCCTCTTCTTTCTCTCGTCTCTGCTTAATACCTTTACTTTACTTCCCCCTCGTATCGTGCGTACTACTTACGTCATTTCTGCTAAACTGAATCGCGCGCAGGCCTTTTACAGGGATCCTTGAATCCACTAACCGTGAAAATGCTTGTGAACTGATTCTATTTTAGATTTTTTAGGAATTGTAATATGATCCCGCACGTGCAAATTCACCTAACATAAAACCGTGTGTTTATTTATTAATCTAACCAATATTGTAAGTGTATTCGGTCTAACCTAATAACGCAAGGAACGAGAGAGAGACGATAGAGACGAGGAGAGGCTAGGGGGCGAGAGAGAAAGAGAGAGAGAGAGAGAGAGAGAGAGAGAGAGAGAGAGAGAGAGATCAACTTCTATTATAGAAAATATTTCTAGTTCAAAAATACATTACTAGGTGACGTTACAAACAATAAAGTCTGATTATTAAAAATAAGTGTAATCTAATTGGCGGGATTTTTTGTCACGCGCAAAGAACGTGTACATCATATAATTCGAATCCAATTAACTTTCATGAATTTTTTTTTCATATATATTAGATGTACTTGAATAGCGAAAGGTTATTCTTGCGGTTACATAACTGTTGAAATCAGAAAATATTTACTTTATGCTAATGATGATTGGAGGGCTCTTATCACTTTACATTATTCATACAGGTAAAATTTTGCCACCCGAGGCTTACGGCGAAGACTGTTTCGGCAACCCCACTTTCACCCTATCCGAACATAACCGAGATTGTAAGACAGGTGTAGGGCGTAGCAACTTGTTATCGGATCTTCGCCCCTTGTCGTGATCGTAACTTGTTCGTGGGCCTTCGTGTATTATCGTAAAATTGAAGTCAATTAGTTCTAGAATGTTTATAAGTAATTGGTGTAATTGCTCTTGGCAATTGTCTTTCCATAAGCCGAATTTTAATTAACAACTTTTATTGTAAGTAATTTAGTAATTTTTAGCATTAATTATAATTAGTCTAATTCATTTTTAGTTCCTGATGAAGCTAATAATTCATTAGCGAAATATTGAATAATAAATACATTTAATTAACTTGGCTAGGTCTAATGCTCAATAACCTTTAATTTTATATATATATATATATATATATATATATATATATATATATATATGTATGTCCATTAAAATTATTATAGCAAGTTAAGTCCCCTAGACGTCCGTTATACAGAGTGTTTCATTTCTTTAATAGATTTAATTGAGTATTATTACACTTCCTAGTTAATCCCTTGCAATTGGATGTCGTTGCGAAATACAAAGCTTTTGGAGATTGACAGATAAAAAGGTTAGATGTGCTTCATTTATTATGCTCACTATTTTTTAATAAAATGTTCAGTAGATTCTTTTGATAAAGAGGGCGCTTGTCGAAGTTCATCTTTATTTTGCAAAATTAAGAAAAGAAAATTATTTAAGATACTAGTGTCTTCACTGTTCACACCATCGACAGACCGGTTTCGCAGGTCTACCTCCATCATCACTACCGCTTTGTACAGTCATTGGAAATAAGAAATGTTTATGTAGAAACGTTAACGAACGTATTTTAATATATTAAAAATATCTAAGCTTAATAAGATATCAGTTAACTGAACTGATGAGGCAGAAAACAGTAAATAATTTTTGGTCTTGATATAACCATTGTCATAGAAATCAAATAGTTGCATAATCAAATGTTAAATGTCTATCACCTCCACATTATTTGCATTTACTATATGATTTATAACATTTGTAGAAGGATATTTGATTAGCTCTTGATACCTAGCGTATCCTAAAAACCATAGTGCAGCTGCCACATGAGAACAAGTACCTAAAGTTCTGGCACCAGTCTTGCAGGTGCAGTAAGTACCTAATATTGGGTTAGGTTCTTCTTCCTCAATATTCGGCACAAATGCAATTCACAACTGGTAACGAGTAGCATTTCTGAGGCGAGAATATATCCTTACCCGTATAAAACCGGGTTCGTAGTTTTCATCAAATTGATATTGAACCTGGCGGTCCTCTATTTCATTGTCCTGTATATAAGAAGGAGCAAGCTTTAATTGGAAAATACCTACCGTTAACTCTTTAAGATAGTAATGTGACAAACGTGGGAATGAGGGAACGATAATTTCATTTAAATCAACCCATCTGCTCCTTCTAGCGCGTAAGTTTTCCTCCTCAACCCTGGCTTGAACAACATTTGGCTCTTGAACTTTTTGAAGAATATTTTCAGCTAGCTCAATAGTAGCATCTTGCATTAAAATGGGTGGAAAATATTTATTTATAATTGCTCCAGCAATTATAAGGAAATCAGCAATATTACAAATGTGAGGTGTTTTTATCTTGAAGCTAAAAAATTTAAAAATTGATACGATCCACCTGGTTTTCGTAACGAGACGACTATCATTAGCCTCTTCTGTGGATAACTGTAGCTGACCTCTGGGCAAAAAGGCTGGCATTTTAAAATTAATACCTAATCTATTTAAAGCTGGAATAGCATCCAAATACCCGCGGTCGAGAATGAAAATATCTCCTTCATTAAACCATTCACGCATTCCATTCACATCTCTATTAAATTCACTTATAAGTATGTTAGAATCGTTGTTTTCAGAATTTGAGAAATATGGCCCTTGAATGTCTAGAATAAATCCGCTCGGGGCAACAAGCAGAGATGAGTTGATAAGATGTTTACCCTTATAAGTACAGTAGCACTGTCGCAACACTTTAAAACAAGAACTTTTCACTATTTCTAGATAACTACAGTCATTATACACTATAACTTGAGGCCGATCCAGGTTTGGATCATATAGACGATTTGCAAAAGGAGTTACATGATTTTCGATGTAGCTGTCTCTTGTTGTAGCAGTAAATCCAATATTTTGTGGTACAAATATTGCAGAAAGAGATTGTCTAACTAGAGATATATAGCTAAACTGGCTTGTTGTCTTGTGGAATAATTAAAAATAACCGCTAAAAAACTATCACTAAGACCTTGTCGTAACTTGTACAGGAATGCTAAGAGATCTTTTTTACTTACATATCTCAAAGAATTTCCTATTCTAACGGGGTCACAAAAGTTGAAAAGATTATTAAATTGATCTTTGGTTATAGGAGAAACTGCTTTAAATTGAGAATCTGTGAAGTTATTTTCGTCTTCGTAAGCCGTGTGGTAGCTTTTTTTCTTAATTTCCTTACGTAATGCTTGTAAAAAAATATAAATCTCATTACCTGTTAATAATGGCCGATTTACATATCGTAACCCAGGGAGCAGAAACTCAAACAGATTACCATTCTCATCCAAATGAATATTACAGCAGTACGTATTTTCTGGCACTCTCTCAACAAAAATATTAATTCTACCTTTCATGGATATTTTATGTATATCATTCCCATCGTTACAAATGCAGCATAAGTGAGTTGATCTTTGTAGCACATTTAATCGCAAACAATTTGGGTTATTGTCTATTGCTTGAATTTCCATTACAATAGAAATATTGCAGACATTGCAGATTCGAGTTTCTTCTATTATGAGCCGCTCTGGTAGATTTGCTTCGCGGCGACGTGCAATTACAATTTCCTGTTTTCTTGCATTTACACTTATTTTCACTATAACCCTAGGGACGAAAGCATTTCCACAAGCAAAACATGGAATTCGATTCATTTTTCACATAAACTCTTCAACGATTTTAATTCAAAAAGTAGATTTGCAACTAAGCATCAACAATATCACTTAATTAGAGGATTAATTTTTGACGTTTCATAGCCACCTACTATATTGTTGTCATTTTATAAGTTTGGGAATAAAAAAACATAATAATTGTAGTATGAAAAACGGAAAGAAAAGTGCAAAATCAGAAAAAAATCTATTTGTACGAATAAAAGCAGAAGAAAAAGTGCAATACCACATTACGGTTTTGGTTTAAACGAATAAGTAAATACTAAATATAACTTTATTAGAAAATAGTGAGCATAATAAATGAAGCACATCTAACCTTTCTATGTGTCAATCTCCAAAAGCTTTGTATTTCGCAACGACATCCAATTGCAAGGATTTTTATGTTAACGGTTTTTCCGTACCTATATGAAGTTTAAGATATCGCTTTGGTCCTTTGTACTTGGACACCCAGTATCAGTATAAACACATTGTGACTATTATGTAGGTATATACAGTTAGCAAATAGTTTATTTTAATATAGACATTTCAATTAAGTTATCAGAAAATTAACTAGGAAGTACAATATTACTCAATTAAATCTATTAAAGAAATGAAACACTCTGTATAACGGACGTTTAGGGGACTTAACTTGCAATAATAATTTAACTGGACATATATATATATATATATATATATATATATATATATATATATATATATATATATATATATTGAGATGTTCAGAAAGGGGTAATAGAAGTATCGGACAGCTTAAATGACATTTGGGTAATAAAAAGGGGTGATTTCTAGCTCGATACATGTGCAAGACACTATTTTAGATAAATATGGTTCACGATGTGATTAAAATAAAATTGTTTGGTATAAATTAGTCTGAATATCATTTACTTAGTTTGGTTTTATCATAAAAAGCAATTCGCTGCTAACAAAATTGTCAAGAATGTTAAATATAACCATTTTCGTAAAGTCATTTTAGTATTGCAATTATTGCAATAAAAGTCAATTTTTCAAGGGTAATTTGGCAAGTGAACACTTTACAGGTGTTTAAACATGAACTATATAGTTAGGATTATGTTAGGGATAGTGTATGATTAGTTTTTGAATGCAGGAAATACAAAAATTTAATAAAAGGGTTATAATATGGACAGTTTAGACATTTTTCGCAACATTTTTGGAAGCAATTAGTGACAAAATTATGTTACAAGTTTAACAATAAGAACAACATTTAGAACATTTTGGCATACAGACATTTATAGTGGTGTACATTTATATAGTGAAATATTTCAAAAGAGTGTTAGACGATGAGACTTTTTCAATGCAACACTATATGACATTATGCATTGCAAATAGTTAGTGAGAATAATAAAGACAAGAAGTACAAACCTTTAACATAACATTTTAAGTGTTAAAAACATTTTTAAATATAAATTATTTTCAATTTTAGATTTAAGTTTGGTTAGGTCATAATTTTTAGGTTTTTTACATAATTTTATACTTTTTTCACATTATTAGGCTTAGATTTTGCTCTTAAAGCAAATAATAAATGTTCTTTCTTAATATAGCACAGTTTTTATAAGGATACATCGCTTTTCACCGCAAAATTGTGTTAAATCTGAGGTGAATTTTAGATAAAATTACAAAAGCTTAAAATTTCTGTAAATTAAATATTTCGAACACAAAAAGTATGTATTCTTGTGTAAAATGTTCTCAAAATTCCATTTTTGCAATTAGATTTAGTATAGCTTGTAAGTGTAAATAGTTATAAGCTTATTTAAGTTAGATTAGGTTACTTCGTATATTATCTTTAGGAACTATAGCTTGTTAGGTGTCTTTTTGTTCAAAATTTTACGTAGTTTTCATTTTTGTTATTAATTTTCAATTCCGATCATGTATAAGAAAGTTACGGCCAAATTTCCATTTGAGTCCAATTTGTAATTTAGATCCACCAATCATAGCCCTAGTTACTTATGCAATATGGCTGGAAAAAAATTGAATTTTTGGTAACAACCAGAAACATATAAAAGCAAGTGCTCTGAAAATCAATCTCTCTCTAGAATTTGTTCAAAAGTGTAAAAGGTTAAAACAGTGTTGTGAAATTTGTATAAAAAAGTAAGTTCATAACCTAATTTAAATTTTCGTCAAGAAGTTTTACTTTACGAAGAATACGTTCGAGAGCATTTGTTTTTATATCGACGGTTTAAAATAAATAGTTCGGTCTCCGATACCTGTCGTTTTCGGAAAATTATTTTGTTCGTGTTAATTTGTGTCACGATTTTGTAAAGATTTGCTTTTGTGTTATCCAACTTAAATTAATTCCGTTTTACCAAATTAAAATCCACTTTTATTTGGTTAATGTTGTTTTATTTCTTCGGACAATTTCTTTTAAACAAAATTTTAATCGGCAGCTAAAAATAAAAGTGTTCATCAGCAAAAATTTTGGATATTTAAACATTTCTTTAAAACGATATCATTCTTCAAGTTTTAAAATTATTTAAATAAAAAAAGTTACCATAATAAAACAAGTGATTGGAGTTTGCCGATTTTGGAGAAAACATCTTTAAGTTTTGGAAGTTGGTGTCTTCGACAACCAAGAATCGAGTTAGCAGTATTGGGTGATGGTAACAACTGTAATCGAGTGGACATTGCCTGCATCCAGTTGGAGTTATCCGAAGACATCAATCTACAGTGAGGACAGTATATGTGAGTCACAAATTTTAATAACCCTACTTGTTATAAACATTCATTGATAAAATTTCCTGCAAATTTATATTTGTTACATATATATGTTTTTGGTTAAGAATTTTAAATATTTACTTGTGTAAACACCTGTAAAGGTATTAATTTATTTTCTTTTTCTAAATTTTCATTTTGGATCTAAACATTAATTTTCTAAATTATTTATTTGACATCTTTGACAGCTTTTAATTTCATTTAAATTCATTACAACGCATGCGTTGATAGCAAATTACATTCAGAATAAATTTTATACTTTCAATATAATTATATAAAGGGTATTTCATATACACATTTCTCGATTCAAATTTTAACTTCAAACTAAATTCCCTGAACTCTATCCCCATTTGAGATCTGAGCTAGTCCGGTGCATTAAAGTTGAAATAAGACTTCAATCAATCATATTATTAACATTAAAATTTATATTACCTCAAACTATAATATTATAATTTTACCCCTCAAAATTTATAAGTCGTCAGCATTACAAATTATTGGTGCATTTTCCCCTCTTTAATTAAAGTAAGTCGCCATATATAATCATTCATCAATTAATACATTAATATATATATATATATATATATATATATATATATATATATATATATATATATATATATATATATGTTAACCTCCATTCACCAAAATATCAAAACAATACCACCGTATAATTCTTTTCAGATACATATATTTGGTCTCACTCTGTATATCAGGTGTATGTACAAAAATAATGAAAGTAAAGAAAAGGTTGTAATCAGTAGCACAAAAAAATAACATTACACTAAGTTTTGCGTCAATATTGGCAAAAATGTCCATTTTATGATATATTGAAAGTATCAAATAGTGATATTGCAGACCCTGTATATCAAAAACTGTTGAGCTTTAAGCTTTCGGGCAATGAAGACATTTGATCAATTGGTCAAGTTCTAGAACATATCAAAGTTGGTTAAATTCTGACCGAAACTTACTTTCGCCCCTCGACCAAAAATTTGAATTTGTTTGTGGCGCCATCTATGAGGGGAAATTTGAACTTGTATTAAAATAAGGGGTCGTAATGCTAACTAAAACAGACATAGGGCTTCGGAACTTACTTTCTGGTCTTAGCCCCTTGCCTCTTGGTGGGGAATTTGAATTTGTATTTAAGTGTTTACATGATTACTTATTGCGGAAATTCGAATTCCAATTTCTCGCCAAGGGACCAGGGGGCTTAGACCCGAAAGCAAGTTGCGAAGCTCTCTGTCTGTTTTATAAGTTGGCATTAGAGGCCCCTTATTATAATATTATTTCCAGCCAAGTGGGCCACGACAAGAGGGAGCAGACCTAACACAAGTTCTTATACCTGTCTTATGAGATAGCATTAGGGGCCCTTATTAGAACATTTTCAAATTTCTCACCGCAACCATTACAGAGCCTTAAGCCTCCAATCAGAGCTCAGAGGCTGGGTGGGGCTGATAACCAATCAGAAACTAATCAGGTAAAAGGGGCTGTCCTTAGGACCACCAGTCAGAACGCTGTATGCGCATGCATTTGCCTACCTTCCAGGGGCTGCACTGCCAAAAAGGCTCTTAATACAAACAAAAGAGTGAAAATTCTATCAAGGGCTGCAAACGGCCCCCAAAAGAAGCCGTCAAAAAAATGGCCGATAAAAATACGCCACCGTGTGGGCGCGTACAAAAAACAATTGGCGGAAGGTGTTCCAGGGGGCGGGGCTTGTGACGTAAATAAAGCGGAGGGGATGGTGCCTCTGTTCTAGTCTACGATTGTTAAGATACTTTACTGTTACGTATTTATTCAAAATACACCTTAGTTTAACAGTGCAGATAAGTTTTATGTTAAACTAGCATTGTGTTTACGTTACGACGTATACGCGTATATGGAAGTTTTAGAATTTAGAATAGAGATTGTCCGATGGAGAAGGTATTCGCCTACAGAACTTCCTGCGTCAAAACCTAACTGTATGAATCAAGACACCCTTATACCATCCACTAAGCCTATTAATTAACTCCAGCCCTTGCTTACTACGAGATAGGGGACTTTCTTTACGTCGAGTTCGGATATAATTCACCTTACAATAACGACAATTAATAGTGATAGTCACACGTAACAGGCGCATACCCAAGCAAGTATTGCCTAAGGCGTCTTTGTCAGAATGTTGTGCAGTATCGAAAATATTTAGTCACATGTGATTAAAAACTAGTTTGAGATTGGCGATACCTTTAAGCTTAATTACGAGCAACAAAACCCTCATAAAAGACTACTCCAGAATTTAAAACTAATCTAATTTCATAAAACATTTGTATGCAAAGTAACGGTGTCATATCAGTAAACAAGGATTGTTGTGTCAAATGAATATCACTGATCTTAAATAAAATGCAAAATTAATGAGGTGTGTAGAACAAATAACACTTCCTAACAAGTAATAAAAGTTGCATTTGCATACTAATCTATTAATATTAAGTTTAAGATATGAACATGAAGATAAACTTCAATGAATAATGTTGAAAGTATGAGAAAATTACAATAATAAAGATGCAATGGCTTCTTCAAAATATGTATATGCGAATGAGTACTACAAATTATCGTATCGCAATACCGTTATCAAATACATCTATAAACATTAAACCACATTTCTGCTTGATACATTTTAAGCTAATACAATCTACAACAAATAACATTGATTTACGATGACGTACATATAATTTGTTCCATAAATATCAGGATATACGACAGTATCATAAATTACCTATGCTTAAATTTTTATAAGCATACACGTACTTAAATAAATTTTAATATTTATAAAGTATATTAAAAAATCGTGACTAAAATTGTGTTGGCATAATGAAAATCTTAATATGCGCCGTGAAAAAAATTAAATTAAATGTTTGTCATGACCAGCAATTTTTTTTAAGTAAAAGTCACCACTGATATCCAATTAAATGCAAAAAGATTTAAAAAATACGGTATTAATCTGCCTTTCTCATTCTCTTCAGACTGACTGATGAATTTAAGATTACTTAATGATGGATAAAGCCAATATTAACAATTTATAAGCAGTTTAATACTATTACAATCATTTATGAACAGAACATGTTTTAATTAAGTCATAAATTCAGGTATTATTATAATAACCGGTCCGTATAGTATGCCTACACCTGAAAAGAATTATAATCACAATTTTTAAAATAAGTAAATTACTAAACTGACTTATGCTTACAATTATACACTAATTTTCTTATCCATTAATTAAAGAAAAAAATATTGCAATTTCGGCTAATTTGCAATACAGTTACTGTTGTTCCCAATGCTTACCTTTTTGACATATTTGGATTTTATTCGTACAATTGCAGTTAGTAGATTAGTTATAAATACTGTATGGGTTTGTGCAAAATAAATTGTAAAATAATAAAATTATTAATTATGTCGGTAAAACCATTTTTATTGGTTTGCTCCAAATTTCTAATATAGAAAGGAAACAAATACGTTTCCGCAATATAATTTCTAAGTAGTTAAATGTTATTGATTGCCCCTCGTGTTATTGTGCTAAAAAGAGTATAAGTGAAAA
Source organism: Vesta saturnalis (assembly GCA_036346205.1). Lineage (NCBI taxonomy): Eukaryota > Metazoa > Arthropoda > Insecta > Coleoptera > Lampyridae > Vesta > Vesta saturnalis. The sequence continues at coordinate 5,320,205 of JARFJB010002353.1, read as the reverse complement.
TGTACCAAAATATTTTAATAACAAACCGGGATTTTGTCATAAATGTAGAGCTAGAGGGCTGTCAAAAATAGGTCATTCGAAGTCACAAGTGGAATATCGTAATAATAGCAACTAACAACATAAAGATTATTTTACTAAATAACAAGATAGATAATAAATGGTTATCGATAATTAGACTGACAAACGATAAAAACGCGACTTTAACACGATTGGCAACCAATTTAGATTAATTTTATCGCAAGATTATGCTTTGGCTAGCTCTATATAGGTTTAGGTCGATAATTTGCCCACGCGTTACTGAACAAAAAATTAATGACCATCGAATCAAATTTAGTTAGCTGTAATCTATATTATACTCAATAATTTACGTCTGAAACTTATTGTCGGCCCACAAATTCAATCTTAGCGAAAAAAAAACTGATGTTTGGAGATTAAAAAAAAAGAGTAGCAAAAGTTATTAATCTGGGAAATTAAAATTTAAGTGAACTTTGGGGGTTAGACGAGGGTTACTTCTCCCTAACAGATATATAAATAAACGCTTGTTAAGAATCTACGATCTGTCGTACCCCAAAATTAAGGTCCATAGAATATATAGTACATTAAAGCGTACACTCAACACACATAAATTTCAATAGAACCAAAGACGTCGTTTTCACGATGTCGTACAGTAAAGTGGTTACGTGACTATTATCTCTACTGTGCATAACAGAGTCCTACACCGCCGTTTCCAACTCAAAAGAGAATAAGGTCGAAGAAGCGCAAGCCAGCACTGTCACGAAAGACCTTCCAGTGGTTCCGTCGACGTATGCCACCGTAGCTGAAAAAGAAGATACCCGCTACGGATTCACCAACTCTTATGAGTATGAAATACCACAGTAGAAGCCCATAGTGATAGCACAGCCGACGACCGTCGCCGATACCAGAGAGAAGGTGCTTCTAATAATCCTTCATAAAAAAGAGAACTGGACTGTTTTCTTCAAAGAAATGAACCGACGGGGCCCGAGAGAATTTTAGGTCCTAGGACCGAAACAAGCTAGTAAGGTATATGGATAAATACCACACCTAACATGTAATACGCGAGCGTTTGATCAAGGTATTAAAGCAAATTTCATTTCGGGACGAAGAAAACAAAACCCTGATCCCGTTTGCGCTGGTCCAATCACCAACAGAAGCGGACACAAAGGATCCGTCGTCCGATTCCGAGTCATAAAAGACTTGCGACGAAAAACTGGGATCTGAGTGTTAATGCACTAAATCTCGTACTGACAAGACCCAGTGTGCTAACTGTGGTGGGGGCCTCCCCACAAACGGGATGCCTGAAGTTCTATAGACCTCCACCATTGAGGAAAGTGGAGGTCACACAGTTACCGAAAAAGGCATCGCCACCAACGTCGTCTTCTTCCACTTGGGCCCACGTTAATTACGCCACACGGCGTAACTAACCGACGGTTGGCGGGGTTGGTAAAGCGGAAGCATTGGGAGCGGTTACAACCGTGGTTTGTGTCGCGTCAATTAACCCCCCTTTTTAGGAAGTATACATATTATTCGTAAGGTGGCAGGTGAATTAGCTTAGATTCAAAATGCGACTGCACTTTGGGGATGCAGTATCGATTTCTTCTCCTACAGCGATTCACGCTATACTAACACGTAAACCCCATAGTAATAATCTAGTTACATTAATACTAATGCTCTTAATTAAAATTCGTTTATTTTTTCTACAAATCTACAAGACACTACGCTAACGACAATTCTAAACACCAAAACAGATCTAGACTCATGCTCATACACCACATTTAAACAGTAATAACATTGGGAAAACTACTAAACGCATTATTGCGATGGTCAAAAATTAAATGTTATAGTTTGATGTTGTTCATAATCATTTAAAACCAAAGATGTTCAAAGTCTTTATTTATGCACATAATTCTTTTAAAAGACTCCAGAAGCATGGTTCTGATGATCAAAACTTAAATTTTCTAGTTTTACGGAATGGCCTTGGGTCTAAAGAAACCTAAAAATTTTTATTTAAGAAAGAAGTTTCCAGGAAAAGCTGCTTAACGCTTTGCTTTGGTGGTCAAAACCAAACTTTAAGCTGTACTACGTTGTTAATGATTTGAGACAGAAATGCTAATCAAATGTACCGGTCCAAAATTAAATTTATGCGCCAAACTCGTAGGGAATATATCCAACGCATTGCCTAGATGATCAAAATCATTATTTAGAGTGAAAAATATCAAAAACTTCCAATTATTTTAATTGGGGAAGCAACCACACAATGAAAAAAACTAAATTCTACGATTTTGCAATGCTAACTATTATGTGGAGCTGTGACGTCCAGAACCGTTACTTAAGCACTAATCTCGGTGGGAATATAGTCAACCGTATTAAGTATATTATCTAGAACTGAATTTATGATTTTACGGCGTTGGCCTAAAATCTGTATTAGTGGAGTTTATCGGCCTATTTCCCCAGTTTATGCTTTTTGAGCGCGATGTTTCGGAAGCGGACTCTGCTTTCGTCATTAAGCTTAGTCCCGAGAAGGACTGTTTTCGCACTTGAGTCAAATTCATATGTTATATATAATTTTTTCCAAGCACTTGACTACCCTCAGATTCGAACTTGGTGCCTTTCACTTACTAGTCTGACACCTTTACTGCTGAGGCACTAAGTAATCCAATATATATTTTTAGAACTTTATATATATATATATATATATATATATATATATATATATATATATATATATATATATATAAAACTTTTTCATGGTTGCGCAGGTGTATTGCACTTAAGCTCTTCGCGCATTACTGGAATCCATATGGGTTTCATTTCTACACTAGCTTGGCTTATTGGATTTTTTGCTAGTACGATGTATGTGGCTTCTTTGAGTTTTCGACGAGTTGTGTTCTCGTCCTTTGCCACTATCTGTATGTTATCCCATTGGATGCGGTGGTCTTCGTTCCAGACATGTCCGGCGATTCTTGATCTTTCTGTTTCGCCCTTACGAACGTTGTTCTTATGTTCCTGAGTTCTCACTTTGAGTGGTCTACTGCTCTCTCCTATGTATGCTCTGCCGCATTCGTGGTAGGTTGTATACACAATTCTTGGAATTCTGATCTTCATTGTATGGTTTGGTTTTCGTTAGTATCCCCCTGTGCGTTATGGTCGATTTGAAGGCAGTGCGTATCTTGTATTTGTTGTCCATCCTTCGTATTTTGTCTGTGGTACCTTGTATATATGGTGTTATCGCTGTATATCTAGGTTCTTCTTTTTCGGTTACCCTTTCCCTGTTTAGGTTAGGCGTTAGATCGGGGTAGCCATTTTTTTTGAGTGTTCTAGCGATATTTTCTTTTTCTTTGTTAAGGTCCTCTTGTTTTGAGCGTATTGTTTTTGCTCTATCGTACAATTATTTTGTTACGCCTAACTTCACGTTTTTGTGGTGATTGGAGTTGTAGTGTAGGTACCTCCCCGTGTGGGTAGGTTTCCTGTATACACTTGTCGTGAAAGTGTTGTCATTCCTGTGTACAAGTAAATCCAGGAATGGCAGTTTTTGTTCCGACTACAATTCCATTGTGAATTTGATGAGCGGCTATTTAGATGATCTAGGAATTCATCTAGCCTATGCTTGCCGTGTTGCCAAACTACGAAGATATCGTCCACGTATCTAAGCAATATCCTTGGTTTTTCTGTAAATTCGGATATCGCTTGGTCTTCAAACTCTTCCATATATATATATATATATATATATATATATATATATATATATATATATATATATATATATTATTGCTCACTATGGGTGATAGTGGGGAACCCATCGCTATCCCAAACTCTTGTTGGTAGAATTTGTCTTCTACCTGGAAGTATGTAGTGTATGCATAGTGTCAGAAGTTCCATTATTGTTACCAGTATTTCTTCGTGGTTTGGTTGGAAGTTTCTGATGGTTTCCACGAAGTGCTGCGTATTCTTGACCATGGACTCCACTGCGAAAGTAGATTTAATAACCGCAGTCGAAGAAACAGCTATGAAATTAGATCCTGAAGAAGCCGAAGAATACAGAAGTAAGGTTAGATCAGTCCTAGATTCATCTAGGCGAACTAAACCTAACCTCTCTAACCTAGAAAGAAGAGCGGTCATTTCCCTTAAGAATGACCCAACGATCAAAATTCTCCCGGCAGACGAAGGAAACGCGACTGTGGTAATGGATATGGATACTTACAACAGAAATATCTAAGAACTACTAGACGGGGGCGAGTACAAACAAATACCAAAAGACGCCACACCATCAATCGAAAGAGGATATACCTGACGCTGGCAAAACATAAAGGGGAGTTCTCCGATTAGCAGAGAACTAGACTTACCCCACACTACAGCAAACCTCCGCATCTGTACGGCCTATCAAAGATTCACAAGGAAGAAATTCCTCTGAGACCAATTGTGAGCTCGAGAAATTCACCTTGTCACCCATTAGCACACTATCTGCTAGGTATCATCACACCCTTATCGGGAAAAAGCGAGTCTATGGTCAAGAATACGCAGTACTTCGTGGAAACTATCAGAAACTTCCAACCAAACCACGAATAAATACTGGTAAGCTTCGACATTGTGAGTCTATTCACAAATGTGCGTACCGATAAGGCACTAACTATCATAAGGGACAAGCTGGAAAAGGACGAAACGTTAGACGAACGCACGCAACTCTCGGTAAACACAATAATGGAACTTCTGACAATAAGCATTAGAACTGCATACTTGCAGGTAGAAGACAAATTATACTAAATAGATTATACTATATATATATACATATATAATATATATATATATATATATATATATATATATATATATATATATATATATATATATATATATATATATGAAGACTTTGAAGACCAAGCGATATCCGGATTCACAGAAAAACCGAGGATGTGGCTTAGATACGTAGTCGATACCTTCGTAGTTTGGCAACACGGCAAGCATAGTCTAGATGAATTCCTAGATCATCTAAATAGCCGCTCATCAAATTCACAATGGAATTGGAGTCGGAACAAAAGCTGCCATTTCTGGATGTACTTGTACACAGGAATGACAACACTTTCACGATAAGTGTATATAGGAATACTACCCACACGGGGAGGTACCTACACTACAACTCCAATGACCACAAAAACGTGAAGTTAGGCGTGGCAAAATGCTTGTACGATAGAGCAAAAACAATACGCTCAAAAAAAGAGGACCTGAACAAAGAAAAAGAAAATATCGCTAGGAAGAAAATGGCTACCCCGATCTAACACCTAACCTAAACAGGAAAAGGGTAACCAAACGGAAGATCCTAAATATACAGCGATAATACCATATATACAAGGTACCTAAGACAAAATACGAAGGATAGGCAGCAAATACAAGATACGCACTGCCTTCAAATCGACCAGAACGCTCAGGGGAATATTGACCAAAACCAAACCATACAATGAAGATCAGAATTCCAAGGATTGTGTATACAACCTACCATGCGAATGCTGCAGAGCATACATAGGAGAGAGAACACAGTAGACTAGGAACATAAGAAGAACGTCCGTAAGGGCGAAACAGAAAGATCAAGGATCGCCGAACATGTCTAGAACGAAGACCACCGCATCCAATGTGGCTCAGCGGAAGAGAGGTCAGGCTAGTAAGTGAAAGATACCAAGTTCGAATCTGAGAGTAGTCAACTGCTTCGAAAAACTATATATACCATATGAATTCGACTCAAGTGCGAAAACAGTCCTTCTCAGGACTAAGCCTGATGACGTAAGCAGAGAACGCTTCCGAAACGTCGCGCTCAAAAAGCATAAACTGTGGAAATAGGACGATAAACTCCACTTATAGGAAACCACAGTTACAAAACACATAAAATCTGTATGTAATAATTTTTTAGAGAAAAGGGTCTAACACAATGCTTTCATCGACAAGATCTAAGTTTTATTATTTTAGGCTGCTGGTCATTATTTACACCAGCCATAACCAAAATTCATATTTATAAACAACTTTTTAGTTATATCATCAACGGTAACTACAAAAATGATCTTGTTTTGTTAATGAACCCACATACCTAAATCAACCGGGTTTTTTTGAGATAATATACTTTTTTGAGAATAAGTTTTTTCGAGGATTCCATATTATAGAAACAGGTACAAAACGGACGTTTTCACTAATTTAGATTCAGTTCTTCCGACGTAGTGAAATTAAAATTGTATAAAGTGGTCGCGTTATGAAATTATGGTTGAATAGTTTCTACGTTACTTCCAAGTTTGCTGGCGTGGTTATGATAATCGTGTAATACTTTATTTACTTACATGTAATTCGTGTAGAGTAGTATATGGGTTTATTGTAGGCCATAACTGTTGATAGTATCGGTTGTGGTGCTTGATCTGACGATTGCTATATGTGTCTGTTGTAAACGTAAATTTTTGGTGTTGAGTTTGCTATTTCATTGTCTCCAGAATTTGCATAAATTGTAATTAATTGTAAAATTGTCTTTTTTTACTTTTTGTAATTTACCTTAAATTTATACCGTATCACTTTTTTCTATTTTTTAACTCTTGAGATGTAGAGTTACGCACATAGCTTTTCGGTTTAGTAATTTCGAATGCACAACGTTATATAGGCTGATGTTCTTTAATTTTTCACCTATTTTTTTATCTAATTTGTAATCAGGTATTAATTTTATTCAATTCGTGAAATATGTAATTGATTACTAAAGCTAAATTTGAACAATGCCTGTATTTTATTGGGTCCGATTAACTCGTTTAGTCCTTTTATAACCATCTCACTATTATTATACTAATGCTTTAAATAAGTTCTTTAAAAACTCCTATATTCACTTTTTTGTTTATTGACTAAAAGATTTTTGAGTTTTTTTATTTTTGTTTAGATTATATTTTGATATTGAATTTTGTTTCTCTTGTTTATGTAATAATTAATCTTTGCGGACTTACTTGTGCTCTTATTTGATTTTAGAGTTAATTTTAAGAAAACCGAAAAATATTATTTAACATCTCTAACACTATTCTTGGGGATGTAATTCAATTTTCTCCACCACGCATCCAAGTGATCTTCACTTTAGTGCAATTGTTAATTACACTTACACTTTTTAATACCCATTTTTGAGATAACACATTTTTTGAAAATGGTGAGTTTTCTTGAAAATTCCACTTTATTGATGTAAGCTGATATGAAGATGTGGTTTTATTTCTTTCAATGTTATACAAGGTGTTATCCTCAGCAGTGTGCAGTCTTTTTCTATTTAATTTGCTGTAACTTAAAAAGGCCAAATTAAAAAATCACGTTTGTTAAAGGTTTCCTAAAACTAAATTTAGCCCTTTTTTAATATAATATCCTTTCTTGAAAAATGTTGCCTTATTGAAACAAGCAGACAAAACGGGCACTTTCATTTAACATTTTTATTCCTTCCGAATGTTGTATTGTATCTTGCAAGTGTTACACAGGATGTATATTTTTTTATTCAGTATACTGTAACTGTTAATTTAAATTAAATATTCTATACTTTAGAGCAATGTTTAATTAACCTTAAAGAAATGACTTGACCTTACCAGGGCTCTCCAATACTTAAAACAAACACACACAAAACAGATACTTTTATAAATTTTAATGTAAGTGGTGGGATTAAGGATAGATGCTGTCAGGATACGACCGAAAGAAATGGAGTATGAGGAAAACTCCCTAAAACAACCTCATGTCCTCAAGTACCTTCAAATTTACATATAGGTACATATGTACGTATAGAAGATTATTATCCACGATAACTCCAGAATCATTTAAGCTTCATTTAATTTCTCCTAGAGCTGATTAAATATTGAAAAAGATTTAGAGGTGGAGAAGAGGGTTTATTAGGCGCAGTTTTTGATTTTTATCAAACATATCTTAAATAGTGGCATATTTGTAAGATATAAAAATACCTACATATAGATCTTAAATTAGATTAATTATGTTCTATATAAGTTTTTGATACGACGCTTAATTTGGCGGCAAAAAATTCCTGGGTGGAACTTAAGTGTTTGTTCAAATATGTGAAGAACGATCAACAGTATAGGAAAATGTGTAAACTTAATTTTTAAGGATAATTTAATTTTGCATAACTTTTCTTTACAAGGTTTCTTAATACATAGCCAAATAAACCTGAAAATTTGTTAAATATGATTAAAAATGCTTAAACTGTATTATTCATATTTTTATAAGAGCGAATAGCTTTGGAATTTTTTTTAAAGTTAGTGCTGTATGTCTAGTAACCTCTATCTGACATTAAGGTTGAACTGTCTGACAGATTATGGTTTTTGTTTTGACAATGTTGCCTATTTTCGTTATGAGCGTATTAAAAAAGAGCTTGCATGATTATCCTAAAAAATTATTATTATTAAAATTACTTCATTTCTTTTAATTCCACTTTGTAGGTTTGAAGGTCGAATGTTGTTTCACTCCAGATATTTACCTCATTTTCTATGTAAAGTACGTCCCAGAATATCAGAGAGTAATAAATCATGTTACCAGTAAAATAGTGGCGTTTTTTTTTATGGAAGCGCCAAACAGTAGTAAACTGGGCTAGTTTAAACGAACATGCTACAACTGTACCTCTTACAAAATATTGTGTTAACGGCAAACAAAAGACGACCGTTTAAAACTCGACTTAAGCCTAAAGATCAGACAACTCATAGGGATTTCATTGTATTAAACATTATAGATTAGTTGTCAAACAATTGAAAGGCGTGAAAGTTTTAAACATTTATTTTAGATGTGGATTTATGATCCTCATCCGCTTCGGAGGTCGGAAGAGCTTGTCCTACGAATATTATAACGGGTTCTATAGTTTCCTCCACTATCACATTAAGTTCCATATACACTGCTCCTCTTTAATTACATGATCAACACACTTTTTCCACTTTTCTGCATTGACTTTTTCTATGGCTTGCATTAAAAACTACCGCACTTTCCTTAATTTAAAGCACGTATTGTTACGTTCTACTTCACTTATTGTTTGAGCCCAAACTAACTCTATGAGGTTTAGTTCGCAGTGATACGGTAGTAATCTATGTACGGTAATCCTGCGAGAAGCACAGAGTTTATCAATAACATACTTAACAAAATGTTGCTTGTGCTGATTTGCTATAGCTAAAAGTTCTCGCTTGAGAATAGCTTCTTGAAATTGTATCTGTTTTGATGTTAAACATTTGGCAATTTCTTTTTTTTCTATGTAGTTGTTGGTAATAAGCGTTTACAATAATGTATTATCTGCTTCAGTAAGTATAACGTTCGTATTAATTAAAAATTTAAAACAGAAACATGGTAATGACGTCACAGACAGTTTCTCTGCCGAAACTTGAAACAGATTAGACGTTAACAAACATTATTTGCTTTGATAAAAAAAACTGCAGGCTACTTAGACAAAAACTTAGATATTAAATCACATAATTTTTTTTCTTTTTGTATGTATTAATATGTTATAATTATAATTACAAGTATGTTTTTTTTAAATATTTTATACGAACATAAGAAACTGAAAAGTCAATATATTTTACAGATCTTATAGTATATGCCTTTAATAAGTACGCCACTGATCTGTCGCTATCACGATGATTTATCACTCTCTGAAATTCTGGGACGTACTATAATTCTGATTCTATTTTGTCTTTTAATTTTAAATATAAACCAGAACCTTTACTGTATGGTGTAAAAGCTGCTTTTATATTCAATTTAGAAAATAATTTATGTTATACATTTTTATTTCTAGTGGAATGTAAATTAACCAACATACTTTTTTTCAAAATGTTTTGTCAATTTAATTGAGTTTTGGAAGAAAGTGCCTTGTTAAGGATTCTCTGTTTAGTTAGGCATTGTAGAGGTAATACACTTTTTTACAAAATGTTTTTTTCTCCTATTATTCAAATAAACAGACATAAAACGAAAACGTCGAAGTATTTTAATTAAAACAACCTGTAGTTTAGTGCCTTCAAAATGTGATTTTGTATTTTCTGCTGCGGGTGATAGATTCCTTTCATTCAGTCTGCCATAACTTCTTTAATTTAGACGAAATGCTATGTTTTGATAGTTATTAAGCACATATTCCGGATTATTTAAATAGCATTAACAATTTATATACTAAAATTTTTACTTTATAAGGTAGCGCTACTAGATTTTTAGAAATCTTCAAATTAATACACACAACCAATTGTAATTTTCAGTACAGAAAACCAACCCACTGGCATCACTTTACCCAAATAGTTGTGTCGATATAAAGGATGTACATGGTGTCCAGAATGTATGAAATAATGGTTCTGCAGCCGTAACCGTACATTTTATCACAAAACTTTCAAGACAAAAGTTGTTTGACGAAATAATGCGCATAGTGTGCATAAGACAAAAAAATATTTTGGTTGTCAATCTTGAGATATTTTTTTCAAATCGTAACCCCATAATTTTATTATACGCTTTTATTCCTCTTTCAATCGTCAACGTGACGATTCAATCGTCAAAATGACGATATAAAAAAGTTCATATCTTAGAAAATTTTTGAGAACAAATTATTGAGAGTTGGAAAACATAAATTTTATTGCCAACAAAAACATATAAAAAAACACAACTCAAATCAAGAAGGTAACTAACTAAAATTGGAATCCCACGTTGTAAGATCCGGAGATCGTGGAGGCCATTCGACAGCCTCTCGTCTACCTACCGAACAATTCGGAAAGACTTTATCTAAATATCTCCGCACATTTAGACAATAGTGGGGTGGCGCTCCATCTTGTTGAAACCTCAGATCAACATTTGGAAATTGTTCTTGACAAGGTGGAAAGATTTGCTGTTGCAATAATTGTAAATACAGGTTGCCAGTTAAATTATCATTTATAAAAAAGGACCAATAATGAGATCACGGCAAATCCCTGCCCATGCATTATTTTTTTCCTCCAAATTCATTGGTTCTACGAAAAAACTTTAAGATTAAGAAATGTTTTTAAATAAATAGGGATTTTTATTTCATAAAACTCAATCTCGAAAAAAAGATTTGATATTAAATAAAGTAAGGGTTGATAATTACATCCCCCTATCATATAACAGGAATGTTGAAAAAATACCGGTGGTTAGTCCTTGGCGAGTGCACGGAAATTACAAAATATCAAATTTCCATCTTTATTTAAATTTGAGAAAAAAAAATAAAAACTCAACTTTAGTCACCACCTTTTAGGGGTGATATTTCAGAAGGGGGTGGTCTGAGGAAATTTTGTTATAGGAAAGACGTATCATAATTTCATACGGGCAATCACCTCCTGAATTTTTGGCATGCATTTAGAAACACCGTGTATATAAGCCGCACAATGCGAAAATAAAACCAAAAATAATTAAAATCTCGCCAAACCTCAACGAAATAATTATTATCTGAAATAACCAATAAAAAATGAAAATACCATACCTAATTCTTCAATTTAAAACACAAAAATACGTCACTACCGCAAAATTAAGCGTGATGGAAAATGTTATAGAACCAGAAAATTTATTAAACGTCGATATCGGGAGGTAATACCTAAAATCCTAGCTGCCAGTACAAATAATTAAATTCACTTAGCTGTTTAGCAAATCAGGCACCAGAAAAGATGTCTACAATCGGTATGTTGATTCCAATAAAAAGTTACCCCAAAATATTTGCGACTATTGGCAAAATCCTCGTATGTAAAATCAAACAGCTGTTTGGTCAACGACCTACTCAAGTCATAATTGTCGTTACGTTATTTCCCTTAATAAATCAGATTTTCAATGAATTCTTACTTCAGAAAATAAAAATCACTTTACTTTAATTTCTTTACTACCAGTCGTAATTAAACCAATTCGTCCTAAAATATGCTCAAATCCAAAATAAATATTGCATTAAACCTTTAAAAGTTACGTTAAAATTGGAATGGAAGATCCTTAACATGACCTGTTTCTCCAAATTTCTTTGATTCGAGGTTGAGATCTCGATCCGAAAAGGTCAACTATATATAAGACTAGCCAGTCTATTTGGAAAAAAGGTAACGTCGTTTTCACTATGTTTGAGCCGGGCTACAACAGGTGCTGCTACCAGCAGTTCCTAGAGGAGCGGGAAGTTCAGGGAAAGCTGTCACCGACGACGTCCCAGGAGTTCCGGATACCGCCAGCGATAACGTCACTGCTCGGTCTACCGTTCGAGAGAGCGAGCAGCGACGCGCCACCTGCCGCCACTGCACATAAGAGGAGGTGGCAAAACAAGACGTGACCGCCAACGCTAGAAGGCACCCCTCCCCCCAAGAAGACACGCCGGCCACCTTCGCCGTCGCAGCCGTAACCGACAACACCGAATAAGAGGCCCGCCCCGGATCTACCAGCCCCGGCGACTTGCAAAAGAAAAAGTCGAAGAAGACCCCAAAGGTTCGCTTGTTTACGCCGCCGCCCACGGACAACGGATTCCAGGCCCTGGAACCCTTCACCGACAGCCCTGTAGCGATGGAGCAGACGACACAAGAGGACACCAGGGAGAAAGTGCCTCTGGTAATCCTTCGACAGAAGGAGAACTGGGTCGCGTTCTCCCGAGAAATGGACCGACAACGGATCGCCTTCACGAGAGCCAAGGCTTTCAGCGAGGGAATCCGGATTCAGCCTGCCTCACTCCAGGACAGAGATAGGCTGGTGAGGTATATGGGTAAGTGTGGTTCACCGTACCACATTTATCAGGCAAAGAGCGAGCGATTGACTAAGGTGGTGATACGTGGCGTGCCCGAGGTTGACGTTAGCTCAGAGATAAAAATGTAAAACATTAATGTACTTTCTGTTTACAGGATGAAGCAGCAAGGACGCCCAATCCCCCTCGTGATGGTAGAGCTGCCGACCGAGGAAGACAACAAGAAGATCCGGTAGGTGAATCACGTCGCCCGCCTCCGTGTGACTGTAGAGGATTTGTGTCGTAAATCTGGAATCGGGCAGTGTCACTAGTGTCAAGGTTTCCGTCACGCACAGCGTTGTTGCAGGACGGCAGCACGCTGTGTAAAGTGCGCCGGAGATCACCCCTCCAGTGAATGCACGAAACCCCGTACAGATCGGGCTATGTGTTAACTGCGGTGGAGACCACCCCAAAGTTCCCTCGGTCTCCACAACGGAAGAAGACGGAAGTACCACAGCGGCCGAAGAAGATACCGCCGACGGCGGTGCCTTCTTGAACCGGTACCGGCGTCAGTTACGCCCGAGCGACAGCAGGCAAGGTTGAGAAGGCGGAAGTACCCAGAACGAGTCCCGCCGCTGTCGTTATCCCGTCTGCCCAACCCGCCTTAGGGTTCAACGCCATATTGGGCCGCCTCGAAAGTCTCGATATGGAGAAGGCCCTACCTGTTATCCGTAAGGTGGCAGCGGCGCTCGTTTAGGCGCAAACTGCGATGGACCTGTGGGCAGTGATCCTCACGCACGGTTCAGAGATGGTTGCCCTTTTCGGGTAATCATACAAAGGTCCGGAGCGAAGACTGGTGCCCTAGCTAAATATACTGTATCGACAATTTATTAATTCTGTTCTGTTAACACCGATAATGTATTCACACAACTAACACATGTTTCTAATTATTTCAGATACTCAGAGCACCAACAGAATTAGCCACAACCGAGCGACAACAGGATAGTCCACACAACAACCACACCACCAACAGCATCACTAACCACTGCAACGCTTTTTTTTGGAATACCACAAATCTCAACACAATGATGTCAACAGGCATACCACACAATCACGAATTCACGCACTGAAGATGATGAAGAATCCTGAGCAGCGCACCACCAACAATACACAATACAATATTACTTATTTTATTTTATTATATCTTGTAATACGTATTGTACATACTATATAATGTTATGTACTATAAGAATTCTAATAAACTTTGTTGAACTTGAACTGAAGAACCTAAATTTCTTTACTATTTTGCTGACTACCGAGTGGGTGCTCGATTTGGATAAACTTCATTAAACAATTCACAGACTTCTTGCTGTGTCCTGTTACGGCCTCCATAACCGACCATTATTAAAATCTGGATTCTCCGCGTTTCTGATAAATACACCATAGTATTGCACTAGCATTAATTTCATAAATACACAGAAATTTAATGGTTTTTATTTGTAAAAAAAGTATGTTTTATGTGCAAAACGCTTAGTTGGTAGGTTTTGTACAAATGTTAGAATAAGAAAGATATATGGACACTTCTCTGAAACAAAATGATGGGCCTCCAATCTAAAAAAACTGCGATGATGTCATATCTCAAGATTAACAACCAAAATATTTTTTCTGACATACGCACAATGTACGCATTATTTCGTCAAATAACTTTTGCCTTGAAAGTTTTGTGATAAAATGTATGGTTACGGCTGCATAATCATTATTCCATGCATTTTGGGCACCCAGCATATTAATTGTTTGATGGAGCTTTAAGTGTATCATTAAAAAAGATTAATTACAACGGAGATATCTTCATCATTAAATGCATAGATTAATAGTTACAGTACCAAAAAAATATTTTGAAATCTGATTATTAAATGGTCACATTTTGTTAAATTTCTTTTATGGTTGTAGCAATTTTTATTGTTAGCCTGCGTACACGTAGAGGATGTTCTGGATGGTTTAATAATATGAATCTATGAAATGTCTAGTAATAACTTTTGAAAAATCTAAAAATAATTGTGACATCGAAAAGATACATAATTTTATGATAGAATTCCACAAAATAAGTTAAATGTTAATAAAGTTAGAGTAGCAATTTGACAATTAAGGCGATGGAAAAGTTACAAGACTAACCTGTTCTACACATTGACACAAAATAATCTCGCTTTATTCCCAAAATTCAAGCAGGTTTTTAATCGTGACAGGTTTACAGGTGTACTATTTTTAACAAAAAAAAAACGAAAAGGTTAAACAATCTTGTGCCTCTGGAAAAGCATAATAGGTCATTTTAAAAAGAATGCGCACACGTCTCAAAGACCCATTAGAAGAAAGTAAGGAATACTTTACTCTTTTTCACTATACAGTAATAAATAATGAAGACATTGTTTGTAACAATGTGAGCTACTTCCATTCGTTTCTCGTCGCGGAAAAAAGGCTTCTCATCAAGAATAAAATTAATTAATTAACAGATAACCATAATAGTAATAATTACGTTAATACCTATCTAATTTCTACACCTAAAATTATACACAAACATAAAAAATGATTCATTATCAGGAAATACATAACAATAATAACTTGATTGTGTTTCTAATTTACCCACATTTAGCATAGGCTGACCTAAGCAAAAATTGGGTTATTGTTCCGAATAACAAAAAAAAAAAATTTTATACATACTCACTTACAGTTAAACATTTGTATTTACAAGAAAAGAACTCGTGTCTAACAAACTAATAAAATATTTGTCGACTCATCCCATTTTGATTTTTTTTTTTGCACTAGTCATTTTGTCAATCTGATAAACTTCTATACGCAAAAAGAATTGATTGTGATCAAATACGAAGGAATATGCAAACAATTTTTAAAGAAAGCAGCCGGTTAAAGGATTTCCCAAAGGTTTTTACATGCTCCACTTCACGTTTACAATGTGTAACTGATCTTATTTCGCATCACCGCCTCCACCATTTTATGTAAAGAATAATCATACTACTTTTGACAAGAAAATATTTATAAACGAAAAAAAATGTTAATCGATTTTATAAATAACCTTATTAACTGATGAACCTAATTAAGCTGAAGAACAAGAAACGATAAAAACCACATTATGTGCATTCTTTCAGTGAAAATCGGCGGACAATTTCAAACAGAACTCAAAAACATTTAACAATAATGTACTTAAAATTCTTTCGTTAAATTATTAGCTTTTTAAGACAGAAACGGGATGTAGAAAAGAAAATCGCGAAATCGATGTTTAGGTGTTATTTATCAATACTAATTTTAATTTTGAAAAAGAACGTGTATCATGTTTCAAAATGAATAAATTGTAATTCTAAGTACGTTTAAACGTTGTACAATTACCATTAAGGATTATGTTTCGCACACGTAAATAAAAAGTCAAGGCAGATCCTGTACTATAAATTTCATTTATTTTTTATAGTTTTAGGTAAGCTAACAGATTGCAACATATTTAAATTAATGATCTAGACATTCATGATGTAAAGATTAGCTTATGGTGTATTCTCGTAATTAAATAAATACAACATTGCTCAGAAAATACTTATAATTTTCATTTATGGTAAGTTCCGATATATACAAACTGTCATTGTCACGATACTATATTTACCTAAGTTGCTACTTGAAATGTACATCTAAATGGTAATTTACATAAATGCTTACTATATTTTATTCCTAAAGAGAGAACTCACTTTCTAATCTTATCAAATCTTATTCATTTTTTATCTCTCGCTTGAATGTAATTATTTTCTTTTAATTGAATAGTACCTCCACATATACAAATTACTGCTATTCAATTTAACATTCTAAAAGCATAAATTAGTGTTACAGGAACCAGGTTAAGATAACTAGCAAATATGGACATATACGTAGGTTGTTTATTTTGGGGTGGGATTTCTATTTGTCATTTGAATTGGTTATATTACTTTTAATAGCACTAATGTTTCAAATATAAATAACATAATTCCACAATCGTTTATATAAATATGTTTCTCAATACATGTATCATTATCATCACGTAACATGACCATCACGCCATTCCTTTGCGGGGTAGTCAAAACGATCTCTGACTCACTTATTTTTCATTTTCAATCTCCCTCCATACTTCCCTGTCTCTGCATACCTCCCTAGTTCCGCAAGATTCATTCATTGGCTCTAGCATGCCCTTTCATTTTTAAAACTCCTTATATTTCTTTCTTTTCATACATTCCATTCCATTCAGCCAAGTTTTACGCGGCCTACCATACAGAGCCTTACCGCGTTAAACTCACCCACATATATTTGCTTCATTAATGTTGTGTTGTTCGTTTTCTCAATGTGGCCAAACCAACGTAGGATACTACTTTTATACTTATCTATGATCGTCTTTTCTTCACCTCACTCGTTCATTATACACTCATTCTTCAATCTTATTTCTTCTCGTTGCAGCTTATCAGAAATCTCATACTCACGGCATTTTTTTTCCTCCTTTTTGACATCACGTTATCTCACTTCCATACAGTGCTGACGGGACAAACACGCTATTATAGATTGCTCGTTTCGTAACTACGCTTATGCTTTCCTTTTTCATTATCGTCCATATACTTCAACCACTTTCCTTCCAGCAATGACGCGTCGTGCAATTATGACATCCAGTGTACTGCAGTGAACATTCTACCCACATGTACAAACTCGTCCATTTGTTCCACAATTTCATCATGCAAATACCACTCTCCTTTTAGCCATTGAAACGACAATCTCAGTTTTGTTCACGTTTACTTTCCGGTCCATGCTCTCACAGACTATATCAAACTTCCTCATAGCTGTTTGTAGTTTATCCGCATTCTCGCTTAATAAGACTATGTTACCTGGATACACCAGAACTCGTTTGTTTACATCACTAATCGTTACACTACTTGTATCGGTACATGGTTGCCTAACACATTTATTCATGTATACAGGTTGGCCAACTAAGAATGCGAGGTAGTGTATCTGGGAAACTATCCATCGTAGAGCTTGCGCAAAAAAAGTTATTACTAAAACGGTCAATACAAAATCTGGAAATGTTTTCAAGTTTCTGAAAGGCCGCTAGGGCGTAACTGCAATCATGAATCTAAAAAGTGATGTTTCTGTGAATTCTGCCATATTAACCTAATAATTAAAGTCGAGGACAATGTGATTTTTTTGTTTTGCACTTTGTGACTTGTCTAAAAATAAAGTGGTGGGGGTATTCAAAGGTTTCCTTAAATAACCCCTGTATCTTCGAAACAGCTAAGCCGATTTTAACAAACTTGGGCGTGTTGAAATGAGCTATTCTTGGGTACAAATGTTATAATATTTGAAGTTTTGTTAGTTTCACATGTCGTCGCTAGAGGGCTTTGTTCGACATTCCGACAAAACGGTTAATTTTCGCAAAAAATTAAATGCATTGGTATGACTTTTTTATGAACAAGTAGCTAAATGATGCCTAAACAAGCTCGCGAAAACTGCATCTCGATATTTTGTTCTAACCTAAAATATCGGCCAAAAAAACTTTATACGAAAATCCTTAAATTTTAATTTTTTAACTATATTTTCTGGAATTGTTTCTATTATGTAAGTTGTGGCCCTAAAAGGACCGATTTAAAGGAGGAAGGTTTTAATGCCCCGTAAATGCTCGAAATGCTGACCATCACTCTGTGCATTGCTGAGGCCTCTTATGGGTAGACAAAACTGCAGCTTCAATTTCGGCTCTGAATAGGTTACCTAGAAATTGCGATTTTAAATGTTTGTAAATTTATTCCCAGAATAAAATCACCCTTTTGAAATTACTACGGGCAAGTAAGCAATGCTAAAAGTTATACGAAAGGCCTATTTTTGTTTGTTTAAATGCATATTCACTATGGAAACAGATACCTAAACAAAACATACATAATCCTCAAATTTCAATAGTTGTCAATACTTTCGCGTTACTTGAGCAATTTTGTGCTTTCAAAATGCGTTTTACGAATAATGAAGCTGTTGATATGCTTGCGGTTTATTTTGAATGTCTTCAGAATGCCGCAGTAGCTAAATGAGTTATGCGCTCGATATCCAAATCGGCGTCCTTGCGATGTAAGAGTTTTCCCGATTAGTGGCGAGCTTACGAGCCAATGGTAGTTTTCGGCCTACGTTTCAACGGCAAAGAATTGGAAGAACACAAGAAAATATTAACCGTGTACTGGGCTATATTGAAGGAAATCCTCATGTTAGCACAAAGCATTATCCACTGAGTTGGGCATATCCGGACAACGGTTCAAAATATTTTGAAGGACCATAGGTAAGTTCTAATGGCCATCAAAATATAAGGTATTCGTTTAAACTTTTTAATTACTTTAAGAATGCACCATATCATGTCGTTTTGCATCAGGCCTTGAAAGAGGAAGATTTTGACCGAAGGTTAGACTATTGCCATTGGATGTTAGGCATGATACGCGAAAATAGAGAATTTTTATTTCAAATTCTTTGGACCGATGAAGTCACCTTCAGTCGTGACGGGGGAGTCAATCTGCACAATACGCATTATTGGTCTGCAGAAAATCCCCATTGGTTACGTGAAGTTCAGCGCCAAGGATGTTGGGAGTTTAAATGAATGGTGTGGCATACTGGGAGGCAGAATTATTGGGCCATGTTTTTTCGAGCAACCCCTAAATGGCAATGTATTTCTTGTCTTTTTGGCCAATCAATTACCGTTGTTGTTGGAAGATGTGCCTCTGGAAACAAGGCAAAAATTGTTTTTGTTAATGTGCGAGAGCATATTAATGCAGTATTTCAACAGCGGTGGATTGGAAGAGGAAGTCTGTTTCCATGGCCTCCGCGATCGAGCTTACGACTATTTATTTATGGGGCGCTTAAAGGACATTGTGTTTCGGACTCAAAAAACTCAAAACATTTAACAATAAGTACTTAAAACTTTAACAATAAATTATTAAATTTTTCGAAATTATGCTTTTAAGACAGAAACGGGATGTAGAAAAGAAAATCGCAATCATTTTAGGTTATTTATCAATACTAATTTTAATTTTGAAAAGAACGTAATCATGTTTCAAATGAATAAATTGTAATTCAAGTACGTTTAAACGTTGTACAATTACATTAAGGATTATGTTTCGCACACGTAAATAAAATGTCAAGGCAGATCCTTATTTAAATTTCATTTAATTTTTAATTATAGCTAACATTGCACATATTTAAATTAATGATCTAGACATTCTGAATTAAAGATTATGGTGTATTCTCGTAATTAAATAAATACAACATTGCTCAAAATACTTATAATTTCATTTATGGTAAGTTCATATATACAAACTGTCATTGTCCGATATATATTTACTAAGTTGCTACTTGAAATGTAATATCTAAATGTAATTTACAAAATGCTTACTATTTTTATTCTAAAGAGATAACTCACTTTTTAATCTTATCAAATCTTATTCATTTTTTATCTCTCTTGAATGTAATTATTTTCTTTAATTGAATAGTACCTCCAATTAAATTACCGCTATTCAATTTAACATTCTAAAAGCATAAATTAGTGTTACAGGAACCAGGTTAGATAACTGCAAATATGGACATATACGTATTTGTTTATTTGATTGGTATTTCATTTTACATTTGAATTGGTTATATTACTTTTAATAGCACTAAGTTTCAAATATAAATAAATAATTTCCAATCTTATAAATATTTTCCAACATATCATTATCATCACGTAACATGATCAGCCATTCTTTGCGGTAGTCAAAACGATCTCTGACTCACTTATTTTTCATTTTCAATCTCCTCCATACTTCCCTGTCTCTGCATCCCTAGTTCCGCAATTCATTCATTGGCTCTAGCATGCCTTTCATTTAAAACTCCTTATATTTCTTCTTTCATACATTCCATTCCATTCAGCCAAGTTTTCGCTACAATTACCGCGTTAAACTCACCCACAATATTTGTTCATTAATGTTGTGTTCGTTTTCTCAATGGCCAAACCAACGTAGGATACTCTTTAACTTATCTATGATCGTCTTATCTTCCTCACTCGTTCATTATACACTCATTCTTAATCTTATTTCTTCTCGTTGCAGCTTATCAAATTCCAACACGGCATTTTTCCTCCTTTTTGGCATCACGGTATCTACAGACTATTTACCTGGATACACCAGAACTCGTTTGTTTACATACTAATCGTTACAATTTATGTACATGGTTGCACATTTATTCATGTAACAGGTGGCCAACTAAGAATGCGAGGTATGTATCTGGGAAACTATCCATCGTAGAGGCTTGGGAAAAAAGTTATACTAAACGGTCAACAAAAACCTGGAAAATATTTTCATGTTTCTGAAATGGCCGCTGCGTAACTGCAATCTTGAATCTAAAAAGTGATGTTTCTGTGAATTCTGCACATTAACCTAATAAAAAATAACTGATCTTTAAAGTCGAGGATAATCTGAACTTTTTGTTTGGCACTTTTGTATGTCTAAAAAAATGGTGGGGGTATTCAAAGGTTTCCTTAAATAACCCCTATCTTCGAAACGCTAAGCCGATTTTAACAACTTATTGGCGTTGAAAAGCTTTTTGGGACAAATGTTATAATATTGAAGTTTTGTTAGTTTCACATGTCGTCGCTAGAGAGCTTTTGTTCGACATTCGACAGAAACGGTTAATTTTCGCAAAAATTAAATGCATTGGTATGATTTTTAATAACAAGTAGCTTAAATGATGCCTAAACAAGCTCGCGAAAACCGCATCTCGATATCTTGTTCCTAACCTAAAATATGTACTTTATACGAAAATCTTAAATTTTAATTTTTAACTATATTTTCTGGAATTGTTTCTATTATGGTTTGGCCCTAAAAGGACCGATTTAAAGGAGAAGGTTTTTAATGCCCGTAAATGCTGAAATGCTGACCATCACTCTGTGCATTGCTGAGGCCTCTTATGGGTAGACAAAACTGCAGCTTCAATTTCGGCTCTGAATAGGTTACCTAGAAATTGCGATTTTAAATGTTTGTAAATTTTTACCAGAATAAAATCACCCTTTTGAAATTACTACGGGCAAGTAAGCAATGCTAAAAGTTATACGAAAGGCCTATTTTTGTTTGTTTAAATGCATATTCACTATGGATATATACGAAAGCCATTAATAGCAAAATCAGTCATATGGAAACAGATACCTAAACAAAACATACATAATCCTCAAATTGTCAATAGTTGTCAATACTTTCGCGTTACCTAGAGCAATTTTTGTGCTTTCAAAATGCGTTTTACGAATAATGAAGCTGTTGATATGCTTGCGGTTTATTTTGAATGTCTTCAGAATGCCGCAGTAGCTAAAATAGTTTACACGGCTCGATATACGCGATGTAAGAGTTTTTCCCCGATTAGTGGCGAGCTTACGAGCCAATGGTAGTTTTCGGCCTACGTTTCAACGGCAAAGAATTGGAAGAACACAAGAAAATATTAACCTGTACTTATATTGAAGGAAATCCTCATGTTAGCACAAGAGCATTATCCACTGAGTTGGGCATATCGCGGACAACGGTTCAAAATATTTTGAAGGACCATAAGTAAGTTCTAATGGCCATCAAAATATATAGGCATTCGTCTAAAAATTTTTTAATTACTTTAAGAATGCACCTATATCATGTCGTTTTGCATTAGGCCTGGAAAGAGGAAGATTTTGACCGAAGGTTAGACTATTGCCATTGGATGTTAGGCATGATACGCGAAAATAGAGAATTTTTATTTCAAATTCTTTGGACCGATGAAGTCACCTTCAGTCGTGGAGTCAATCTGCACAATACGCATTATTGGTCTGCAGAAAATCCCCATTGGTTACGTGAAGTTCAGCGCCAAGGATGTTGGGAGTTTAAATGAATGGTGTGGCATACTGGGAGGCAGAATTATTGGGCCATGTTTTTTCGAGCAACCCCTAAATGGCAATGTATTTCTTGTCTTTTTGGCCAATCAATTACCGTTGTTGTTGGAAGATGTGCCTCTGGAAACAAGGCAAAGATTGTTTTTGCAGTTGGATGGTTGCCCAGCATATTTTGCTACTAATGTGCGAGAGCATATTAATGCAGTATTTCAACAGCGGTGGATTGGAAGAAGAAGTCTGTTTCCATGGCCTCCGCGATCGCCAGACTTAACGTGCCTCGACTTTTATTTATGGGGGCGCTTAAAGGACATTGTGTTTCGGACTCAACCTACTACTAGAGAAGACATGAAAAACCGGATTCGTAACGCAATACGTAACATACCGAGAACCGAAATTGAAGCTGCAGTTTTGCCTTGTCATGAGAGGCTTCAACAATGCATAGAGCGTGATGGTCAGCATTTCGAGCATTTACAGGGGCATTACAAACCTTCCTCCTTTAAATCGGTCCTTTTTAGGGCCACAACTTACATAATAGAAACAATTCCAGAAAGACCTAGTTAAAAAAAAATTTAAGGGATTTTCGTATGAAGTTTTCTTTGGCCGATACTTCAGGTTAGGAATAAGAAATCGAGATGCAGTTTTCACGAGCTTGTTTAGCTACTTGTTCATGAAAAAATGTCATACCAATGCGTTTAATTTTTTTGCGAAAATTAACCGTTTCTGTCGAAATGTCGAACAAAGCCCTCTAGCGACGACACGTGAAACTAACAAAACTTCAAATATTATAACATTTGTAGCCCAAGAATAACTCATTTCAACGCGCCCAAGTTTGTTAAAATCGGCTTTGTCGTTTCGAAGATACAGGGGGTTATTTAAGGAAACCTTTGAATACCCCCCACCACTTTATGTTTAGACATACGTCACAAAGTGCAAAACAAAAAAAATTCAGATTATCCTCGACTTTAAAGATCAGTTATTTTTTATTAGGTTAATATAGCAGAATTCACAGAAACATCACTTTTTTAGATTCAAGATTGCAGTTACGCCCCCTAGCGGCCGTTTCAGAAACTTTAAAATATTTCCCAGGTTTTTGTATTGGCCGTTTTAGTAATAACTTTTTTTTGCGCAAGCCTCTACGATGGATAGTTTCCCAGATACAGTACCTCGCATTCTTAGTTGGCCACCCTGTACATTGACAGCCTTGTCGCACTCTTTGCTCAATGTTAAAGTATTCATCCATACGTCCTGTCATCCTAAACATGCCCAGCTACGGTTATACACTACCCTTATTCCCTTTATTAGACACTTACTTACGCCACACTCATTCCATGTTTCCCACAGATTGTACCTATTCACTCGACCAAATGCTTTCTCCAGATCTACAAACGCACGGTACAGCTTCTTTTTTACACTTAGACACTTTTCGATCGTCTTCTGGAGAGTAGCCATCTGATCCTCTTCCTGGTATGCACATCCCAAATCTTAGTTTTGGTAGTTTCACGCACTCTGTCAACCAGTGCCCTTCCCAATTTTTCCAGAAAATGTTTATTATCAAAAAAATTTTTTTACAGGTTTGAGTAGAGGAATGTATGACATTTTGTGTCTTAAAAATAATTCCGCTGAAGTGAAAGCCATTTTTGTGGAAACACTCTTCCAATCTAGATTGAAAATTTTGCATTACTGGGCGGAGCAGGACAGGTTTCATTCGCTCCATTTCTTATGTAATGTTTATTGCTAATTCCGATATGGTTTGTGGTCTATTATTGTATACGCTTGACCACTTCTCCATATTTCTGTTTAAATGTCAATAATAGTTAAACAATAATCAAGTCATGGAAACATTGCCTTTTGACAAAAAAAATTGGCCGTAAAATCTCTTGATCTTCCGGTATGCGATTTTTTTTGCGGTTATCTGAAGAGCGGGGTATAGAGTAATAGACCACAAACCTTACCGGAATTAGCATCGAACATCAAACTTGAGCGAATTTAACCTGTCTTACTCCATAGAATAACCGAAAACCTTCAATCTAAGTTAGAAGAGTGTTTACATAGACATGGTTCTCATTTGAGCGGAATTATTTCTAAGGCATAAAATGGCATACCTTCCTCTACTCAAACCTGTAAAAAAAACTTTTGAAAATAAACATATTCTGAAAAAAATGGGTACTTCAAAATTTCCCGTTTCACTGGCGGACCATGCACTTTACCAGGTACACTAAGTAGATTTTGCAAGCACTCTTGTTCCTCTTACCCTTATACAGTGGTACAATGATCGCGCTCTTCCAATGCCTCGGCACTTTTCCGCACTTAAGGCACACGTTTAATAATTCACACAATTTTCGAATAAGATTTGTGCCTCCATATCTTAGCATTTCACCAGTGATTTCATCTACACCTGCTCTTTGACTGTTTTTCAACTTTCCTATCGCTTTCTCTATCTCATTTAACCCAATATCCTCCTCCGTTTCATTCACTCTTCCTTCTAAATTCTCCTTATTAAACTCTTCAATCTTATTTTCCTCACTACTGTACGGGTTCTCGAAATATTCTTGCCAGCATTTCCTCACTTCACAATCGTCCCATACGATTTCGTTGCTCCTAGTCATCACTCCTGCTGCGAGTTTTTTGTTACATGCTGCCTTTTGTACCGATTCATTCCATCAAACACACTTTTTCTGTTCAATTATAGTCGCTCTTCCACATATCTGCACCGCACAATTGACAACGCAGGATTACAAGCTTACCCACGCACTACTAACGTTATTGTCTTTTATGTGTTTGGTCCACGCTGATTCATTCGCATTCAACTCTTCAGTTAATGCATCTGTATATTTCATTCTTGCTTCATTATTTACCAGTTTATTTGCCCTAATTCTAGATGTTCGCACTACGCTTGCTTTCCTTCTCCAGACTCATTTTTTCCCACTCTCGATACTACCAAAAAGTGTTCCGATTCACACTCCGATCCACGCATTACTTTTGTGTCTCTCACCAGGTTTCTAAGTCGTTCACCAAGTAAATTATACTTTTAGATTAATCTCTTTGCCATGTATACATTTGCTCATTTTTATGTTTAAACCACGTATCAGATACAAACAGATTTCTCTCCACACAGATGTTTACTAGGCGTTCACCATTCTCATTGACTGTTTGGTCTCCGAACGTTCCTAGCTCGCATTAGGTATGTTCTCTCTGTACACCCACCCAGCCATTCATATCTCCCAACATCACCACTCTTATGTTTGGCTTACATACGTTCAACACGTTCTCTACATCATTCCAGAAGTTCTTAGACTTTTGGTCGATTTTCCCATTCACCAGTGCATAACAGGCAACAAGAAACATTTTTCAAAATTCCGCTTCCATTCTAAGCCACATTACCCGGGGGATACCAATTGGTACTGTTAAACACATGTTTTGCTCTTTTACTCACGATCACTCCAACTCCTTTAGCGCCATACATTTCATTCTCAACTCCTGACCATAATGCTCTCAGGGCGCTAACATTCCACTTTCCAAATAGCCATTCATTCCTTGTAACGGGGCCTCTCTGTTTCGACCCTGACTAGCTAGGTCTGTCCGAGGAATTCGTATTCTTCGGTTTAGTAATTAGATTAGCAGGTATGCTGGTTACTAGTCAAATCGTGCCCCGGACGATGTAGCATTACCTAGTAACGGTATCTCCCTACTACGGATCAGTTCTGGCACTCATTTGCCTTCTGACCCGACAGAAGAAGCAAGAAGTAGAAAATACAGACTGAGATAAGAATGATATATATATATATATATATATATATATATATATATATATATATATATATATATATATATATATATATATATATATATATATATTCATATATTATACCTACGGAGGGTACTGAAAGGGCAAGTACAAGGGATCAAAGTAAAGTTGTTTTTTAAACAAATTTAGGTCAAATGCAAATAACAAGAAAGTTACAGCAGTTTAAATTTTTTATAAACAATTGAGCTTTTTTATAAAATACGGCACTAACATAAGCTTTGAAATCAAATTTGGAATATTTGAAAGTTAAATAAACAAAGTTCACTTCAACTTCTAATAAAACTTTCATAAGGTGGAAGTTATGGCTATTAAAATTGTTCTTAAAAATACCCAGTTATGAGTGTTCATTTATTGAAAACCGTTGGTTTATTTAATTTAATCTAGTACGTCGACGCTTTACTTAAACGTCAGAAAGTAAGTACCAACTTTGTTGTTATTGGACTTATTTATTAATTATTGGCTACTAATTCGTTTGAAATGGTAAATTACAGTAATGAAGAATACGCAGGTATGATAATGTTGTATGGAGCTGCTAAAGCAAATGTTGAACGTACAAGACTTATGTATTTGGCCAAATATGTGGGATTTAATTTATAAAAAATTCAAACTGAAAGGACATACTAAGTTTTGAGAACAGCTAATAAGATCGTTTCTACAGTAGATTCGAAATGTCTATCCCGCACTTCGACACAGGTTTGTGCACGGCGAATCCAGTTTAGGGATAACAGTGGAAAATGTAAACCTAGATCTTCTATAGCAACGTTAATTCACGTAGGTTGCAACATCAGGAATTGTACGCCTGGGAAAGCATTGGAAATACAGTTCTCTTGCTGCGGCAGCATTTTGATTAGCCATGCCATAAGTGATTAACATGTCACAATACTGTTCATTGGCATGATATCTTTCCATTCTAATTTTATAAAATTCAAAATTTATTTACTTACAATAGGAGGACAATTCACTCATTTGATAGATGTCAACAAAGCAACAATCGATATGACACTGACATGTCAGATTGTAACACAAGAAACAATCGTTGATTCCAATCAAGCACTCTGATTTATCTTTTAATTCAAATTGTGAACTAGTACCAGTGGTTTTCCACAAGTGGACAACCATTTTTAAAAACTGTAGTTTAGTTATTATTGGGTTTCGCCTGTTAGTTTACAAAGAAAAATTGTTCAGTTTAGGGTCCTGTATTAGCACTTTCAGTTAACTGCATGAGTTACAGTCACTCTGTGTGTGTGTGTGTGTGTGTGTGTGTGTGTGTGTGTGTGTAGTGTGTGTGTGCTTGCATGCGTGCGTGCGTGATCTGTGTGCGTGTGCGTGTCCGTGTGCGTGTGCGTGTTCATAGTGTCAATGTTGTGCTGTATATATATATATATTTATATATATATATATATATATATATATATATATATATATATATATATTATGATATATACATACATGTGTGTTTGCACATGAAGGTGATGATTGAATGATAACTCACTGTCAAAATGAATTCACACATCTTTAACAACCTCAGTCCTCTGTAAAATAGATGAATGAATTGCATAGTTAAATTCAATTGAATTTATTTTTGTGGTATAAGTGATTGTTTTGCACTTAGGGATATTTAAGTACAAATGATTAGAAATAAACCATTCATGTATAGTGTCAAGTTGGCGTATTTATAAATTTACAATCTATAAATATTTTGAGTTCATCGTCAAACAGAAATTCTCCGTTGTCTATTTTTTCGATGAGATCATTGATGAATAACAAAATTAGTAGAGGGCCCAGGTTAGGCCCTTGATGAACACCAGAAAAAAAATTGACATTTTTATCGAATATTTAAGACTATTGCCGCTATCTTGTGCAGGAGTAATCTCTTCCAGAGTAACTGGAAGTGACATCAAAGTGTGACTTTTCAACGGTACGCCCTGTATAAATT
The DNA here is from genome assembly GCA_036346205.1 of Vesta saturnalis. Classification (NCBI taxonomy): domain Eukaryota; kingdom Metazoa; phylum Arthropoda; class Insecta; order Coleoptera; family Lampyridae; genus Vesta; species Vesta saturnalis. Next base: position 5,291,884 of record JARFJB010002353.1, on the reverse strand, counting down.
TTTATATCTATATACACGCAGCAATTCTGAAACAGTCGTTTTTGAAAAAACCACTACGATAAAAAATGTGTATGTTACAGTTGTTTGAAACTTGTAACCTTTAATAATGAGTCAGAAAGGAAAGGGAAAGGTCACGTATTTCATTCCCTCCCCAAGAGGGAAGGCGGGCTGTTTGAGCTTTCCAAGTTCCTTCAGCCATAATCATTGATTCCCACCATACATACATACATTACGTATATTTGAATGGTGGGATTAACGATGGGTGTGATCAGGATAGGATAAGTTGCCGAACATGGTGTGCGTATACGCAGTGACCATAGCGTTACAAGTGCATGAGGAAAACCCCCTGAAAAAACCTCATACAGGGTAGACGGGAATAGAACGCATTACCTCCCGAATGCTAATCAGGTCTTGTCACCACTAGTCCACCAGCTCGGTCAAACCACGGCGTACTATTTATACCAGGCAATATAGACTTTCATCTCTGACCATGATGTCGGTAGGTCGATTTTCGCACGGAAAGTATTGAGAAACGTACAGAATTCCTTTTTGTTAATCAAATTTTAACGACTAAAAACCAAAAATCTGGTCTCAAATGATCGGAAATTTATATTTTTTAATAACAATCCAAACAAAAAAAATCTGGTTTAGAAGTGTTCCTGCAATTGAACGATGATTGTTATTATTTATCTCTTATGTAAAAGTGTTTTGATACTACATGATTAAGTGTAACTTGTATAATTTACTTGTAATTGATACTAATTCATTTCAATGTTTTTAGTTTTTTGATTCCAGACATGTTTTGCTGTCTGAAATTACATTATTTCTTAATTTTTTATAGTTAGACAAAACAATATTTCGTGCATTGCAAACAAATTGCATCAGTATGTTTGATGGATATTGTATCGATTCATTAACTGCAGTAAATAGCTGGTAATCCTATTTCCTATTATTAGTCAACCAGATTTGTTAAAATTAGTAAAATATCCATGCATTTTTTTTACTAAACACATATGTAACTGCAATTTCAGTAAATACAACCATTAATTAAACGTTTATTGCAATGCTTTAAATTCTCGCTATGATATTAAACTTTTTTGACGCTCATAATTGAATTATAGAGGTTTCGTAATTTTTTATGATCATACAATGAAATGTTTTGTAACATTAAATAAAGTAGTACTATGTCAGGTGTTTCGAGAATCCGGTACTCGCATTTGCGAATTATAATCCGACATATATTATTACAATTTGTCGGTGCAGCCGACACGATTTGTATATGATACTGCATGCATTTCATTAAATTTCTAGACCTAGTACGTCACGTCTCCCACTAAAATATTCCCGCCTGGTATAGAGTACACCGTGGTCAAACCGAAGTTGGCTGCGCATAGAAAGGATAAACTTGACATATAAAGAAAACAAATAGTAGTGACAAAACATACAATACTCTATCAATGAAACAAATAAGTCACAATAACAAACAAAAATTAAATAACAAATAGTTAACAAATTAATAAACTAAATTAAGTTAGTTAATTGACATTAAAAATAAATAACAAGTTATTGATATTTTGTACAACTTTATAACTAATCAATACTTCGTAAGTACGGTTCAAAGCAAGCACCAGCATGCTGGATGTAAGCTGCACATTTTTTGGAAACCTCATTACTAAGAGTTTCTCTTGGAATATTAGTTATTTCGTATCGAATGTGTATTTTTAAATCTTCTACGTTCTCTGGATGGGTAATAAATACCTTGCTTTTTAAGTAGGGCCATAAAAAAGTCACATGGATTTAGATTGGGTGACCTTAGGGAGCATCTAATTGGTCCAAATGTACCCATCCATTCTTGAAATCGCGCGGTATGGTAGTCATTGTTAATTCGAGCATTGTGTGGTGGTGTGCCATCCTGATAATAGATGACACCAACATATTCTCCTAATAAATCTTCATGGTCTTCTCGTGAAAATCGGTTATTCGTCTGTGCATTTAGTGTTTCCCCAAGAAAGACAGGTGCAATTATCTTATTCTTTAATATTTATTTTAAATTTGTCTTGCACGTTCATTTCCTTTGTACCATACAGGTTATTTCGTGACCAAAGGTAATGTAGATTCCTATTAAATTAGCGTGACATTCGTGCAGTTTTTATTTCCATGGCAATTGCTATTTTAGATTCAATTTCGGTATCTTGTATTTATTGTCATATTGTATAATCAACCTAGCGAAACCAGATACATTTAATTAAACATTTTTATCTTCTAAATGGCACATGAAGATATTACCTAATATTGGCTAAATTGGACTTCCCATGGGCGAACCATTTTCTTGTAAATAAATCTTACTATTGAACCTGAAATAATTTTTATGAGCACAAAAATAGGACGGTTTATGTCACCATACAATACATAAGTTAGCTGCATATACTTAATACATAGGGAAATGTCATTACCATTACAAATTTTAATAGATAAATATCAGTTATAAAACAGATAGCACAAGCATATGGTTACATTTCAAATATAATCAACGTTTTAGTTAAAAATGAAGAGTACAAATTATCTATCAAAAACGTTCACCCAGTTAACATAGAACCGACAGAAAAAAATACATACCAACTTCATGCTTTGGAAAAACATCAGAAAAAGTAGCTCAAATATTGCAAAAGGACAAGACATACAAAGTACCTTTCAATACTAATACTAATGTTCTTTAAAGTTTATTTAATGCCAAAGATTCAACTAACTACATTTTTTAGTCGGTTTTATATAAATTCAACTGCACACTCTGTAATTCTGTTTATATTGTACAAACCTTTAGGAACTTTGATATTATATGTAACGAACACGTTAGATGTTACAAACATAAACACAAACATATCAAATTACGCCAAAAATCTGATAGTAAGTAAAGTACATAATCACCTTACGACTTCACAAAACAATATTACATTTTTACATTTTTCTAATGAAAAAAACAAAGTAGATGTTTTGAAAGTATTTGAAATCTATAAACATAAACGGAAAGTACCTTTAATTAGTCAACAGGTCGGTGTCTTAGATTTTAATAGACATTTTAACCGTAGAATTATACTTTAGCGTAATGATTTGGTACCATAACCAATTTTACTTATATGTTTTCTCTTGATAATGACACATGTATCGAAATACATTTAATTTATGATACTTTTGTTTTCGCGCGTCCGGATTATTGTTGTGATTAAATTTAATGTAAAGTTAAGTACTTTCAGAATTTAAAATAATTACCCATCATAGGAATTTAACATGCAAATGTGCAGTCCCTCACTTGTTTTTAAATATTAAAACAACCTTTCCCACCATAAGAGTGTGTGCCGTATGTAACATAATCTTCATTATTTACACACATTTCCTTCTTTTCGTATACATATACATACGTCACGCCATTCACAGAAATGTATTTGGCCTCTCTTATTTCCAATTTTTCTCGATATCTTCTTATCTTTGCCCATCTCTTTCGCTTCCGGAAAACGCATGTACTGAGTCTGATAATACTTTTAAATCTAAAGCGCATAGCCTTTTTCCATTTAATTGGGTTTTCTTCTGCATTCATCCACCACCTTCGAGTCTACCACGCTCAATTTTTTAATTACACATACACGCTTCACTAATAATTGCTGAGTACTCCGAAGTTTGGGTGCGAAGAGTGAACTGCATTGTAACAACCCATTTTGAGTTGTATTAAGACATATCGTAATTTACGTTCTTCGTTCGTTTAGTTGCAAATATAAGAAAAAAAAAAGTTTTTAATTACTAATGAATTATAAGTATGTGGTAGGCAACTTAATTTGCATTTTGGTGTAACTTAAGTGCATATCTTCTTAGGGGTTGATATTCCATATCTTTAAATTAATCTTTGCGCACATTTTTTCGCGCACCGCTATATCATCTGACATCCTAAGCGCCCTTTTCTTCATTTTCTTGATGTATTCTGTGTATACAGGAAGCCATTTTTGGGTTTCCACCTAAATTTTGTGAAAAGTGCCATTGATTTAATGGTATGATACATTTAACCGTATCATATTAAAATTTAAAACATTTGCTCTTTGCAGGCACTTTTTTTACTTTTACTACTTTTAATACTTTTACTTTTGGAATTTTTGATACTTATGATTACAATTTTGCAAGTAATTCAGATCTACATTTAGATCACATTTTTTATTTGAACTTTCGACAGAATGCAATAAACATTGGATTATTCAAATTCATGAAGATAAATTTATAAGAAGTAAAATTCAACCTTGGTATGGTTTACAACGTACCGCATTGTTATTACTACATATTGTGCAATATTGGTGCAAAGATTACATCACCTTTGGTTTGCATTTCCGTATTTGTTTAGATACCAGATGTTATTAAAAAGTTTGTGTTTGTGTACAAAAGTTTCGAACAGGTATTTATATTTTAATAATTTAGTAATTTAAGGCTATTACAACTAGTTTTTAAGATATTTTTTATGTAATTCTAAATTTAAATATTTAATAAAGATAGTTTGTATATCGTTTATTTTGACATTTTGGTGAATTTTTTATTGTATACTCGGTTTAGTTATTCCTAGCATAATCACAAAATAACGTGGCGTCCGAGATAATTTTTATTATTGTTACATTGTAGTTACTATATTGATGTTAACTGGAAATAACGAAGCATAAATTTGTGGTAATTAAGCAAATCAAAAGATTGAACTGGCCTACTTTAATTTACTTACTGGGACAATGGCATTATCTTATATTGAGTGTTTTGGATCTCTGGTTAGTTTAACGATTTGTTGGAGAGCATTTTCAACCCATTAATTCATTTATTAAACCTTATTTAAACGTGGCACCAACATCACCACACTATTATAACATTACCTGTTCAAAGGTCAAACAAATTAAATTCCAATGAGAATTCGAGTAGTCATTTTATGATGTCTTACAGTAGAAAGGAGTGCTTATAGTACTACCATCGTTAATGAGTAAAACAGCAGTCGTTTCCGCCGTTGTCAATGTCCTAAGAGGCGATATCGTTACTGGCGCCCAGGAAGACGATCGCCCCGAATGTACAACTTCATCACGCCGAAGAAGCTAAAAAAGATACCAATGGTCTGTCCAAAAATTCCACGCGTTAACGTCACAGGAGAAGTTCAAGGACAGCCCAGCGGCGAAGGAGTAGATGACGACCGCAAAGGTGTCCCCGGGTAACCCTTCTACAGGACCAGAACTGGCCCAACTTCTGATAAGTCGACCGACGTGGGGTATCCTTCACATGTGCCGATGAGGGAATCCGAATCCAGACCGAGACAGACTGATGGAGGTATATGGATAGACGTTATACACCGTACCATAACCATCAGGGGCCGAACGATTCATCGTTAGAGCTACATCTATTGATTCAGGGTAAAGTAGCAAGAATGCCCGATCAATCTCGTCCTAGAACAGTTGCCAACCCAATATGACGCCAACAATGTCTGTGAGATAGAGCACTTCGCCCGCCTTCAAGTCACCGCTAAGGATTTAAAGCGTAAAACTGGCATCTGGCAATGTCAGAAATCCCATCATACATAGCGCTGCCATAAGGTAGCAGCACGCATGTCAAGTGCGCTAGCGATCACCACACCAGTCAATACACTAAACCACGTATTGACTGGGGAAGGTGTGCTAGCTGTGGCGGGAATCACTTTGCAAACTATAGGGGATGCCCGAAGTTCTCTACGTACTGTAGAAGTTGGGAGCCAGAAAGCGACCGAACATGACAGTCACCAGCGGCGCCTCCTTCTACCCGTTGGTTAACCGGAAGTGCCGAAAACGGTTCTTGACGTTGTCGGTACGTAACTCGTCTTAGGATTCGACTCTATATTACACCATTTCGGAAGCCTTAATATGGAGAGTCTTTTTTGTCATACACACGGTAGCAGAGACATTCGCTCGGGGTATAACTGCAATTGGATTTTGAGAAGGGTAATTTTAAACAAGGAGGTGTTCTTTTCAGGTGAGTGTTTAAAGGCCCGATGCGAAGATTGATACCTCAGGATAAGTATATAGTATAGATTTATCTCTTTAATGTATTCTGTTTATCCCTACCCTTTCATCTACAGCACTTCATGCCTAGGAGTAACGAACACAACTGTGCTGTAGAGACCTAGTAGCGAAAGCATGATTTTTATTGAACTTGACTAATACTTGTTTTTCTACAGATCTACTTTTCACTCAACAAGAGAAAATCACTAACAACATCAACTCCAAATACAGCATCCACAACATTATATGCAGACCGATTTTTAACAACACTACGGAGAACAACGTGACTACACCAAGACCACAACCCAGACATAGCACTAAAAAGCTTTGGAACACTCTGAGCAGTACGCACCAGATTACTATACATATAGTGTAATATATATATATATATATATATATATATATATATATATATATATATATATATATATATATATATATTCCCATTTAAATTTCCGTGGGTGTTGTATTCCATATTGGTTTTCTTCCGTATTTGGTCCCAGATTGATTATCCTCCTCTCTGATCTCGACGACCTTTCGGCAGAGTCACATCTGCCATTATCAAGTCTTTAGTGCATTTGCTCTGCTTCGTGTAATACGAATAGAGCTACTGATCTGTTTCGTATTCGTTGGGGCAAACGACCACAGCTTTTTACTTTCCTTCAGTTATGATCACATCCACTTTTAATATGGTCCTTATATATATATATATATATATATATATATATATATATATATATATATATATATATATATATATATATATTGACTTCCATAAAATTGCAACACCTAGAATTTGAAGAACGATTTTATTGAAATTTTCGACAACGATGTCTTTCATTCGAACAAACAAACGATTAAGATTTGAATAAAATCTAGCTAGTAGTTTTTTTTTTGCTTTTCCTTTGCAGTTAGTAACAATAAATTTGAAGAAATAAGCCAATCAGTGTGTAATTAATTGTCAATTTTGCAAATTGTTCACAATTTCGTTCTGAACTTGGCAACAATGCCAAGAGTACGTCAACATAAACAATTTTCCCAATTGTCTGATTTTGAACGTGGTCGTGTTATTGACATGAGAGAGGCGGACTTTCGCTAAGAGAAATTGCTCGTCGTGTAAACCGAAATGTTACAACGGTATTGAGATGTTGGTCCAAATGATCCGAGGAAGGGGTGCAACAACGTCCCCTGGATCTGGACGTCCCCGCAGGACTACAGATCGCGAAGAACGTCGCTTAAGACTTTTGGCCCCAAGAGACAGATTTTATACAACTCGATTGATTGCAAATGTCATCTGTTTATCGCCGGATAAGGTCTTACGGGCTGCGTTAATATCGTCCATTTTTTTGTCTTCCTCTTACACCACTTCACCGTCTACGCAGGCTAGAATGGAGCAACGAAAGAGCGAATTGGGCACAAGAATGGCATCGAATTGTGTTTCGTGACGAGTGCCGATTTTGCTTGTGGGTCCACGATGGTCGTGAGAGGGGCAGACGGATGCGAGTAGGACGTAAAAATACAACGTTTTTTGTGGAACGCAACACAGCCCTCACACAAGGAGTGATGATATGGGGTGCAATATGTTACGGTAGCAGATCACCCTTGTCCTTCATTGATGGCAACTTGAACGCCGCTGGTTATATTGCCAATGTGCTAAAACCCGTTGCGCTCCTATATCTTCAGGGGCTGGAAAATCCCATTTTCCATTAGGATAATGCGCGCCCTCATACGGCAAGGGCTACAACACGTTTTTTGGAAGAAGCCAACATTTCCGTACTCCCATGGCCTGCTTGGTCGCCTGATTTGTCGCACATTGAACATGTATGTGATGAGGTCGGTAGGCGACTGGATAATTTACTACACCCTACAGATAACTTACACGATCTCCGGCTACGAATTCAAGAAGCTTGGGTTGATACACCACAGTCAGCTATAGATCACATGATTGATAGCATGCCATGCCGTCTAAATGAGTGCATTACAAATCGTGGCGGAGCAACTCATTATTGAAAAAAACATTTTCAGTTTTCGTTCTTTTGTTTTCAAATTTTAATCGTTTGTTTGTTCTAATGAGAGACAGCATTGCAGAAAATTTCAATGAAATCCTTCAATAAATTCTAGGTGTTTTTCAAACTTCAGTTAAAAAGTGTTTAAAAATAAAGTACTGTATTACTGTATAAAAGAAAAACCTTTATCAGCATTAATCCAACCTAATGCGTTACAAAAAAATGTATGTGAAACTCAATAATTAGAAAAATCTCGATAATGATAGTTTGAACAAATTCTACACAATTAAACCCCAATGGGGTTATTTAAAACTTTACTGTTTTATTAAGAATTAATCAGCCGCCAAATTGGCCTTGTGGTTGCGTATTAACGTACTAAGGAAACTACGCAAACCGGTCTCGGTTATGATTCCTAATAATCCACAGGCTCTTTGCCCTTAAACCACGCATGAGGTTAATTTCACCAAAAGAAAATGAGTGATTAACTTCATCGACACGGTTAATTAACATTATTTAGTGTTGGAGTTGTCTAATAATGTACTTACCTAGTTTTAAATATACGCTACAACGATACCTTCGCAAGAAGGCAAAGTATAGCTCATTTCGAATTTGGACTTACCCTGAAAATATAATCTTATTAATTGTATAATAATTAGGATTAAATTGAGTTTAATTAAATGTTTTGGGTAGTTATATGGTAAAATAACAGAAAAATCTGTAAAATTGCAAGTATTCTCCATTTAAAAAATATGCCATTTAGATAGCAGGGATATCCAAAATAAATGAATAGATTATAATGGAATCAGACTCAACTCTTAAATCCCACCTGTCGTGCACCCACTACTTTAGGGCTTCTTATGTACACACTATTGGAGCATAAAATTGTTCATAAACGACAAAAAAATTTGATCCAGAACTGCTTTTGGTTAAAATCTGACCGCTCTCAATGGAGTGTTCCATACACCAACTCCCATTTTTTGGGTTATTTTAACCTATTTTTAAAAAAATGATATAATTATTATTGCTTTTTTTAAGTTTATTTTGGAACAAATTGACCAACTCAATTGAGATTTAGTTAGGATTAGTTTTTTTTTATCTATTAGCACTTTTTAAGAGGACTTTTTAAAAGAAGAAGTATGTAAGGTAAAATATGCCCAATGTTACTCTGTATGGACAAAAAACATTCCACGAATCCCACTGTTTGTTTATGTTTTTTTTTAGTTTGTTTTCGTAAAGTAAGCTAATTTAATTAAGATTTGGCCAGGATTAGGAAAATCGCCCTATTAATTTTGATTTCACTCTGACCTCTATTAAAAAAGCCGTCAAGGAAACTAACCAAATTTTTTGTTAGCTTTGGATTTAGTTTTCAGTTCTGTGACAAGCATGTCTAGTCATAAATGTTCGGTTATTATTAAGACCGGATTGAGAGAAATCATTTTATTCGATATTTGATAGAATCATGTTGATTAGTTTACGGATGTTTTTAAGATGCCACTGGGAAGGTTGTGTTAACTTAACAAATTCTATATTACATGAGGAGTAGATTTTTGTCTAATGCGATAAAATTTTACTACAGTAAACTTTATCATACATGGGATGATCTATTTGATTCAAATCTTTGTCAAGTTGTAAATAAAACAATTTTTGGGTTAGCGTAGAATCGCTGCTTGGAATTTGAATTGACGGCGTTCGTACACAGTTACCAGTTAACATCGTCATGGATACGTGTAAGTGTAGTACATTAACGTGAAGAGACCCTATTACTTCTTGACGACGTCCCAGAGGAGATCAGAAGAATCCCTAGACAATACTCCATACGCCTTCCGAATCTATTCGATCACGACCTAGCATGATACCGGCAAACGAATCGGATTAACCACAACAGTACGCTACACCCAACTAAACAACACGGAAACAAACAAATTAGCACGAATATTAAAATAAATCTAAATATACTTTTTCTTTTTTTTAACACCAAAAATAACCAATCTCATGATTGCAAACTATACAATTACACAAAACAGCGCAAAACCAGCAAGAAGAGAATGGGCAGGGCCGAAGAGGAGGACTTCTGAACAGTCTCCGCACAATATCTACATAAGCTAAAATAAGTAAGTAACTAACCATAAGCGTGAGCATACCAACAAAAAAAAGTGAAGAAATCGATGAGCCGACGCTCAACCGGCGATGAAGTAGAAGATAGACGAGTTATCCGCTTAAAGCTTGTTATGAGTTAGTGAACTTTCAAGTAAGTTATTTGAAGTCAATTTTCAGGTTGGACCTACTTATGCAAATAATGTTAAATCCTGGTTATGGTTTACCTTCCGATGTAAGTTGGAAGCAAGTGGGGCCCAAATTGATGTTTTTCACCCGATTTTGATGCTTTCGTAAACACCAACGTGTGCCCTAGAAAGAATTTGATAAGTAAACGATTATTCTATTGTTCTAAACTTTTGAATCTTTCGAAGTGTAAACATTTTTAATATATTTACACGTATCTTTCCTTTGTTCTCATCAAATTGAATAGTGACCAACGTTTACGTATCGTAATTTTTTGTTTCCATGTTTGAAGTGGGAAACAAATTCTTTCAGAGTTAGTAGTTGGGTGGAAAATGTCTTTCGCCGTTCTCCGCCCGCCTCTTAAAAGGAGTACGATAAAATCCTATCATGTTTCTTTGGTTTACCTGAATTTATTTTCGAATGAGGCAAATTAAGCTAAAATTTGGTATTTTTTGTGCTTCTTCAGTCTTAGTGCTTATTTTTGTATTTCTTTTATATTTATATACCGGGTGGCATAAAAGTACGGGAACTGCAAACTAACGAAAAATACGAATCTTAGGAAAAAACAAAAAAATACAAAACATGTACGAAATTTATCTGGCTATCTGACTGTGACTTTGATCATGATCATGACCTTCAAGGTTATTTAAAGCCCGAGTTAAGTTTTTTGAATAGGACCTCCTTTGTTTAACCGCAGAAATTAAACGAGCGGAATATTTTGCGTTTAGATACCTTAGTGAGTTAAAGAATTGACAGGATAAGTTGAGTAATACGAGTACCAAAGAAAATTGTCTAGTACAAAAACTGTACCTTAAGCACTCTTAAATCTCAAAATCGGATGCAATGATGGAATCTTAAAAAATACAAATCCACTTAATTTTATTATTTTCTAGAGTATTGTTTAATTTTCATTATTTGTTAAATAATGAAATATAATAACATTATAATTATTACTATCATGATCATCATTATTATTAGAAACATAGATAAGACCTCGAAGGTCATTGTCAAAGATATCGTCAAGATCACCTTTGGTATCTAGTCTAGAGAACAATTGTACAATGTTTGAACAGGACATTTCTCTGTAACTCGCATTAAGTTATTATGTCCTCCTTCAGGTGACCTTTATTTTGACTTTCTGATGACCTACAGTCAGTTTTGAGGTCGGGGTCATATCCGAATGTAAAAATTTCCGCCCATTTCATTTCCGGTCTTAAAGTAGGTTTTATTCGAAAAAATCAACTTAACCTTCAAATGACCTTGACGCTCATGGTCAAGATTAAATTGAAGAAAACCGTCAGATAGGTATTGTATGTAGAAAAATATCTGCGATGTCTACATCTTATTCCAAAAAAATAAAATTGTATTTGGTGCCGGAGCATGTACGGGAACCCTATTTGGCCTAACTACAAAAAAATGTTGCATTTTGTAAAAATTTAAAAACCCCAGGCAAAAAGAGAAAACATCTAAAAATTATAAAAGTCCCTTCATCAACTAGAAAGGAAATGATGATCTTCATACAGCTGAACAGATTTTTTTGAACTGTAAAATAAGAACACTCTCGATAAAGTCACCTTACAAACAAAACTAAAACTAAATGAAATACCGTTTGGGAGCTACGATACCACCAGCAGATACACAGATCCACACTTTAAACTTACAACACTCCTTTTTTTCGTCGGGCGTTAAACAGTTTTCTTGAATCATAGCTAAGAACACCCTTGATCAAGTCCTATAATAAAACTAAATCAAGATCGGTTACTCCGTTTGGGAGCTAAGATGCACCAGACACATACAAAGAAACACCCATTAAACATATAACACCAGTCTTTTTTCGTCGGGGGCTAAATTTTTTGCTAAGAACACTCCATCAAGTCACCTTTGCACCAGAAAAACTAACTAAAAAAGGGACTTCAGTTTGGAATCTACTGCACCTCCGAAATACCCATATACACAGATACACAGATACACGGATACACGGATACACGGATACACGGATACACGGATACACGGATACAGGGATACACGGATACACGGATACACGGATACACAGATACACAGATACACAGATACACAGATACACAGATACGCAGACACACAGATACACGGATACACGGATACACGGATACACGGATACATGGACACACGGATACACGGATACACGGACACACAGATACACGGATACACGGATACACGGATACACGGATACACGGATACACGGATACACGGATACACGGATACACGGATACACGGATACACGGATACACAGATACACACGTTCGTGCGTGCGTGTGTGCGTGTGCGTGTGTCTGTGCGTGTGTGTGTGCGTGTGCGTGTCCGTGTGTCCCCGTGTGAGTGTGAGTGAGTGTGAGCACGAGTGTGAGTGCCAGTGTGAGGGTGTGTGAGTGTGAGTATGAATCCAGGTGTATATTTCAAAGATGTAAGGATACTTTTATATGGACCTTAATCAAATGGATTAATTAAGTTCTATGTAATTTTTTTCTACGACGCGGCAAAAAAAAATCCTAAGGTAGGATTTAAGTGTTTTTCAATATTTGTATAATGATTAATTTTATAAGGAAATTCTTAGACATCCTTTTATATAAATTTGCCTTAGAAAGTGTCGGGATATAAAGCAATAAGTATAATATTTAGTATCGATATTTTATAGAAGCGGGCGGCTTTGGAATTTTGTTTATGTTAGCATCAAGATGTCTGTTAACATCTATCTGGCATGAAGTTTCAAACGTTTATTCGTTTGTTTTTGTTTTTACAATGTTGCCAATTTCCTAATGAACTTATTATAAAAGCGGTTGAATAATTATTCTAAAGAAATTGTTACTAAAATTATTTCATTTCTTTTAATGTCTATTTTGCAGCCTGGAAGGTGGTGTGTTTCTCCACAGCAGATATTTTTATTATTATTTACGAATAAGTAGACTAAGTGGGTTACTAATTATTCAGTCAAGATTGCTAAGTTGAGACAAAGAATTTTTTAAATTTTAGAATTGTTACACTACTCCATAAGAGAGCATGAAGAAGGGAAAGAAAGTTCATTTCCTCCCCAAGGGGAAGGACGGGCTGACCACAATCATGGATTCCCAGCATACATACATACATTACGTATGTGGGATTAAGGATGGGTGTGGTCAGGATAGCATCGGAAGGAACGGAGTTAGGGTTCTGAGGGGAAAATACTACCCCAGCATTCACCTGAGTAGTAGCACATGGTATGGATATACGCAGTGACCATGCTGCTATAGGTGTATGAGGGAAACCCCCTGAAAAAACCTCACACAAGGTAGACGATAACGGGAATCGAACACATTACCTCCCGAATGCCTTTTGAACATCAGTCAAGTTAACCTTTGATCATTCCACCAAATTTAGTGCTGAAAATACCTCCTAAAGTTGCTCATTTATTGTTTTTTTTTTTGCATTCATTTCTGAACAATAGAATAAATTGGGTTTAAATTTAATTAGAATCATTTATATTTTTTATTACTGTATTTTATGTGTTAAAAACTAAAAATTAAAAAAATCGCGATCAACTTTGCAAAAAAAAAATTGATTTGTTAGTTTTAATAGTAGCTACCTGTGCTAAATTAAAAAAAATTGTAACAGAATGCTAAAACCGGCTTCATTAAAAATTTAGCTTCTGGTTTTGACAGATGTCTAGGTAACTTACGCATTCCACACATTCACAATGACCATTTAAAGATAGAAATGCATAAATTTTCGTAAATGGGAGCTATTGGTAAATTACACAAGATTGTGTTCGTTCGTTTTAAATATCCGATTCACGATCAAACTTCCGGAATTTATCGGTGACTTTCACATGGAATTAGTACAATAGAATAAATGAATTGGTGATATTGCGCTTAAAATTTTAAACAATTGAAATGGGTAATTTTAAAACAGTAGGATTATAGTTGAGAGCCTTGGGTTCGGTTCCCAGCAAGATGATCTAATCAACCTTCAGTAGTAGGTGTTCTCGGTGTATTGCATTAACAACTAAAAGTAGTTAAGTAATCCATAATCAACACAAAAGTTCCAAGAGAAAGAAAAATACACACCTCCAAATCAAAACCTTTTTATCTTTCCTATGCTAAGAAATGTAAGAGATTCATTTAGAATGAATAAAACCACAACTTTTTGTGAAGTTTCTGCAGTAAATACTAAAAGAATACATAAGGAATTAATATTAATTAAAAACTAGGTTTCACCTCCACAAAGGCATTAATTATTCGAAGGTGGTGTCCCTAAAACATGGCTTTTGCGATATAAATTCTGAAGTAAATTCGACAGATTTATTAGCTTAATTTACCAATCAGGTAATAAGTGAGGCTTGCAATATGTAAATTTCTTTTGACTGACAAGATTACTTCATTTATAGATGTGTTAATAATTTCTTCTTTTTTTTTGAGTATGTGGTAAGAAATTTCAAACCAGTTTATCAGGCTTCGGTGCTAATTCTCTTAAATTTGTAAAAATACATGCTTGCACCTTATAATTTTTTTCACTTACACAGGCGTATGAAAAATTAACTAACGGAAATCTTAAAGAAAGGAATTGCTCCAATTACAAATGATAAGTTTGGAATGGAATTCTATTGAAATCTAGTTTCAACTAGCAAACCTTTATAATAGTGATCGCCTCCTCATCGTGCCATTTACGTGTATAATTTTTGCATGTTAGTGATTTTTTTTCTATTTGCCTATGTCTACCTTTTAATAACTGTTATTTAAGTCTAATTTTATTCTTGTTATAGTATATTAATTGCACTCTGCATACCTTCACGCTATTAAAGAAGTTCAAAAAATTAAACACCTACCTAATTTATTATTTAAGTGTTTTAAGGAGTCTTCATTCAAGAAGTCAGTATTTAAAAGTTTTAAAACTTATCACTTAGATTTTCTGGTTTCCGAATATAAAATATAAAATAACTGATTTTTTAAATAACACACTTAAATGAAAATATTTTAAAATAAGTAAAAGCATTAAAAAACCCCGACCGAAAAAGGCAATAATCGAACAAATAGTCGTGTGTGACGGAGCGCTAATTTACAGTATACTGTAACATATTGAAAAGTGTCGGTTAGGTAAACTTGACTCAAAAAACATGGGCCAAACTATGCAATGGGGCGAAACTTAGTGGGCTCTACACAGTGAATCTAAAATAAAAGTGGTTTGAGTGAAAATTTGGTCCTAATATTGCAAAAAGGTAAACAAAAGCGCCCATATATAACATATGGTATCACATTGGTAACTTAAGATGCTCAAACTTTGTATACAACTGATGCGTCACCCTCAAGCAGCTCAAAGAAGTATATGTCAAGTAAAGAGTGGGAGAGAATCTACTAATGGCACTAGCAATAGTCAGTGGTGCTAACCAACGTCCTCATATTAATCGGAATGCTACAAGTTTTAGGGAGCAAAAGAACATAAAGCGTAGTCACTTGAAGAAAACAAAATAAAAAAAAAATTATAAAAATTGACTAAAATTATTAAAACAAACAAGCCAGTGGTTTAAATTAAAAGGTCAACACGGTAACAAAAGCTCAGGGCGCCATCTAAAGTAAAGCAACTATAACGCTTATACGTCATTTATTCTCAAATTGTGATCAACTGCAAAACTCTCTGTACATACGGATTTAAATTAAATGAACCAAAAATGATAAAAAACGAAAACGAGTTTATTATAGGCGTACTTTCCAAAAAGATTAAATTAAAATAAGGCATACTAATACACAAAAGCTATTTTTGCCTGCCAAATTTTAACAGTACCAAAACGAAGCCACTTACTCCATAAAACGTTAAAGTACAGCAGTAATGCAAAACGCAGTTGAGAATGGTTCGTTAATAACTGCTTATCATGTTATAGAATAGATTTGTAATTATCGTCTAGATAATAACTACCATCTAGAATTTTAAACGTAATGTACACGAGTTTGCCCACGCACACATAAATCTGTATGTGTGATGCAATACAATGAATTGTAACGTTAGCAATAAAATTACACATAATTGCTTACGATTTTTAACGTCTACATCGGTTGTAGAACCACACCAGGTGATTCGTTTGGTAATAACGATTAACCTTGTCAGGTTGCGTTGACGCACCCTGTATGTAGGATGTTATCGTGACGTGTATGACGGGTTTTGAGTACGGCTGTATTGAGTTTTAACGGAAAAAAATTTTTTTGTGTGTATGCATAATGTATGTGGGTGTATGATACGCCACTGGAAATTTAGGAGAAATGTAATTCAGTATGTAGATACGTGTATTTGAATATTAGAGACTTTAGTGTTGGAATAAATAGATTCTGATGAATGTAAATGTGAAGAGAAATTTGTCGATGGGACGATAATGTATTGCTACTGTATTGCTACTGTTAGAAATGGAATGTTTGAAGATAGATAAGTAATCTTGGTCAGAAGATGTGAGTGTATAAGTGTAGAATGTTTTAGAAAATATGTAGAGAAAGATTGGGTATGTTTAAGTGTTAATTTCAGAAAGTTTTCGTAATGTTGTGCAATTTGTTTTGAGAATACATGTATGTATATGGAATTTGAGACCTTAGACGGTACTTATTTTTGCAAATGTTGCGGAAGAGATCGAGCGCAGGTTGGAGATAAAGGTTAAAAGTTGTGTAATGGTCCAGAGTGGCTACTGAATGAATGTAATGACGAAAATGATTTCTTCATGAAGTAATTGAAAATTTGTAAGTAAAACAAATATGGCGATGTATTGTAATTACACGCGTGCTTGTACAGATGGTAGTAGCTATTGGAACTATGAAATTTTGAGTGAATACTATTGGAGAATATAACGCGGAAGGAAGACATGTTTAAAGATGGATGACTGAAGGTATAAATAGGAAAGTCAGGGATTGAAGAGGGAGTTAGGCATTTTCGGTTTTGGCTGTTGCTTGTGGTGAAGGTTGGCGGAAGACGCGCGCGAAAGTGTGGGATAAAATGGGATGGTGTTGGAGTTATATTTGTGAATTTTAATGAGGCAGTAATTGTTTAAACAACTGCGTAACCCGAACCGGGGATGAATCGTAAAAGACATTCATAAATAAAACGATAATAAAATTGAGATTGAAGATAAAATTAGTTTGTGTTTTTCTTCAAGAAAATAATAAGTGCGTAAGCAGATTTGAATAAAGATAACAGTTGTAACGTTAGTAGCGTCAAGTTTAGCGCGTGTTCTGGTAACGAGATTCAGTTAAAATTATTTATGGGACCACCTTTTAAGTGAACGAAGTGTTCGTTGTATATTAAGCCAATGTTTAAGTAACGTTATATGACATTGAAAGTTTATTTGTATAAGGGACTAAATTGGTGTAAAGGTTGCTAGAAATTTTTTTAAAGAGGCAACCAAATGTTTACCGTTATTACATGTTTTGGAGTAATAACCTCGCATAGTGAACTATTCGCGAGTGCACAGAGGAATAAGTTTTTGAGCATTTGTAATGTGCTTCAGGTAATTTTAAGGAGTACAAATGGACTACAAATATTTGATTTACGAGAATAAAGAAGAAAGAAAATCCAAGGATTAATGGACAATTTTAAGTAAGAAATTAGATTTAAGAATTTTAAGAACTCATTTAAGCCCGAGTATCTTTTGTTTAGTTTATTTGCGTATTGTTGTTTAAATTATTAAGTAGTTTTGAAAGGAAGAGATAATCGTTCTTGAGTCTTATTATATGGTTTGTTTTAGTAGTAAGAATGCAAAGTGGTATTTGGTGGTTTAACTTCAACCACGCTGATGTAATTTATGTAGATATTTGTGTTTTTGTTTTATTTTGTACAGGACAATATATGTATTTACCGTTGATTGTTATTCTGTTGTTTATTTAGCCAGGTATGAAACACAGTTGTAACATTTACTTAATTGGTGATCTAGTTTTGACAATTTTAAAAGTAAGCTTTGCATATTTTAATTTTCAGATTTATGAGCAACCGGAAAGGTTTTATTAGCCAGGTTGATTGCAAAATTTTTCATGGTAGTTTATTTAACGCAGTACAATTAAAGACAAGAGTTTTGAGAAATTATACAGGTACGGATGTCTATTACGATTCAGAGAAATTATTTTGAAGTAACATTTATTAAGCCGAAGACATTGATCTTCTTTTATTTAGGAATTTCCAAAATTAATTACCGAATATTGGATGAAGAAATATTTTATTCAGTAATAGATAGAAACTTAACGTTATATATATATATATATATATATATATATATATATATATATATATATATATATATATATACGAGGGATACGCAGAAAATATTCAGTTACCGTATTATAATTTTTGTTTTGGATATTTTAGTTTACAAGGTGTATTCAAAAAAGTTTTTAATAACCTGGGTAGTACTAAATATATTGGAGTTTGAGTTGAATTGTTTGGGACGAGTGTTTGGTTTAGAACCCTCGTGTGAGAGTTTATTGAGTAAGCACAATCCTACTTTCCACAATCAAGTAGGGTTAATTAACATCCAGCTTAAGACAATTATTTTAGCAAAGTTTCGATTGTGGTGGCGCCTAGAGACATATTTTCCCGGACTGAGCTGTTTGAATGTAGGTGTAAGGTGTTTGAGCATATTAATCATTCATTTTACTTATTATTTCGACCACGCCCATCTCCCTGTTAGCTGGCTTGGCAACCCGCTTACATTAGTAAGCATGCACGACGCCTAGTGCGGTTTGGACGTGTAACAACTTCTGTATCTATGCAGTATAACCGAGCTAGTTGGACTTGTGATAACATAATCTTCTTAGCATTCGGGAGGTAGTGGATTCGATCCACGTACCGTCTACCTTGTCTGAAGTTTTTTCAGGGGGCTTTCTTCTTACACATACAGCGGTATGGTCACTGCTTACCATGTTCGGCTATTTAGGTAGCATCTTTCCACGTGAAACCCTAACTACATTCTTTTTAATCCTATCCTAACTACACCCATCATTAATCTCACCATGCATATATACGTAACGTATACAATCTATCGCTGTGGCTGAAGGAACGTGGAAAGCTCGAGAAGCCCGCCCTCGCCTTTGGGGAGGACATGAAAACGTTGCTTTCCTTTCCTTTTGGTTCCTTGCAGTGTAAATTTCAATTATCGAGATTGATGCTAAGTAGTGGCATATACGTACGGCACTGATCCTATTCTTCGCTGGATACGGAGCAATGATACCTGATGTGCACATCGAATCATTTTTGATGGAAGCAGATGTCACGTTTACTACCTTAAGTATAGCAGAAAGTAGTAACTATTCCGGATGTTTCAGATACAAGACCATAATGTCAAGTAGCTTGATTACTGTTGTAGTCATTGTAACCGATATCAAATACTTTTGCAGTAAGGTTTCGTAGAGTAAATCCAGTATAGACAAAGACCTACAAAAAATTAAGAATTGGCAAACCTCAAGGAAATTGTCCTAAAAAGAAAAATATCTGTAGTATGTATAAGAAGCGTTACTCCTTTGTCGCGTTGTGGATGAAACATTTTACTGGACCGCTGCTACAGACTCCACCCATGAATAATTATAAGATACGAAGCTCCATAAAGTAAAAAAAAATGTTTATATCATATAGACGAATTGGTGTAGTCGGCAGGGCAGTGCAATCGCACACACGTTTCAAGATTTGATGTCACAACTGAGTGACGTTCTGTCAAGGTAACGTACATTGACTAACGAGGTCACTGGCCTAAGCAGATTTTGTAGTTCTTTTTGTGGATATTTAAAGCAAAAGTATATTCACCACACCACAAATAGGCCAGAAAGAAAAGAAATGAACTTTTGGAGAAGTGTCAGAAATAAAGTCATTTGTTAGAGCATGCCATGAACGGGATCACATGCTATCGTATTCTGTCACATTCTGATTCATTTAATTTCATTTAACCACTTACTATCGATTTTTTTTAATTCTATGGCATTCTATCACATTCTGCCGCATTATTATATTATTTCTAGTAGGTTGAGGGAGGTTTATATATTTATTGTTCACAACAGAATGGGATAAATAAGAGTTTGTTGTTTGCTTCAATTTGTCAAAAGACTAAGAAGTGTTTGACACTGTCGCGCGTTTACGAATCACCGATTGTTAATATTGGGAATACTTTCCTAAGCTATTATTGTATAACACCTAACGGTGAGGACGCAGACCAAGGTATTTCAAATACAAGACCGTTACCAACAAAAAGACCTAAAAGTGTCGACAAAAAATCACACAACTAGTTTAAAAAACTTAACTATTTCATTACTTTCAATTAAACAAACAAAAAACAAGCATACAAAATCATTTAAACTAAAACAACAACAAAACGTACAAGCTACAACACATATTTCTTACAAAAGCGTTCTGTTAATGTACATATACTTGTAGGAAATAGAACATACAAGCTTTATGTTGAAAGCCAGGTGTGAAATTGCATAACGTTGGTTGATAAACGTATGCACTAATTAAAACGAATTGAGTGATTTGTTATGATTCAAAAAGTTTACTTAAGAAATAGTTCCAGGTATAATGTAAGTGATAATGGATGATTGTGTTGATAATGGATGATGGGTGGTAATTCACTCTTGTTTATAAGTGGATAAATGTTGTTGTTCATTACGATGCATTTGTAATTGGAACGATATGGTGAGTACACCTAAATTGTTCATTACCATTCAAGAGTTAAACAGAAGGTCTCAAATTGATTGTACTCTCGAATACGAGCTGATTTGCAAGAAAAACGGGTACTGAGTAGTGAAATGTGAGTATCATTTGGCTGCGCTCGTCTTTATGTTGCAGTGAGAGTAATTGAGCCTTGACTCCCGAAATTTTATAATAAGGATGATTAAGTATCATTGATAGTGGACTCCATAATTGAGAGCCATAGCGATAACCTTTGCGCAAAAGACATTTACGGGTTTTCAAGCGTAAATCAAGATGATAAATACTAACTAGATCGAAAAGGCCTTAAGTGCAAGATATATTTTCCAATAGCATCTTCTAGTTAACCTTAGATATGATTGAGGGGTGCTTGAGATATGACAGCGTATCGAATAGGCCACCTAGAAGCTGTAGTTCGGGGTACGCCTTGGTTAGTAATAGATTTGACTGCTATTCAGTTACAAAACTGGTATGATCGTCTCGGATTTCCTCTCTGGCTACGTGGGCCGGCTCGTTGTTGACTACCGCATGAACACAAAGTATTGAGTTCGTACTTAGAATATTAGAGGTATGTATGGGAAAGAATATGAAATTATGAATGTAACGTAATGAATGAAAGTCAGTTTAATGTTTATGCATCAGAGACAAAACACAACGGAAAGGATGCTGTGGAGATGGGTGATGGTAATCTGGCACTGTAGTCTAGCGTTGAAACGGAAATGTATGAGGCAAACGGAGTTGAGTAGATTATAAGTGAAAGAGCAAAATGGTTGTGTTAAACATGTATGAATTCGGACCCGCCCTCCGAAGAGTATCGGTTAGAATAGAAGAGTAATTTCAAAAAATCATATTTGTGGCATGTTACGTAACCGTAAAAGGTAAGAACTACCAAACATTTAAGAATTTATGGAACCATGAGTTCAAAAAAAAAGCTATTTTATTGGGACATTTGAATGGATGGGTGGAAGAACATGCAAAATACGTATTAGGCAAGTGTGGAGATTCAAGAGCAAATGAGAAAGGGTGAACGCCTAGTTAATGTCTTTGTGGAAAGGAAAGTATGATTAACTTGATCGTTTATGATGAAAAACTGTGAAACGTTGTTAGGGATACAAAAATAATTCGTGGATTGGAGTGTAAAACGGATCACTTAGGAAAAATTTGTGTATGGATAAGGAAGTTGAACGCAGTGCGAACGTATAGAATTATAGTAGAAAAACTAGTAGCTAATGATGTATGATTGCGATAAGCAGAAATATTGAGTAGAGATTTTAATGTGACTCATATGAATGGAACGAATAAATGAAGAACAGTGGATACGCTTGAAATATACTGCTGTCAATTGTGATGCACAGATATGAGGAAAAGCGGCTGTGAGTAAACAAGAAAAAGTGTGTTTACTGGAGTGATTCTATGAAAAAAATTAATATGTAAGAAAAAAGGCGCATGCATGACAAAGATTGCTGAAAAAATGAAATGGAGAAAAAGTGGTTAAATAAATCATACATATTGGGAAAGAACCTAACGAGTCCATAAGGATGAGTAAACATAAATTGAGGGCAGCAGATTAAGAGAATGATGGCAAGAATGTATTGAAAAATTGTATTTTGTATTGTTTGAATAGAATTACAGGTGAAATGATGAAATATGGAACTGCAAAGCTTAAGAAAAGATTGTGTAAATTATTTATTTAATATCTGTATTTAAGCATGGAAAGGTACCGATCGATTGACAGGGTACAATTATTGTTCTGCTGTATAATGGTAAGGGAGGTAAAGATGATTGTACAGTGTACCTAGTAAGTTTTTGGAGGTGTTTTGATTAATAGGATACGTGCAATAATACAAAACATGGAGAGCTCAAGGCTTTATTCCACAAATGGGACGGCCATTGTAAGTGGTGTTTGACGAAATACTTTAAAATAGAGCAAGGAGCTAGGCCAGGCTGCGTGGTGACATCGCGGCTGTTTAATGTATTCATGTATAAATTGTTAGATAAACATGTACTGAAGCAAATGGTTTAATAATAATTAATGATGTGAAGTTCTGTAGTACGCTGAAGCGGAAATGCGAGGGAGCTGCAAATAATGCTAAAGAAGCTTGATAAACTCTGTGAGAGTATGGATAGAGATAAATTTGGTCAAAATGAAGGTGGTGTGAATGTGCGTACGTAAGCACTAGGGGTGGGCGATCTTTTTATTATTTGATATTCCAATAATCATTTAATCAGATAATAATAGATTAATCATATAATATATTAATCCAGTAATCGAACAATTAAATAATCGATTAATCATGTCATCGATTGATATACAAAAATTGCACACCTGCAGGTGTGCATGGAATTATTGGTGAAATGCTGAAATATGTATGTGCAAAGGTTGAGAAAAGATTATGTGAATTATTTAATATTTAAGCGTGGAAAAGTAACTATCGATTAAAATTCTTCTGCTCTGTATGGTAAGGGAGGTGAGGATGATTGTATAAGATGCAGAAGTATGCTTGATAAGTGTACATCGTAAGGTATTTGAAAGTCCTTTGATTCATAGGGTACGTGCAATAACACAGAATAAGGTTTGCAGTGTTCAAGGTGGTTTTGTTCCAGTAAGGGGACGTGTGCTTCAGCTGGTTGTTCTCCAACAAGTGATTGAAAAATGTGTAACTGTGAAGAAAAAAGCTGTGATCTTGGACTGTTTAATGTATTCATGTATAAATGTGTGAGACTAGCATATGCTGAAGCATATGGTTTAAAGGTTAAGTTTTATTGTATGTTGATAAGCTTCACTAAGCGAAAATGTAAACAATGCTGAAGACGCTTGATGAATCCTGCGATACTATGGATCTAATGGTAAATCTGTGCAAAACGAAGTTGGTAGTGACTGTACGAACGTAAGTATTAGAAGTTCGAACAATCGATAATCGTTTGCTAAAAATAAACATTTTTTTTGATTAATCGATTATTAAACAATCGATTGATCAGAGAATGGATTAATTAAATAGTCGATTAATCGAATAATTGATTAATCATATAATATATTAGAAAGGAATTGAATAATTGATGCGTGAATTATTCAATTTAAGCGTGCAAAAATGATTGGAATTGTTCTGCTCTGCAATGGTAAGGGAGGTAAGGATGATTGTATAAGAAACAAAGGTATATTTGTTAAGCGTACCTTGTAAGGTATTTGGAAGTGTTTTGATTAATAAGGCCCGTGCAATAACACAGAATAAAGCTTGGAGTACTCAAGGTAGCTTCATTCCAGGAAGAGGGCGTGTGCATCAGATGGTTGATCTACAACAGGTTATTAAATAAGGTGTAACTGTGAAGAAAAAATCTGTAGACTTAGACCGAGTGATTATAGATAAGATCTGAAGCATTTAATTTAGAAATTTAGTAATTAATGTCTAGTAACTAGAATAAGAACGGTACATGACGGTAACCACGCATAGTACTGGTGAGAGAATGTTGGAAGAACTACTTTAAAATAGAGTAAAGAGTTAGGTGAGGATGCCTGGTGACATCGCTGCTGTTGACCATATTCATGTATAAATGTGTGAGACGAGCATGTACTGAAACAAATGGTTTAATGGTTAATGACATAAAGTTTCATTGTATGTTGATGATAAAGTTTCATTAAGCGAAAATGCAAGGGAGGTCCAAATAATGCTGAAGAACTCTGTGAGTTTGGATCTATAGGTAAATCTGAGCAAAATGAAAGTGATAGTAAATGTAGTTTAAAGTGATAATCGATAATCGATTATTAAAATAATTAATTTTTTTATTTATAACCTGATAATCAATTAATCAGATAATCGATTAATCATATAATTTATTAAACAATAAACTAAATAATCAAGTAACCGATTAATCATATTATCCAATGATTTATTAATCAAATAACTGATTAGTCAAATAATCGATTATAATCGATGTTTTGTTGTATGTATATATATATATATATATATATATATATATATATATAATATATATATATCACACAGGTTGTTCAGGATGATGGTCAAACGTTTTACCAGAGTAATTTTCAATTTGGGTCCTCCCAGTTGATATGTTCGAGTTTCAAAATGGCGGAAAATAATTTTTTGCAGTCGAATGTTATTTTGTGATGGGGTCTATTCTTAGGATTATTCATCTGAAGGGCGGAATCAGCAACCCCTAGTATTATTTCTTTCACTTTTTCGGCAATGGCCGATTTCAACAAAACTTACACCGAATTTTTCACTCTTGTCATTTTTTATGCAACGAACAATTTGCGCGGAAAAAATAAAAACTAAGATTAATATCAGAAATTGAAAAATAAATAGTTTAATCAATTATTAACAATATGAACAAATGAAAATAAATTTATCTAATCCGTAGTTAATAATAATAATAATTTACAAGTGTTCCACAAAATAGCATTCGAACAGCTGGCAATGTGTACCAATACTGAAATTTCTAAGTTTAACCGTTTTTAAGAGAAATACTATTTTCGGCCATTTTGAAACTCGAATATCTCAACAGGGAGCACCCAAATTGAAAAATTTCATATGAAGATCCCCTACTAAAATGGCTTGTACATTGTACAATACTCTGGTAAAATATTTGACCATCATTCTGTATATTATAAAACAAAATGTAATTTTCACTACATTAGTTTACATATCCGTTCAGTTATTAAACATATTTTTCATTTATAAACAAATTATTTAATCAAACACAAATTTTTCTATTCCGGAAATAAATTTATTCACTCATACAATAACGATTACATACTGCTTTATTTCATATTTATACATATCCCAAAATATTTTGTTACATTACACCTTTCGTGCTACGTAACATAATACAAAATGGTTACAGTTGTCAAAAAAGGATTTACAATTTTCCAAGATGGTGGTCCCGCCATGAGCAAAATGTTTATCAATGTTGGCGTAAATCTCCAAAATGATATTGAAAATTAACTCGGTGAAGATCCAAAATACATTTTCTAATCGGTTCTCATTAATCCTAGGTTCGATTGAAGGCTTTAACAAATTTATTAACCCTCCTATTGTGTTCGAGTCAATTTGACCTAATCGCGCTCTTCTAATTACTCTAATAACGGTGTACCTAAATTGATAGAAAAATTATAATTAGTTTTTTTTAATGCGATTGTTACACTCATTGTGTTTGGGTCTATATAACCCTGTGATTTGTGTGGTTCAAATTAGAAGACCGAGAAAGCAGATTATTACCATAGACGAATGTATTTTATTAGTTTGGTTTTATTTTCATAAATATAAATAACTTACACAATATTGCCACATAATTGCGCAATATTGCGATTATTGCATGCGTTATTTGCGTACTGGTAAGTTTATTCCTGTTGAGACTTATCTGTGGCTGTAACGGGAGCTTTAGAAAAATCAAAATTTTGCGCTAAATTATACTAGATTATATATATATATATATATATATATATATATATATATATTATTATCTGGATAAAGGAATGGTTATTGTTTATTTGTAATTGAATGTAATTAATATTAAGATGAAAATCTTGAGCTTGTTTCAATATGTTATCTATATATTCAATTTGAAAATGCATTCAATTTGCAAGTGCATTAATGTGGTGGAAGGGAATGACGTTGTTATAATAATGAACAGTCGCATACAGTGGGCGATCACAAAGAGGCGCGTTAAGAAAGCGAACAGAAAGGGTCGCATAAAAATAAGCGATAAGTCAGATTGTATAGTCACGCAGCCCTATAAAGTGTGAAAATTACAAATAAGAATTAATTAACGGTGATAGGGAAAAAGTAGAAAATTACCTTCCTTATTAAAATAATAAAAAGTGCCGTAATAAGTGAAGATAACGCGTTTTATATGTCTCAGAACCGTAATCAATTGTGTTTAAATAGTGAACAATAAATATAGACAGTAATCGAACCAAATTGGTAAATCGAAGTATAAAGGACAATAACTAGAATCTGTTGATGTGTAAAAAGGAACCGTTCGCGATTTCTAAATAGTTTCCATTTTGTTGCGCAGGCTATTTGTAGTTAAAACTGTATTAAGTAAAAACTGTATAGTGTAAATATATCGAACAATATTTACTATAATCATTATCTGATGGAAGGAAATTAGAAGCGTATTCAACTACACAAAAGTATAAGAAAAGATAAGAACAACAATAGAGAAACGTTTCCAGAGTGCCGGCAAGTGACATCATCGGAAGAGCAGGATCTAACCTATCTCAGGCCCCTTTATCGGTCAAAGAAACGCCAGAATTACATCAGTTTGTCAACGAAAATAGGCAAGAACTTTTTTTGTTTGTGTTAATAAATAAAACTTTTTTGTGTTTGATATCTCGAAACTTTATATTTGGTTATCACAATTAAACGAGAACAATCGTCTGATTCTGGTAAAGATTTTATTTGTTATATGTTAGCTTTAAGAAGGTTATTGCAGATATAGGTTTGATAATATATATATATATATATATATATATATATATATATATATATATATATATATATATATATATATATATATATATATATATTTGTAAACAACATATTGATGAGATTTGGAATTTAATTAAATGAGTATAACGTTTGATTTACTTTTATTGTTAAAGATTATTAATATCACAGGCTTACACAATTATTGAATAGATAAATGCAGAAAGAGGTCAACTCAATAGGTATCCAGATAAATAAATAAAATAAAATGAGCACAACTTTGGTCAATGATAACAGAATCGTTTTTCTACATTAACTTTGAGCCAGCCGTTGGAATCAATTAGGAAAGGGATCAGTAAACGTAAATCTGAAAATTCCTTTACGCAAACCGAAATTAATTAGCAAGCAAAATAAAAATCAACTAGTAAATGGTATCTTTATAAATTGAACCCATTCGGTTTTAATAAAACGTAATAAAAAATAATAATTTCAGTCTCACGATAACAGTATCAAATTTGATTCAAAAATGTTGGAACTATAAAAAAGTTTAAAATAACTGAAATCTTATTCTTTGGAGCGGGTTAAACAACCGAAAGTAGTATCTAAGGGCACTATGCCCGTTCCATGGCTCCGCGTATAAATGCAACCAGTGAACATATGTGAGTTAGTTTCGTAAAAAATATCAAACTTGATTCTATACTCTAATAAGAAATACCTAACAAATGAAATTTGTTATTGAAAATGTGTAGTGAACTTGAGAAACTTTTGTGTATTTCTGATAGTGATTTTAATGCTTCCGAAGAAGAAGACCATTTGTCCGAAACCGAGATATATAATGGCGAATCGGATGATGAAGTGGAAGCTACGATTTTAGATGAAGCTGTTATGGATTATCACGTAACTTCAAAAGATGGCAATATAGTATGGAATGAAAAGACACATCAATCAGGAAGGTTATCAGCAGCAAATATTATTTCTTTGATTCCTGGGCCAACAAGGTATGCTACATCGCGAATAATTGATATTAAATCTGCGTACTTATATTTCACACCCAAAATTGTAAACCTAATTTTGAAAATGTCAAATTTAGAAGGCAAAATACTTTGTGGCGACATGTTTCAAGAACTAACATTAGTTGAACTAGAAGCATATTTTGGCCTACTGTTTCTAGCTGGAGTGTATAAATCTTATGGAGAGGGAACAGCCAGTCTGTGGGATGGAAATGGAAATGTCTGTGCGATGTGCCTACAACGATTTCATGTGATTGCACGAACAATTCGCTTTGATGATAAAAAACTCGACCACAGCGACGCCAAGCTGTTAAATTACCTCCCATACTGGACTTGTGGGATGAATGGGTTGCAACTCTACGTAAGCTCTATAATGTTCTCGAAAATGTAACAGTAAATGAGCAACTGGTACCTTTTAGAGGCCGTTGTCGTTTTAGACGGTACCTCGCGAATAAAACTGACAAATACGGGCTCACGATTTGGGCTTTATGCGATTCTGTAACTGGTTATGCATATAACATGCAAGTTTGCCTCGGGAAAAAAGAAGGTGAATCTCCAGAGAGAGGTCAAGGTAAAAGAGTTGTGCAAGATCTTACTATGGTCTAAAAGGTCACAACGTAACGTGTGATAATTTTTTTATCTCGTACGATCTGGGGCAGATGTTATTGAAAAGAAAAACAACCATGCTTGGCACTATTCGCAAAAGCCTGAATTTCCAGCAGCATTGGTCTGCAACAGGAATAAGTTCTTTCTCCAAAATTTTACTTTACCAAGGACACGTCGATAGTTTCCTATATTCCGAAACGGAATCAAAATGTTACGCTCATGAGCACCATGATAACGGAGTGTGTAACCAAGATCACAAAAAGTCATTTATGATTTTAGATTACAACAAAACTAAAGGTGCTATAGATACGTTAGACAAGTTAATAATAACATACACATGTAGACGGCAAACTAAAAAATGGTCAATCACTATCTTTTACAATATCATAGACGTTTAATCTTACAACGCTTTTGTTCTGTGGTGCGAAGTAACTCCAACCTGGAATGCTGGAAAACTTATAAAACGGCGACTATTTCTTGAAGAACTGGGCAATTCCTTGGTCACTCTATTATTGCAAAAAAGAAAACGTCTCCCTCGAAGTATTCCTGCACTTGAAATGGTTATAAAGTCACGTCCTTCAACCAGCAATGCCGAAGTAAGGGAACAATCAACCAAGCGTAAAAGATGTAATTTTTGTACTTCTTCAAATGATAATAAAACTAATATGGTATGTTGTGATTGCTCAAAATATCTATGTAAATCTCATGTATATTACTACTGTCAAGACTGAAACAAATAAATGTATATATCTAACTACTACGTTTTTCAGATGTATTTTACATTTACATTGATAATAACGGGTGTCTATTAATGATTGAAGCTGACGTAATGTAGCAAATTTTGGTTAGGTTGGTATCACTACACTTCATTTCGGTCGCAACGATTGACATAGCGTCCCATGGGGTAATCACCTTTGATGTAATTATAAATATTGTTCGTTAAAATTAAATTAAGGTGAAGGCGTCTTTCTCAGAGGAAAACACCATTGAAAAATCGTTAATTAAATCTGAAATGCATGGTATTTTTAAACATAACCTGGAAGTTTTCTTACGCAAGTTTTAAAAACTTATTTTACGAGTTATGAAAATAACTGATTGTGAATATAACGCAAAATTAATACAGGAATGAAGAGTAAACGGAAAAATTATAATAAAAGATAATGCGACTATGGCAAAAAAGGTAGAAACCGATTGATTTTACAATATAATTCTCAGTGTTGCAAATACTAAGCAAAGGAATTTCTTAGATTTGACATGACGTCAGCTTCAATCATTAATAGACACGTGTTAATACGTAATAAAAATAAAATAACATAATAAAATGTAATGAATAATAAATACTACATCTTATTTCTTATTATTATTTACTGTTATATCAATTTAACGACAATAAAACGACAACTATAGGCTCCCGGGTCATAATGACCCGAACACAATAAGTGATACCAAAATGTTAATACAATAGGAGGATCGTTAACGTAATAAAAGTAAATTTGGCCAAATAGACCCTGGATATAAGGTACACTTCTCAATAGATTCTTCTATTCCAGACCAGTTAGTGGTGATTTGCAACTGTTAGTGGGGTTCGGTTGTATGGGCCCCACATTCAATAACTTAACAGACTTATTCGAAATTTCGATCAAAAATTCGTTGCAAAATTTCAAAAGGAGAAGTTAAAGGCGTTACGCCAGTAAAGATGGCGTAGTCTATGTCTTCACAAAGAAATGGAGATGGTGTTCAGCTACTACTGATGTGGCTATTGATTTGGCTCGTTAGCACTGGCTGAATACATGATATGCCAATATTTTGGCCAAAAATTGACATTAGTGATACCTTTATACGTATTAACGATTAATATTTGTAAAAGTAGTATTGAATACTTGTGTTAATTAATGATTACTGTTACTCATGGTAAACTGTTTAATTCAGTTGAAATTAACGCTCTCCGAACACGATAGGACGTCTGTAAATTACGTCAAGTTACTAGTATAATTTGGCAAAAACAATTTAGTTTTTGGAGAACTTAGCTTCAAGCTACCAGTAGAATACTATAAATAAATAACAAGTTGTCGATAAATTACCCCTACAGAGGTAATAAACGTAACACACCTTCCATAGTGTACCTATGTGTCTACACCCGCTGACGAAATACGAGTAGCTTAAAGATACTTAGTAATAATTAAAGAAGCCCAGTGTAATTTATTATTGTCAGAATAGATTTAAAGTAACAGTAAATTCAAAAAAAATTACCTTGGTTCAGCTCGTAAAAGATGCACTTAGACAAATCTAGTTGTTCAACTTTTACTGACTTGGATTGATAGTAAACCTAAATCCTTTTAAAATCTAGGACAAACAAATTTACCTATACCAGATCCTGCTGTGAATTTTTCTCCATTAATTAAAATCTCACCTATTGCTTTTGGTTCTTAAATGCAATTTAGGTAAATAGACTAACGTAGGTGATCGAAAATCAAGAGATACATGCATTAATTTTAGCTCAAGTAGCTAATTTAAAAGCTTTTATTAGCTAGACCTTTTGACATTTACAACGTAAAATACAAATTGTTTAATAAAATTTTCATGTACACACACTTCGATAAAATCAGCTTGGTGATAATATGTAGTTTTTTATTAGGAGATAAATCACAATTTGTAGTTATGTTAAAAAAATACAGGCGTAAATGTTTATACCAAACCGTTCTTGCTCCCATTCAACCGCTAATTATACAGAATTAACTTGCTAAAACAGTGCATTTTTGTATCATGATCCTTAACAGAATTACAGTATAATTCTTCAAACGTAGAAAAAATACAACAACAATTTAATGATCTATTATTTACACTATGCAATTAACTTATGTAATTGAGCGATGCTTTTCTTGGTAATTAAGCTCGAGTTGCACTTCTGTTTAAAATAATTTAATGCTTATATTAGCATTAGTGCAGTGTCGTATTATAAACCGCTATAATCCACTGTAAAATTACTACCTTGACTTATATACACTATAATTTTTTTCATTAAATACTATAATCGGCTACTCTGTTAGGTCCCGAAATAGATCCCTGAGGAGCGCCACTCACAAAATCTAGGTTTATTCACTAATTATTTAAATTTTTCAATTAATTATTATGCAGTTTAATATATTTACACAAATATGTAGGTTACCGAAGTTTATCGAATTTATTAGCATTAGTGCCAATTTATAAATGCAACATTTTAGTTATTGAAATCACATTAACTTATCAGTATCTTAAAACGTTTTTAGAGCTTTACAACCTTGTTAAAAGATAGAAATTTTAATGAAATGGCCTTGATAATACCGAACCGTTGCTTTAATTGGTCACATATACAAAAACCGGAAATATTAAACCGTTTTGTTATTAAATTATTAATATTGTGTATATTTAATTGATTGTCAGAGTTCACCGATATCGCACATTGGTAGGAGCTTAACCAATTTATTTTATTTATCTAGATTATGAGATTAGAAAGTTTCTTAATTAATTTTAGTTGGTTAAGATTAATTTAGATGATATGGTGAAGGGGGCAATAAATAAAGTCAGTAGCTGAACACAGTAAAAAAACCAAATTTAATTTATCTGGTAGTCTGCTTATAGTAAATATACTTTTTCATGTACAAAATTGATTGCAAAGTGTCAAAAAGGGGCATAAAGTAAATTTTCAACGGTAAAATGATTAGTGGGAGAAGGTCAACAATTTGGTGTGATGAATAATTGAAACATGTATAAGTGTTATCCGTAACTACGTAATCGTCTATGAACTTTGAGGATTGATCCAGAACTAATTAATGTAAAGCTGACAATTATTAATGTCTTTTACTACATATCACGAGTCCTGCAATTTTCTTCGTGGGATTTTTCAATTTTTATGGCTTCGAGATCATTGAAGTGGTCTTGAGATAAACCAGGTGCACTATTTCTTAAAGAATATGGGCAATTATAAGTGATACTTCGTCGATCAGCACGACTTGGGTCAGTCTGTGCCTGTACAATTTCGGCATATCGATCTACAGATTAGTTCGGAATACTTACACTCGGTCTTTCCAGTCATTTTAGCTTCAAAAAGCAGTCAGCAAGCAGCAAGCAGCAATTTTGTTTTAATCCCTTCATTTTCTTGTTTTAAACAACATGTTAAAAATAGAGAACGATAGCGGCCAAACTTAAAATATTATTCAAGGTCAAAGGTCAAAAAAATCCGTTTTTTAGTGGTTACAAGAAAGAAAGTTCATGAAATTATCTACAAAAATGGTCTTATTCATTTTTCACATACGACGAACCGTTTTAACATAAACAAGCCATGAAATTTCATGTTGACGTGTGAAAAGACACCTGGAGTCCCTATGTTGCAAATGAGAAGCAACCTTGAATAGCAGCTGCTTCGAATTCTATTGTTCTATAGTTAAAATATTCGTGGACCAAGTGT
The DNA here is from genome assembly GCA_036346205.1 of Vesta saturnalis. Taxonomy (NCBI): domain Eukaryota; kingdom Metazoa; phylum Arthropoda; class Insecta; order Coleoptera; family Lampyridae; genus Vesta; species Vesta saturnalis. The sequence continues at coordinate 5,258,386 of JARFJB010002353.1, read as the reverse complement.
GTCGATATTTTGTAAAACGTACAGAAAATAATCATTATATTGATAAATCCAATGGCGGAAAATTGTTTTATATGTAATGAACCACTCTTCAACTGTGACTGTAGAGGGCAGTTTGAAACCTTTAAGAGAGTCAAGTGCTAAGAGGGGCGATCAACATATTGAACATTTAACAAATCTCAAATCTGTAAATGTGCGTGCAAACTGTCGAATAAACTAGTTTAATAAAAACAGTATTGAAACGTATAGAAAGCCCCGCATCCACGAGAGCCCGAGTACATCTCATGCGCCCCGCGAAAAAAACGTTCAACGAGGCTTCTGAAATGCATAGAGCGTGATTGTCAGCATTTCGAGCATTTACGGGGGCATTAAAAACCTTCCTTCTCTAAATTGGTCCTTTTTAGGGCCACAACTTACATAATAGGAACAATTCCAGAAAAATATAGCTAAAAAAAAATTATAATTTAAGGGATTTTCGTATAAAGCTTTCTTTGGCCGATATTTTAGGTTAGAAACAAGATATGGAGATGCGGTTTTCCCGAGCTTGTTTAGGCATCATTTACCTACTTGTTCATGAAAAAAAGTCATACCAATGCATTTAATTTTTTTTGCGAAAATTAACCGTTTCTGTCGGGATGTCGAACAAAGCGGTCTAGCGACGACGTGTGAAAGTAACAAAACTTCAAATATTATAACATTTGTAGCCCAAGAATAGCCCATTTCAACGCGCCCCAGTTTGTTAAAATCGGCTTAGTAGTTTCGAAGATACAGGGGGTTATTTAAGGAAACCTTTTAATACCCCCCAACACTTTATTTTTAGACATACGTCAAAAAGTGCCAAATAAAAAAAGTTCAGATTATCCTCGACTTTAAAGATCAGTTATTTTTTTATTAGGTTAATATAGCAGAATTCATAGAAACACCACTTTTTTCGATTCAAGATTGCAGTTACACCCCCTAGCGGCCATTTCAGAAACTTGAAAATATTTTTCAGGTTTTTGTATTGGCCGTTTTAGTATAACTTTTTTTTGCGCAAGCCTCTACGATGAATAGTTTCCCAGATACAATAACTCGCATTCTTAGTTGGCCACCCTGTACGGTTCAATTTAAAGACACAGTTAATAACGCACCGGATGCACGTGGTGATCAATTCGGCAAAACAGTTAAAAGTTACGTAAACTTTCAATTTGATTTAATACCTGCAAATGCTAAATATCAAAGAAACTAAAAATTATTATTAATTTTATTAAATACATAAATAAAAAGTTTACCTCGAGTAGGATTTGAACCTACGACCTGTACTTTGCTAGAGTACCGCGCTAACCAACTGCGCCATCAAGGTTCAAGCCCCAATCGATGTAAATTTTGTCTTTACGTATGTAGATCTGATGTAAATTCTAAATATAATATTAGTCAAGTTGCTTTGGTATGTGTGAATCCTTGCGATATTGCAGGCTCACATTCCATTAATAATTTTTAATTACGTATTTACCTTTGAACTTATTCGTTCATAACAAAATCTTATAATAATCATAGAAACTGTTTTAAACAATTTGCCGAATTGACCACCACGTGCATCCACTGTTTTAATAACTGTGTCTTTAAATTGAACTGTACTTACATTACTTATAATTGATCTGTATTTTATTCTTTTTTTATTTTGAGCTCTAGGTCAGCTGGTTAGGCACAAAACAAACACATATTTTAAAAATCGAAGGCGCCCGTTGAATGCTTTTTTCGCGGAAAGCATTGAAATCGGGCTCTCGGAAAGGAAGGAAAGGAGAGCTGTTTGAACTTTCCCAGCTCATTCAGCCACACTCATGCATTCCCAGCGTACATACATACATGACGTATGTAATACGGGATTAAGGATGGATGTGGTCAGGATAGGATCGGAAGGAACGTAGTTAGGGTTCTGAGGGGGAAAATACTACGCCAGCATTCGCCTAAGTAGCCGCATATGGTGTGCATATACGCAGTGACCATTCCGCTACATGTGTATGACGAAAACCTCCTGAAACAACCTCATACAAGGTAGACAGTAATAGAAATCAAACCCATTACCTCCCGAATGATAAGTAGATCGTGTCACCACTACTCTACTAGCTCGGTTCGGGTTCTCGTCGATACGTCGCTTTTTATATCCTCCAACACTGTTTTTATTAACATAATCACCTCACGTGCATACTTACAGATTTGACGTTTGTTAAATGTTCAATACGTTGATCACCTCTCTTAACAGTCGACTCTCTTAAAGTTTACAAACCGTGCCGTACAGTGACAGTTGGAGCGTTGAAGAGCAGTTCATTACATATAAAACAATTTTTCCGCCATTGGATTTATCAATATAATGATTATTTTCTATACGTTTTACAAAATATTGACGTACTTGGTTCACGAATATTTTAACTCACTGAAAACCAAAGCACAGTACTGCTGTATACTGACGCTCGCAGGTATAAAATAACGGCCCACAGACTACAATAGGATGCGAGACAGCTGCTATACAAGGTTGCCTCTCATTGGCAACATGGGGGGGGGGGGGGACTCTTAAGGTGTCTTTACACGCTTCAATATAATATTTCATCGCTTGTTTATGTTAAAACGTTTCGTCGAACGTGAAAAATAAATCCTACCATTTTTGTGTATAATTTCATGAACTTTCTTTCTTGTAACCAACTCAATTGACCTCAGAGCCTTAACAAACGAGGTTTTTGCAAAAAACTTTTTGACCTTTGACCTTGAATAATTTTTTAAGTGTGGCCGCTATCGTTCTCTATTTTTAATAAGTTGTTTAAAACAAAAAAAGAAGCGATAAAAAAAATTCTGCCACCATTTTTTTGCACTGAAAACCTAAAATGATTGGACTATATAGCGTGTAACAAGATTCAACATTTGTGTTGATGCGCCACGTTTTGCTTGAGTCAGAGGAAATCCAGATATATTTCTACTAAGCTTATACATCTAAATCGAATGAGGTTTTAACAAAAAGTGAGCCGGCGTATTCACAAGCCAGTAAATCTCACAGCACTGTCTTAACAGAAATGTTTTCATCAAGAACCACACCAGTAGGTGTGTCTTGAAAGATGTTCTATAAATTTTGTGAAACCAGCTTTCTGGGTGCCGGAAACTACCGTCACGGACCTTAAGTGAATACGCAGGAGCTATATGCCTTAACATAGTAGGACGAAGCTGTACCACAGATACAGCTGTCCGGTGAACTTGTTTGCTTGGGAAAAAATTCTGCAGTACAGCTTTCACGATTTATTTTAAACAAATTGTGTTGCAAGCAGTTCAATGATATCCTTATCTGTCTTCACCACGTACGGTATTACACGATTTACTAAATAACCTGTTTTATTATCACTTAAAAACAAGTGTTTGAAAATTTGAGATGCACAGAGAATTATGTGATAATATAATTATGGTAAGATCCACGTTACAGTTTCGTCTGCTTACTGCGAATATGAACTATTACCCAAACAAAGTAAAATAAACACTTCGATATAAGTTCACACATGGAAGGCATGTGTACCCCATGCCAGCAGGGAAGTACACCTTTACTAAGGGCTCCTTAATATTTTTCAGATTTTCTGCGCTCGGTAACAGCTGCCGGTCACCCTTTCTTTATCCTCAACCCAGTTTCATTCTACTCTTCATGTCGCCTTCAACTATAATCTTCCTTTTGGATTAAGAGCCCAAAACTAACAAGAAGATGGCTGATGTTTCTAAGGTAAAAATTCCTCACACAAAACCTTCCCTTGTTCGGAGATACGTGAGGGCAGGATCCACGTTGTCAAAAAAACTCACTTTCAGATTCATTCTTGTAACATCCGTGTTACCAGGTCTAATCTTAATGGTTTCACTAACATTGAACAATTACAACCTGATATTTTGCTTCCATCAAAAACAAGGTCTTCCGACGTGCAATTTCCTCAATACAATGTTTACTCTAAATTTCAATATAAAAAAGGAGTGAGTACCTATCTCAAGGATGACATTGCTTGCAAGAAGTTTTCTTCTTCGGAGAATATAAAATTCGAGGTAATTTGGTTTAAACATTCTGCTCCAAAATTTGCCAAATTCTACTGTTGCATATGTAGGTCTTTTCGATTATCTTAGTTCGAAAGTTGATTACTTTCTCTCCCAGTTTTCATTTTTCAATACCTCAATTATAGGGGAATTCAATGTTCATAACTCTAACAGGCTTCAATTTTGATCTACCACTAATCCTATTTGTCATAGTAAATCCATTGTAGCCCTAACCATACTCCACATCAGAAATAGGTCTTTCTGACATTCGTCCAATAAAAATAAATTCTATTGTCCCAAACTCCTTTGTAGTTTACAACACTGATGGTGGTTATGTACGAAACTTCCTCACAACCTTTCCATTGCGTGAATATTGTTTTAAGTTTTCCTGGTCTTTGGAAATTGCCCTTTCAGTATCCAAATATCATTCAAAAATGATCCTTATACCAAATGTAAATCTAATAAAAATAATAAACGTTGGTACTGGAAATACTTGTAAAAGTGAATGTGAAAGCGAAAAAGCCAGAAAGTTGTTCGAACAACGAAAATGTAATAAACTAGCTACATGCCCTTTGGGTAGTCGTCAATTTTGATCATTAGTTAAAGCCACCAGTATAAGATCTGGTACTTCTTCATTTACTCACATGATATATTTCGACCGACCTGCATTGGCAGACTTTGCAACCAAAGACAATCCTTTGGTGGCTTTATTTGCGCCAAGCTCATGTCTTAATGATTCTGAAAAAGATGTGCCATACGCTATGGAACCAGTTTATTTCTAGTATAAGCCTCTAAAATCAATAGACCTGATTCCAATACGGCGTCTCGCACAGAAGGCATCCCAGATATTGTCTTAAATAAATATTCCCCCGAACCAGTTCTAGTCCTATCTAAACTATTTTCGATCTCTATATCTCGTGGGGAGTTTTCCTCATCATAAAACTTCTAGCCCCAAAAAGGCGACCAGGCCGATCATTTAAATACCGACGTGTTGCAATCCCTTCAACTTATGGAAAAAGCATTCAACCAGCGGTTACTTTCTTACCTTAAATCTAATAATTTCCTTACTGATCACCAATATGGTTTTAGGCATAGCCGTTCAACAGGTGATCTTTCATGTCCGGTTAAAAAGTTAGCAATCGCTTTAGATATTCCAAAAGTATTTGACCAAGTTTGGCATAATGTTTACTTGCCAAACCTATCGCGTTTGGGTTAAGTATTACGCTCATTATTTGTTTCCAATTTTTCTGATAAAAAGGTGGCCACATGTCCTAGTTGATAGCTTTTTCGAAACAGTTGGCATTAACGCGGGCCACAGGTGATAGCTTCTGCACTTAATCTACTTTACACAAATAACCTCATTTCTTCAAGAATTAACCTGCTTCATTCGTTTTCAGACGACAGCACCTAAATAATAATAATCTGGTTTAATTTAAAGCTAACAAAACTCAGTGTTGCCTTGTATCCGCCAAAAAATTTGATAATTACTTTCTGTAAATACGAATGGTTCAGATCTTAAGCTTAAAATCCTGTTAACTATATTTCGCATGACAACACTTAAATCTATCATGTGTTGACCATCTTCTGTCAGCTACTAAAGCAGCTGCTCGTAAAATAGCCATTTATACAGATCTAAGCAGCACTTGATCCCACAACCGTTATTTCATGCGTATTAGACCCTAATTCGACTTCATCTAAAATATAATTCTTTCCTCTGCGCTGATGCTCCCCAATACTTGACATTATTGGCCATATACAATGAAGAACGATTAGGTTTATGCATGACTCATCCTACAGTCCCCTGAGCACAGAAGAATCGTTTCAATTGTTTCTTTGTACTTATAGCTACTGTGCTGCTGGATTTCATTATTTGATACCATCTCGGGTCACGTTTGCTAGGGATACTCGTATCGCTGATTCACATCATTAATAAGTAGTACAAACTTGTGGAACAAAGGGTGCCCAATCCATATTTTACCACATGGCTTCTAAACTTCCAAAATGTTCTTCCCAGTAACAGTTTTCCTCTCATCAAAAAATTTAAGGTAGCCGTTCAAAGTAATTTCTTACCTGCTCTGAATCCTCCTTTTTTGTATCGAATATTAGGATGTTTAAAACGTTTTATGTAGAATTTTTAAATTGAATTGTCACCGGGAATTATTATTTTAAAATTGTTATCGCAGTTTTGAAAGGATTAAATTTCATGATGGTTCAAAGAGGTTTAAGGTAACATAATATGTATGGGAATAGATTTGTTTGTGCTATCGCGGTTGATAACGGAAGGTTCAGTCGCGTTTAAATATTTCGTTCTTTTCTTTAGAGTTTACCAGTTAATTGAAGTGTTGGTTGTGAGGGAATAGAAGATTTATTTCAATAACAGGGTCTCTATTTGAAAAACAGGATGTGTGCATCTCGTTTCTTGATACCAAGACTGTTTTTTTACTGGGAAATGTCCACTATGCAATTTTGGTATGGATATTATTATGCGACGATTATAAAGGAGGGCGTGATCTTGTAGTGAAAGAGGAGTTTTGTTTTTCGTTAGTCAGTCGAAATCAAGCTATAGTAGCAAGAGGGTGAGGCTGAACGCGTGATGTAATATTGGGATATACTGAATTTACTTATATTCTACCGGGGTATCAAATACCCTGGTAGAATGTAAGTAAAGCTATCGTGTGAAAAGTTTTTGTTGTGTTTCGATAGTCAGAAGTGACATTTTTGGTTCCATCGAAGAGGATCAATGTTTAATTGTAGTGTTGTTTCCTCATATTTGGGTTAGATCGCGCTTTTACGGATTCTTATATCGTAGGTGCAGTATAATTATGTGTGAATCACGAAGGTACATCCGCGTCACAGGTATTCAAACCAATAAAAGGTAAAGCTGTAAATGTAAATATCGATATAATAAATTTTGTGTATATAAAGGACAAAGAACGTTTTGTAAATAAATTAATGCATATATGTATTAAACCAGTTGACACAGTAGTTAATCACTTTGCTTTGACTTAAATATTTGCATCATTGAATTCGTGTAAATGTAAAATAGTCGGATCGTTAAAATTTGACGACCGTACAGTTGCTGTATCGGAGGGCTGCATCAAGATGATTTAGGAGTTATTGGTATCCATCAAGATGATTTAGGAGTTATTGGTATCCACCGATCAATTACCGAAAGGGTCAATGGCATGAGAACTGCCTATACCACTGTGCAAAGGAAGGGGAGAATTCAGAGTGATCATTTTGTGCGAAATTAGGGTATCTAATTTCCTAAGTTTATTCTTTTGTTGGCGATTTTAATAAAGTTGTTTTACCAGTATTTGTCAAGCGGATGTATTCATCCGCTTTTGTGTGTAGTTTTGCATAAAAGCCTTTTAGGCGATCTAGATAATTTTAAGAAAGTGTATTTACCCGCGTACTGTATTCTTTTTTGGTGTTAATTAAAATTAAGGTACTTATGGTAGATAACTTTGGGAATTTGAACCTTGCAAGAGTCATCCTGTTCAAACTATTAATATTAACTATTAATGAATTTGAGAGTATTATTTCGTTACTGAGTGTAATATTATTTGTGACCTAATTCCTATCATAGTGTTATTATTTACGTAGTATTCAATTTAAAAGATAAGATACTGAGTAGTTTATTTTTGTTTGATTTTATTGAAAGTTTGCCTTAACATCATAATTGTTGACAGATTTGTCTGGTTATTTTCCGTTTTTTCATTGTTTTTTTTATATAATCTTATTTTCAGATATTAAGTTTTATTATGATTTAACGTAACGTAAAGGTAGAGTAAATAAGATCGTTGACCGATCATCTAGACTACTAGCACCACGTCATTTTACTATGACTACATGCAAATATTTTGAAGTTTTGCAGAAAACGCCGGACCAAAGCTGATCATTTACTGATTCACCTGGTTATGCGACAAAGGTAAGCACATTTTTGTGTTTGTTTGGAAACTAAATGTGAATTACTCGTATTCAGGTATTTTGACCCCCCTATATTGACTTTTATAAACATTCTGGCGCCCATATAATTTGACCCACCTATTGTGTCATGTACATATGTATATATATATATATATATATATATATATATATATATATATATATATATATATATATATACACATCACATATATTGTAATGGATATAATCTTTTGATAATAAATAATGGCTTGAATAATAATTATTATTATCAGGGATAGGGTTCAGTTGATTTTTAATTATAACTATTCAATTAATTGTATTCGTAAATCACAAAAAATTTATTTCACACCAGGAAATGTTCATGTTAATAATTTAATAGTAATTTGCAATAATTTGTTTCACCGTGTAACAGGCTTCTACGGAAATGGCATAATGTACGCATGCGTTACGTTATTGCTCAATTAAAATATGTGCTGCCTGTCAAAAATTTCACCAACGATCTAATACTTAGTGAGTACAATTTTGATTTTCTTTACTTTAAAATTATTATATTTATGGTTACACCTGTTCATTACCTTTCCAGATATTGATACACGTCGTCGCACAATAAACATATACAAATTCAGAAAACAAAACATAAATACAGGACATTAAAAGAATAATCAATGCAATATGTTGGGTTATGATAGCAAAATAAACTCACATGTGTTGTAATCTTCAATAAATGGTCACCTCAAGCTTGTTCCATATTACCATTGGATGTAAAACTTCTTTCCATCTAACGATGATACTGCCTTCCTGTTGCAAATGGTACTGCTTAATTTCCATAAATTCATCCAGCTGCACTAACTTGTGATAAATCTTCTTTTGGTAAATACGTTGCACTTAGGTAATATGCTCATATACTTTTATAGTTGCACTTTTATTTGCTTTTAATATTTAAATGTTTATTAAATTATCGGATTAGAATTATTTTATTCTTTCATAAAGTTTTATGTTTACTATCACTTTTATTTTAGATGCCGATTTGAAGTTACTTTTATTTTATAACCTCCATCACTTTCGAAAAAACATAAAATAGCATCCAAAACATCAGAAGAAATTTTATTTACACAAAAAATGCACATCAACCGATGTTGATACAAGAACGAATGCACTATTAGCACTATGACTTTTTAGTCACACAAAATTAAAATTATAAAAAGTAAGAGCTGTAAGAGTAAGAGAGCGAGAAATCAGAAGCAATTCCTTATATACTTTTCTCATGGATACCAAAGCTTTCAATTTTTTTACATTACATACAAAAGATCCTTGCATTTGATTGGTCTAAACAAAAATTAAATTAACTAAAACGTAAATTATGCCATAACTTTGTCAAATCAATTCGGCTTTTGCTTTTTAAATACATTTTGAAATCAGGGCAAAATTTTGCATAAATAGAAATCTCACATGCTATACTTCGCTTCATGAATTTACATTTTGACAATTTAATACCTAAAATTACTAAAATCTAACAAATTATATATTTTACAACTAAACTGAAGACATATTCAGCTTGTGCATAAAAAACTGTATAAGAATAGACTTATTTCTACCCATTTTACCTAGTTTTAACAAAATTTCTACTTCAATAGCTTAAATTTAGGTACATAACCCAATTTTTCTAAATTTATGCTTAAATTACATAATTAATGTTAAATTCTATGTGAAAATGAGGAAACCTATTATTATATGCTTTTATAATTAATCTGAATTTATCTTATTCTATATATAACTATAAATTTGAAAAATTGTTAATTATTGTACTTAACCTAACTTTATATAATTTAATTTTAACTTGATTTTTAAACGTTTATATCACTTGTAATGTTTATGTAATATGTTCCTATATATGTCTCTAATACCAACACTGTTTTTCTGTACTCTATAGTTCCTAATTTTATCTTTTCACACTTTCCAAAATTAGCATATTTAGTAAGTTTTTGTACACAAATTGTATTTATATTGTTAATATCACATTGCACAAATGTTGTTCAAGTTCTTAGCTATGTTTCTAAGCCACTATAACTTCTTATGCACTTTTAAACACTTAGTCTGTGAATTACCAATATACTGTCTTCGTACCATAACCCTTTTTATAGTTCGCAGAGTTTTATGCATTGTACCTATTACTATACATGTTCTACACATTAGAATTATTGTACTTCATGTAATCAATATCTGTTATGTGTTCAAATTCTTAATTAAATTGATTTAAATGTGAAATTTCTTATTTAACTTAAACGAAACTGAACGTACACACTAATATGTATCGTGTTGACCTTTTTTACATGCTACTGCTATAGCTCATTGCTTTTATGAATATAACATCATTGTGCAAACCCCATAAAGCCTGTTTTGTTGTTTCACAATCATATTTTTATACTCGTATACTATATTTTCTTATAACGAAGTGTAAAACTCTTCGATTTTATTTTAACTCACATACTATATAATATTAGAGCTCGATAAAACCTTATCCCCTCTATTATACCTATTTATAACCATCGCAATATACACACGCACGCGCACATACGCGATTACGCACGCACGCGCGCACGCACTAACGCACGCACGCACGCACGATCACGCACGCACGCACGTGACGCACGCACGCACGCACGCTCGCACGCACGCACGCACGCACACACAACTCACGCAGCACGCACGCACACACACACACACTATATATATATATATATATATATATATATATATATGTAATTAATAATTATTGGGCTATTTGGTAATAATGAATTACTTCAGTTTTTTATCGATATTTCGTTTACTATTTATAAACTTCTCCAGGACAAAGAATTATGTTACAAAATATAAAATTAAGAACAAATATGAAAAATGTGGCAAAATTTTGAATTTAAAATGACAATGACATCTGTATGTGATCTACGATAATACTATTAAAACAATTACTTAGATATCTAGATTACGAAAATTTTGATTTATACAATTCTAAAAGATTAGCATAACTTCTGTTTAAATTATTAGTATTAGACTTGAAATTTATAGAGTCTGAAGATGAATTAATATAAATAATTTCTCCTTATAGTCATTGAAGAAATCCACAATTTGTGAATTATTAAAATCAATTTTGTGGTCTAAAGAATTTGAGTGAACTGCCAAAGCACAACGATTTCAATTTAATTTGCAATCACTTATATGGAGTGATATCCTGGCTTTAAGCCAATTTGAAGTTTGTCCAGAATAACTAGACTAGCATGATTCACATTTAATTTTGTAAACAAGATTGGGTTTAATATCATTTGAGGTACTATTTTTTTAATTTTGTTATAAATTTCTGGAAAATAAGGACATTTTTTCATATCTTCAGTTTTATTTTTGATTTCTTCATTAGAACTATGGTGTAAAATTAATTTATTAAGGAAAGATTTTGGATAATCATTTTTTAAGAAAATATTGGTTAATGTTTTAAGGTTTTTTTTTTGTAGTAAGGAAGGATGAACAATTTTATGAATTCTATTTTTTAAAGCTAAAATAATATTTTTTTTTAAACACAAAGGATGGTTAGAATAGTAATCTATAAAAGGACCAGATTTTGTAGGTTTACGGTACCAATTAAAATAATTTCATTATCATGATTCCTTATAACTTTATTATCTAGAAAGAAAATACTTTTATGTGTCTCTTTTTCAACCGTAAATTTAATACTGGGACGATAATCATTAAAAACATTTAAAACATTATCAATGTCATTTTCAGGACCTCTACAAATTAAGTCATCAACATATTTTTTAGGAGATGAAAATGTAAAATGAAGTTTTTGTAAACATATATCTGACAAGTCATCTAATACTATTTGGGTTAAAATAGGACTAAGAGGAGAGCCCACTGGCGTTCCAAAGATTTAACATTGTACAAAAAAAATCGGACCGCTAGGCCAGATTTTTTTTGTTGAATTACTAAAAATAAGTTTATATATATATATATATATATATATATATATATATATATATTACTCAAGCCATTTGCAGGTTAAATTATAAAAAATTGTTAATTGAAGCAAAAATAAAAATTGTGACACGTTGGTCTCATGGGACGAAGTTCTGATTTAGTCATATCGGCCATTTGAGACCAATGTGTCACCATGACCATTTGCAAGTCTTGACTTGTTGAATGATGCTTCGCTTCACTACAATTTGTTGAATCTTACATTTAGTAGTTATTTAAACTGCGACGCGTGGAGATGTCTACATACGAGAAAAACAAGAATAAATACGGCGTCTGTGGCAAGAATATCTTTCTGATGAAGACGACGAAAAGTTTTGAGCCCGACGCTACGTCAGAAGAATTTGAACCCGACGAAGACTCGGATTCCGATTCATCAGATTATAGTAGACAATTTAAAAAAATTTTGACAAAAATTCAGCGACTAAAATGAGTGAAAGTTCACAAATGACGACCCTGGACCATCAACATCCACAGGAGATACAACAAATTTGCGATCAACCGAAAAGGAGCAACATATAAATGAGACAATTGAAAATGTAATTCAACAAATGCGGAGTATATCATCAAGCGATGATGAAGAGGAACAACATGAGAAAGTGACCGGTCTTAATTTAAAAAAATTAATTTCAATGAAGAATGTACTGGTTTTCGAGCAGAGTTGTACGAAACAATGTTTAACAAAACCCTTATGATTTTTACCAGTTGTTTATAAAACCTAATGGTAAATATTCATTTCGTTCTTTGTTTTTTTTTATTTATTTTTTGTAATTTTAGGTAACTGAAACTAATCGTTATGCTGGTCAATGTATTGCTAAAAACGTTACCCTAATGCTCGTATAAAAGTCTGAAACCAACTAATACTGAGGAAATAGAAAATTGCTTGTAACTATTCTTTGGATGGGCTTATGCCCTTTTCCTCAATTACAAAACTATTGGTCGAAGAACAAAATATATAACAATTACATACGAAATATAATGCCTCGTAACAGGTTCCAACTGTTATTACAAATGTTGCACTTTAGTGGTAACAGTACTTTATCTGATGACAGGTTGCAAAAATCAGACCTTTTTGGAAAAATTGAAATCTACATTTCAGGATCCAATTATGCCTTCCGAGAATGAAACTTTGGTTCCGTTTCGAGGTCGATTACAATTTTGTAGTATATAAAAATAAAAGGCATAAATTTGTAATCAAATCATTTAAGTTATGCCTGAAAAGGCTACACCTGCAATTTTAGTGTGTATTGTGGCAAATCAAAAATGAAGACATGTCAGTTCCATCCAAAATTGTTTTAGATCTGCTTGGTAATCTTTTCGATAAAGGCCGCACCGTTTACACGGATAACTGGTATACGTCCGTCAGTTTAGCTACTGAGTTACTAAAACGTAATACATATTTGGTTGGTACTTTGCGTGTAAATCGAAAATATAATCCAAAATCCGTCACTCAGAGTAAACTAAAAAGGGGAGAATCGGTTGCTGCTGAATGCAAAGAAGGAGTTGTTGTACTAAAATGGCGAGACAAGCGCGAAGTGCTTAGCCTAAGTACCAAACATACCGATGAAATGGTAAATGTACCAAAAAGAGGCCAAGAAGTTTTGAAACCTAGGATCATTGTGGAATATAATAAATGTAAAGCATTTATCGATCTTTCGGACCAGATAAAGGCTTATAACACATCTTTACGACGGAGCCTGAAATGGTACCGAAAATTAGCGTTAGAGCTTTTGACTGGAACATCTCTAGTAAATGCTCAGTCAGCACATCAAGAAATAGCCAATGAAAAGATGTCCATCAGTAAATTCAGAGAAGAAGCAGTCAAAGGATTACTGAAAGATGAAAAACAAGACGACGCACGATGCACATCTGATGTAGCACTTGAAGAACCAGCTCATGTACTCAAAGATGTTGAGCCACCAGAAGACGTTGTACGATATGCTATGGAAAGATGTCTAAGGAGGTTGGATCCAAGGAAGCAGGAAGAAAAACGCCTCAAAGCTCCCTAAAATGTGGAGAATGTGACAAACATTATTGCCTTTCCTGTTTTTTGAAGTACATAAAGCGGTAAAAATATAAGATTTTACAATATTTTTAGTTTAATTTTAACTTGTTCATGTTTTAAACGAATATTAAAAGAAATAATTTCATTTGTTTGTATTTAAAATATATACCTGTAGATCATTAAAATTTTAACCAAAAGGTCGCCTTTTATGAAAGAAATATTTCTACGGATCAATTTGCTATTGTGGTGACACGTAGGTCTCGTTTGAACAGGCCAAATATAGCGAACGGATCGACAGGCCACGCTTTCACGTTGGCATTGATTTAAATGCAAAGCATGAGACACACGCTTCATACAGCAAAATGTTTGGCAACTCACTTGAGCCCAGGTTGGTCTCATGCAGCACATAAGTCCGAAACATGTATGAGACCATGTTGGTCTCATTTGACACTCAACGTGTTAAGAATAAAATTTTCTATTAAATGAAAATAACTACTACTAAAAATAAACTTTATAATTTCACAAAACTTATTCAGTGGAATATCATTAAAGAATGGTGCAATTATTAGCCACTTATTAGTAATTAATTTCAAACTTTGGTAACTGAAATTCATTAAAAATACTTGCAAAATTAAACGAATCTTTAATATTATAATTTCAATTATTATCTAATGCTGAAGTAAACTTAACAGATAACCATTTGGACAAATTCCAAACTGGAGAACCAATAAATGAAATAATTGGCCTTAAAGGTATGTTATCTTTATGAATTTTTTGCCAAACCATAGAATTTTGGAGATATACTATTATAAACCATTAACAATCTGTATTCTTCAGTTGTTATATAATTATTATTATGTAAAGACGAAATTAATTTCTTATTTTTTGATAGTATAGTAGATGTTCAATCACCATTAACTAAGTTATAAGTAGTAGTATCACTTAACAAATCTGCTGCTATTTTCCCATCTTTATTCATAATTACAGTAACGTTACCTTTATCAGCTTTCATGGTGATTACTTCATTATGCTCCCTTAGATATTTTTTCGTAGTTATAAACATTTTTTGATATTTACTATATTTTGTGTTATTAATGCATTTATTTATAAAATTTGTGATAATGTTTCAGGAAGGAAAAGACCACGTATTTCATTCCCTCCCCAAGGCTGCTCGAGCTTTCCAAGCTCCTTCAGCCACAATCATGGATTCCCAGCATATATACATACATTACGTATATATGCACGGTGGGATTAAGGATGGATGTGGTCAGGATAGGATCGGAAGAAACGGAGTTAGGGTTCTGAGGGGAAAATACTACCCCAGCATTCGCCTAAGTAGCCGCACATGGTGTGCATATACGCAGTGACCATGCCGCTACATGTGTATGAGGAAAATCCCCTGAAAAAACCTCATACAAGGTAGACGGTAACGGGAATCAAACCCATTACCTACCGAATGCTAAGCAGGTCGTGTCACCACTACGCTACCAGCTCGGTAGATAATGTTCCAGTTTTTCCTCGATACTTATCTTGTGTGGCAGTGTCAATTGAATCAATAATGGATTCTGTTTGTACAATTAATTTTGGAATATGAAATCAATTTTATACTAAATTTGGGTCCTAATCCTAAAAACGTTTTAATCTGTTCAGGTACTCAGTGTTAGATAACTTTTTAATCCAATTATTTTTAAATTCATTATTTCTGGAAAAGGAATTATTATAATTAACTAGATCATTAAATTTTTTTACATTACTTTGCTTAATGGTTTCAAAAAATTCTTTGCAAGTTATGCCAATCCTCTTTTCGAAATCGATAACAATTTTCTTAGGAAATAAACTAATTAATTTTAGCTTAAATTTAGAAATACTATTTTTACATTCAATTATATCTAAAGTAGTAATTGCAAGTTCACAATTTAGAGTTTAGTATCTTAACCTGTTATGAATGTTTGTTATTTTCTTTTCAATCTTCTTATGATGTGTTGTAGTCAGCATCATTATATTTTTATAATTCTGTTTTATATGTCTTGGTAAAAGCTCCATTTTTTTACGAGTCCGAAAAATCTTTTTATTAACTAGCTGTACGAGTTTGACATTAAGCTTTGACCATTCTTTTAATTTTGTTGTTATATTTATACCATACTTATTCTTAATATCGTTATAAAATCCTATGATTTTAATATTTTTGTTTACTTATTTGCCTTTGTATTAAATGTGGTTATTAATAATTATTGGGCTATTTGACAATAATAAATTACTTCAGTTTTTTGTCGATATTTCGTTTACTATTTATAAGCTACTTCAGGACAAAAAATTATGTTGTAAAATATAGAATTAGGAACAAATATGAAAAGGGTGGCAAAATTTTGAATTTAAAATGAAAACGGCATCTGTATGTGAACTATGATAATACTATTAAAACAGTTACTTAGATGTCTAGATTACAAAAGTTTTGATTTATACCATTCTAAAAGATTAGCATAACTTGTGTTTAAATTACTATACTCCGTTTAACGAACAGATTCAGTAAATGCTCCTCCTACAAATTTGTAGGTGCGTGCTAATAACTGCGCATTAGCCTTGTTTACAACCATCAAAAAACTAATTTCTGGGTAATACAGTGGTTGAATTACATTCAACGGTTCTTTAATGTATGCACATAAATTATTGTAGTCTCTAAAATGTATAATTATGTTGTTTTCACTAATGAATCGGTTTTAATACGGTTTGAAAACAAGCATCTTTAGTCTATGGGAATGTTGAGATGCTGTACATAACTTGTTAATGTTTACCAATCTGTCAAATCTCATATGAAGCCAAGTCAAGTTGTCAGGGCACGTATTTTGGAAATCGAAAAATAACAATAACTTATTTGTTTGTAAAAGGCCATAAGTCGGGCAGGTAAATAGTAAATGAATTGAACTTTAAGCTTACGTTTTATTTTTATAAGAATTTAAAAATCAACTCCTTGTTGATGTCACAAGTGTTTGTTTATCTAAACAAACAGCAAAGTGCAATTATGTTACAGTTCAGAAAAACCCCTTAATTCTTTAATTGCCACAAAAACTTTATCATAAGTAGTGCCTCAATTCAAAATTCTTCCTGTAGCTGCATTTGTATTTTTACTAAGTCTGTAAATAAAGCACAACAGGTAAGTCTTGTTCGGAGTCTGATGAAGAAGAGTCATCTCCTAACTGGATGATCAACGGCTCCACTTGAGCTTCTATAGTGACATGCAATTGCCACATATTTTATTCCATTCTTTACACGTGTCTAATGGCGTTTTTCTAATTGTCTGACGTTACGTTTGCAACAGCGGTGCAAAATAATTGGTGCACATCTGCGATTTTAAATGTTTTATTGCTCCTCGCAACTTCACTCTTGATTTGTGCCCATATCAGTTCGATTGAGTTTAATTCGCAATGATATGGAGGTAAACGCAATACAGTATGATTCTGTATTTTTGCTGTCTCATCGACAACTAATTTAGGAGCAATAGCAGCTTTTCTGACAAGGTCGAGAAGTTCGTCTTTGATCATATCTGGTTTGTAATCAATGGTTAACCATACTTGAATGTCAGCTTTTTTTGATCCTGAATTTGGGTTTTTGTCGATCTTTCTGCTATGGTAGGAAGCGTTATCTAAGACTATAACAGCGTTTTTGTCTAAACGTCCAAGAATGTTGCGAAACCATTCTTCAAAAACGGCAGCTGTCATTTCCTCATGATAATCGCCAGATTTCTTGGGCTCGAACAACAGCAAACCATCATCAACAAAGCCGTCCTCGGAACCAATGTAGAGAACGGTAAGGGTTTTCCTTTTCCCAATGAATCACAAATCCCGTTGTTAATTCATTAACAAACGATTTCCTCGGAGTCAAGATGGTTGTATCTTTCTATACTTAGCTTACTGTATGGCCAGTAGTCTAAGAAATATACCTTTTTTCCTTCTTCTTTGTATTTTCTAATTCGTCCTAGATAACGTGGCCTCCTATCTCGGATTTTTCTTTAAGTAAACTATTTCTTGACCTCTACCTATATTTCAAAATAATTCTTAATTCTTAATGTACTCCTTTTTCATTGAGGCATCTCATCGTGCTCACCAATAGCGGCCACAATTTTATTTAGTGTAGGTGTATTGTTTTGTCCAAAGAAGGAATGGTCTACACGCCACAGATTACTCTTAGTTTCGTCGTCAATGTTGTCCAAAATTGCTCGTTGTCGGTGGTACATAGTCGGAGGATGTAATACATGTGTTTGCTTGTACTCACGTAGAATGTTGTACACACTTTTATCTGTAATACCTAAAATGATAAAGTAATGAATAAAATATGTTTTCATAAAGTTATTATGTTAACTGCTGCTTTTGCTGTAAATGCAACATTTTCAGTCTTCTTGTTGTTCGGGTTTTATTCAACACAAACTTTAAAAATGTTTAAGATTCGCTCCTTTTCGTCAACGGAAAAATGCCTGGCCGGGAGTTTTTTCGGGGGCGAAATATTTCGTTGATCCATAATAAATGTAATTATTTAATAATGTGCTACAGAGTTGTAGCTAGTATTCAAAAATACTGTTTTTGAAAATGAAAAGTATTAGAGCAAAAGCTTTAACTAAAATAAAGAATGAAAACACAAATGCTAAATGACAAATTACTTTGACATTTATAGGTTAATATAACACAAATTTTTTCGTGGTTGTGTGAACTCGACTAACCAATAGAAATGTGGCATTTAAATTTGGCGCTAACTCGTGCGAGGAGCGCTTACTGAATCTGTTCGTTAAACGGAGTATACTATCAGACTTGAAATTTATAGAGTCTGATGATGAATTAATATAAATCATTTCTAGTACTAATCTCTCTTTATAGTGATTGGAGAAATCCACAATTTTTAAATTATTAAAATCAATTTTGTGGTCTATAGAATTTGAGTGAACTGCCAAAGCACCACGATTTCGATTTAATTTGTAATCACTTTTATGGAATGATATCCTGGTTTTAAGCCAATTTGAAGTTTGTCCTAAATAGCTAGACCAGCATGATTCACATTTAATTTTGTAAATAAGATTGGATCCAATATCATTTGAGGTACTATCAAAAGTTTGTTAAAAGTGGTGATATTATACGGAACAATTTTAATATTTTCAATAGTAAATATTTTTAGTTTTGTTATAAATTCCTGGAAAATATGGAAATTTTTTCATATCTTCAGTTTTATTTTGAATTTTCTCAGTAGAACTATGTAGCAAAATTCATTTATTAAGGAAATATTTGGATAATCATTTTTTATGAAAATATTGGTTAATTTTTGAAGGTATTTTTGTAATAAGGAAGGATGAACAATTTTATGAATTCTATTTTTTAAAGCTAAAATAATATTTTTTTTTAGATACAAAGGATGGTTAGAATAGTAATTTATAAAACAACCAGAATTTGTCCTGAAGAAGTTTATAAATAGTAAACGAAGTATCGACAAAAAACTGAAGTAATTCATAATTTCCAAGTAGCCCAATAATCACTAATAAAACCAGGTGAATGCTAGTGCATTACAGGACTTTCTTGCAAAATACTCAAAAATATATGGGGGATTTTTGTGCCTCTGAAATATTCAGCTGTTTTATTAGAAATATTTAATGAAACCAAAAACTGATCCTAATAAACACCCCTCTCCGAGACATCAGACATCATGGCTGATCTTGACGAAACTTGGCCAAAAGTTGTGAAATGAGCTAATAAGTCGATTTAGCGATAGTGAAAAAAAGTCGATTGCATACATAACCTTCTATACCTACATAGGTATATGTAGGTTGAAAGTTAAAAATTGATATCTCGCTTATGTTTCAAGATAACTATGAACTGTTTCATATCATTTTAAAGTAAATTTCGCTCCCTTTCAAATAAAGTAAGAGTATGTGTATATTATACCAGCATTACGAGGAAAATTTTCAATTTACGGAAAAACCAGAATTAGTGTTTTCATAAGGATAATATCATTTCATTAGCGCAACTGAACAAAGTTTATTTCCAAAATTCCAGGTCTGTAACCAAAATAGTTAGAAAGTTATAACAATATCAATATTAAATATTTAAAAATTTATATCTCCTATATTAGTACCTTTAGAAGAAGCAGGATAGTTGCATTCATAAGAGTGACTGGTTGCATAGAAAATATAAAAAAAAAAACAAAACAAAAAATGCTTGGAGAGAATTTTGAATAAATCGATTCCGAATAATTGCTAAAGTTTGACCCCTTAAACGTAGGCAAATTTATACGATAATTTATTACGTAAAGAAATCTCTTTAAAGAACCTTTATTTAACTACGCATATCTATTTTCAATTCTTTCTTCTTCTTCTTGAACGGTATCGGAAATATATATTTCTACAAGAAAAAATGTATATGTGACTGTAACTGCGACTATATTCAGTTTTGAAAGTTTTAAAAAATTGCATTCCATGCTAGTTATTGATGACCTGAATTTCAAGCTTCTATCATTGATTAACAAGTTAATCAATGCTTCTATGTTAAAATCTGAAAATTTGCCCCCAAAATAGCACCCGTGTTTTCACACCCTGTATACCTATTCCGTTTAAAAGCTGGTTTTGTCGACATAAATTTTCTAAAATTTTGTTTTTCGGGTTCAGGGAGTCGTAAAACATCAAAATAACGCTACTCGTTTTTTTCGATATATATATATATATATATATATATATATATATATATATATATATATATATATATATATATATATATATATATATATATATATATATATATATATATATATATATATATATATATATTGACGTGAACAGGGTAATATACCCTGTTCACTTAATATATATTAATATTAGTGTTCTATATCAGCAGATTACGTGTGTGACTACGTGTAAAGGACCATGTCGCTCTAGTGAAGAATTATGTGCTTCATTATTATTCTTCACTAGAGCAACGTGGCCCTGGTGCACGTAGTCACACGTAGATCTAAAATCTACTGATACAGAACACTATTATTAGGTATATTAACAAACCCTCTTCACGTCAACAATGTGCCACAGTTTTTGATTTCTTGAAAAAGCTTTCTGAGGAATGGATCGAAACGTAGAAAAATAACGTTACAAACACGGATAAAAATTACATTACTCATATTCACCCATTTATCCATTTTTTAAAATGCATTTCCTTACTCACAAAGATGTGTAGGGGAGAGTGGGGTAATTGTACGCATTAACGTTTGAAGTTGATTATCTCGGCCAATTTCTTACTTAGCATATTCGGCTTTTGGTATTGTATATACTATAGTATTCTTTACAACATACTTAAGATAGAAGAGTATTAAAAAAAGTAGTTCGATAAAATCGCTATTTTGATCCGTAGAGGCTTTGCGTATAGTTACCCCATACATAGGGGGCAATTGTACGCAATGCTGGGGTAATTAGACTTATGGGAAATAACACACTACATACGTTAGTATTTTATTACATAAGAATAGATTCAGTTAGAAAAACTAAAATTCATAATTATTTGAAACAAAATCACATACATAGTTCTTGGGGTATCCCAACCACTGCATAACGCATGTGCCCATCCGGAACACAAGGTACACCTATACCAAGTCTCACTTTTAATTGGTCCATCTCCGCAAATTAAACATAATTCTTTATCGGTATCTGATAAATCATCCAATTCGTCATCATCGCATATAGTGTTTGGATCAATGTTTTCATCATCCGACTCGTCGCTGCTCTCACACAACCTTCTTTTCAGTGTAGTTTGCCTATTCATTGGTTTTTCTCGACTTCTTTATGTATTTTAGTTTTTTGATTTCTTTTTCTTCCACTAGCATCAGTTCTTCTTTGTTTGGCGTCTGGGTCCAGATTTTTGACTTCTGTTTAGGTCTAGTCGTTCTTTTGGTTTTACTCCACTTGGGCCGGGAATTGGACACAGAACATCAACTGTGTGTGCTGCAAATGCTCCCTATTCTCTTCTTCTACAGTTTCTGCTCCATTTCCCGTTCCAGGTGGAATTAGTATGTCTAATTCGACAGCAGTAAAATTTGCGGCTGGTGCAAAATCCTCAGCTGAAAATTTGTCTGGCTGATATGGTTAAATTCCTGCTGCATTAAAACCCGAAATAGCTTTATCCATGTTAGCTACTCTTGTATAAGCGTTTGAAAAAATTTGGGCAAGGTCGTAAGTTGTTATTCGTTCATGATGTCTTAAATAAAGGTCACACTCCCTATTATATGCCGACTTCAAAGGTCCAAAAAATGTTAAATCGAGTGGTTGTAGGCGGTGGGACGTGTGAGGCGGTAGTGTTAGCAAAACTATGCCAGTATTTTTGCAAAAATTATATATATTTAAACTAATATGGCTTACATGATTGTCTAAAATAATCAGGACAGGTTCATCTGCAGTGGGTTTAACACTTTTGGAAAAATGCTGAAGCCAGTAAAAAAATAAATTTTCGTTACTCCAACCTAAAGGTGCACATGTGTAAATGGCTCCAGGGGGGCCATTCTTGTCTAATCCCGGACCCATTCTCTTTCGTGGAAATATAAACATTGGCGCAATGTGCTTGCCACTTGCGCTCATACAGCAAATTATTGTGACGTTTTTCCCTCTCTCTCTCCTGAAATTTTAGCGCCAAGTTGTTTAATTCCTTTGGGACTCAATATATTGGCAGGCCGTTGTACAGTCGTGATGCCGCTCTCATCTACATTGTATACATTGTCTGCTGTGAATTTGTACTTTTCGAAAAGATTACCGAGATTTTCAAAAAAAAAGTTTAACATCAATTTCATTGAAAGCTTTTATTCTATTAATACTAGTGCCTTCCGGTTTTCTTAGGGATACATTTCCGTGCCGTTTAAGAAACCCATAATGGAAGTCTTTTCCGGCCATTTTGGTATTTTTATTAAAATTATTTTTAACTTTGTTGGCTTCTGCGTAACTATAAACTAATTTTCGAAACTGAAGTGGTGTTAAACCATGGAACATTTTGGCCATATTTATTACGTGATTCGTTAACTCTATTTCTTGAGCTTCGGTAAAAATAGGAAATCTGCCTAAATGTGGTTCTTTAATGGCATTATTATTAATTGTTTGAAGCTTAATTTTTTTTCGTATAGTACATTCCGGAATACCATATTCTTTACCTGCTCCCCGAATTGACATACCGCCCTCTACAGACGCAATAGCTACTTTCATTTGTTCAGCAGTCCATTTACCTTTATTCGTTTTTCTTTTATACGTTCGTGACATCTGAAATAGATACGGTTTATTGGAGATACCTGTTTTACTTAGGTAAATAATTTTTGGGGAAGTATACGCGCGTACATTTACCCTTCGATTTGCGTACAGTTGCCCCAACGTTTAACATCAACAATCACAATTGAAAAAAAAGTTGCAGTGATCTTTTTTCAAAAAATTTATAATTGGTAACGACCACTAATACCATTAGCATATAATACATGCAGTATTCATTAAATATATTTAATAAATAAAGTACTTACAGCTTATTTTGTAACTGTCACAAATTACATGAAGTTGCATATTAAACTTCCACATGTAGTGTTGATATATAAATATAGAAGAATTTGATTTGACCTCAGCTAGGTTAGTACGATATGTTAGGTCAGAGGTAGCGCTGCTAGTTTGAAATTTGAAAAATTTTTAAACATTGATAAAATTGCCTGCGTACACTTACCCTGTGCGTACAGTTACCCTACCTTCCCCTAGTAGCCAGTGGTGTGGCAAAACATAAAGTATTGTATCAACTAAGCGCTACCTTTATTAAATACGGTCACGGGAGCTATACCTTCATTTACACGCGTCATAATTATATTTTTGTTAACTGTAGCAAAATGATTTAATTGATTACGAAGAAAGAGAAAGACGGGCATCATAAAGCGTAGGGTAAAATAAAATTGCCTTTACTGTACAAGATTCATCTTGAACAACATAAAGCTTTCGTAATAAAGTTATAAATATTAAGTAAAAAGTATTCAATCTTATACTCCACCTTTTTGTACGTGTATTTAAACGAGTTGATTAAAACGGAGTTAATTTGTAATATGCTTCGAAGTATAAACTGAAGTATTATTATTTCTATCGGTCTGTCCTCTGCATCAAACTTAGTAAGTGTGTGAACGCTGTTCCTGTAAAGCATTTACATAACAGTGATAAAATACTTTTCAAAGATTGGGGCTGCATTCGTTCATATACTAGTATTTGAATACAGAATATTAATTATTTATTGTGGCTGCTATTCTTTTCACCCACTTGCGGTATCCCAAAAGTTCAAGCTGGTTGTATCATTCTGGTTTTGCACATTCACATGTGTTACATCTTTACGTTGACAACCGGAATTGCATTAATTATTAATTATTCCATTGGTTTATTTGATGTTATGTAATAAAATTCGCTAAAAACCTCACCCCATTCTTATAGAAACGTACAAATCTGGCTTCATGCGAATAAGTATAAGTAATACATGTTGCCACAGTGACCACCTTTATGCTGTTGAACACCCATATGGAAATCGGGTGAAGTATTTTTAAGGGGAATTCCTCATAAATGTTTGGATGGGAGTCGTTGGAAATAACAATACTTTTTGTGGTGGGGATTTGATGGCAGATCGCGTATGCGCCATGTCAACTGGCGTGGCGTTGTTCAGTACTGTTTAACATTTTATAATGGAAAGACTTAGCCCGGCACAGCGTCTACAAATTATTCAGCTGTATTATGAAGATAGGCGTTCTACGAGTGAAACGCGCGCTTAGAGCAACTTATACTACACATAATCGGCCTACCGAGCGCACAATTCACTACACCATCGGTAACTTTGAAATCCAATTTCATTAGTGGATAATACGCGACCAAATAGACCACATCCAGCACGTAATGAAGGAAATATAACGGCGGTAGCGGACAGCCTAAGCAAAAACCGTGAATAATCGATTCATCGCCGTTCTCAACAGTTTGACGTATGCAACAACTTGGTGTATTTTACTTAAGGATCTTAGTTTAAAAGCATACAAAATTCAACTAGTGGAAAAACTGAAGCCGACCATTTCCGAATCGTTTCCGTTTCAGTCGTTGGGCTCTTAATAAGCTTGCAGAAGATCCACTGTTTTCGACAAAAATTTTGTTCACCGACGAGGCCCGTTTCTAGCTGAATAAACAACATACCCGTATTAGGGGTGATCAGCAACCCGAAGAGGTTCAAGAGCTACCATTCTATCCAGACAAAACAACTATTTGGTGTGGAATAATCGGTTCATATGTCTTCAAAGCAGAGGCCGGTCAGAATGTTACTGTGAATGGCGGCCATTATCGCGACATGATAATGGACTATTTGGTGCCTGAAATTGAAGTCCGTGGTCTCCACGATATTTGATTCCAACATGATTGCGCTCGGGGAACTATGGCTTCATTGCGAGAATGATTCGGCGAACAGTTCATTTCACGCTTCGAACCACCGAATTGGCAGCCTAGATAATGTAACACCACACCTATAGACTTTTTCCTTTGGGGCTAAGTAAAGCCCACGGTCTACATGAATAATCTGGCTACGATTGAGGCATTGAAGGCCAATATTACTCCAGTAATTGCACAAATACCACTCGAAATAACCGAACGCGTCATTGAGAATTGGAACTTCCAAATTGAACATGTTAACCGCAGTTACGGTCAACATTTGGAAGAAATTATCTTTAAAAATGTAAAGAATGGTTCTTTCGCATGATAGTGACGATTATAAAATAAAATTGGTTTTTTTCATTGTTTTTTATTTTTGCAAAAATTAGCTCTAAATGAATCACCCTTTAGTTTGGCAGGACATTATATAATCAAAGATACAATAGCATAACGTCTGTTATCGAGCCGTGAAGTTTAAAGCAAAAAGATACTAAATGGCACAGTTTATGGACACCAATTTAAAATACGTATAGCAAGTTACCCGTAACTATACATACTAACATAAGTAGCATAATTTCATTGCAGCATTCACATAGAAATTATGCAATAAAACATTTTGTTAATATGAGTTTATCACCGAACACACACACACACACACACACACGCACGTGCGGCCTCACCCGCACCCGCGCACGCGCACGCGCGCAAACGCACGCACGCACCCACGCACACACAGACCCGCACACACGCACACACGCACGTACGCACACACACCCACACACACACCCACACAAACACCCATCCACCCAACCAACCCACCCAAATAGTAGCGCTAATGCATAAATAACCAAATAACTCAGAGAACCACTGCAAATTTACTGCAAAACATCATTTTATTAAAGGTATAGAATACACCAATTTGAACGACTGGATAAGAAAATTGAAATCTTCAATAGCTGTTGCTAACCAAAGTTCATAGTAACCTAACAACTAATTTAAACGTAGTTCACAATAGCATTGTAAAACCCGATGTACTTGGTCAGCATGACTACGTTACTCCAAGAGAAACGATAATCGGACAACCAAGAAAATAAGTGTGACTGTACTCACCAAGCTCGAGTAGTTACAATAGCATCAATAACCCGTACATAGCTAACTGTGAAGGTGTGGAATGTGTATGTAGAATGCCAGATTTTTTCCTGTAAGAGCATTTAATCTTTATCAGTTTAGTTCTGCAGATACCAGCATAACGAGCAGAGGTATATATTAAAAAACCTGTAGATCCGCTAACAACGATAGGAAAGGTTCTCCTTATATTTGTAAAAAAAAAAACAAAAAAGTTTCAATGAATAGATTCGGAACAATCCGCACAATTATAAAATTTATTTTCTGCAATATATAGGAACATTGAAAACTAGACCAATTAACTTAAGTTTTGTTAAGGACAAGAGACAACGTCCAATTTAAAATACGCCGCACAAATAAAAATTTTCCATTTGTTATCTACCACTTGCACCTGCTATTTAGGAACAATCTTAAATCTAGAGCGGCATTGTCTACCCTCCAACTGTACAAATAAGTTCAGCAACTCATTTGAGAATGAAAAACACAGTAAAAAAGTAAACTAGGGTTAAGTCCATCGGTCAATAAACTGCTTAGACGTGTCGGAATTAAAAAATTTCGGCCAGGATTGAAATTCAATAAAAAGAACATTTTCTAGCTAGAAGATAGACAAACAAACTGTAGCAGTAAAATGTTTGCAGATCGTACAAGAACCGTTACAATGTACGGTGGGATAAAAAAGAAACCACTGTGCGAAGCTATACTCTAATAGCTCCAGGTTTTCATGGAGAAGTCGTTCTGATCCAGAAAGGAAAAAGTGCGCAGTAGTCAAGATAATTCCAAACCCTCCGGAGTTCTAGTGGAGTGACTCTATTAGGAATAACATATAAAAAGTTACCAAAAACCGAGTGTACCCTAATTAATTTATTAAAAAAATTAGTTGCAAAATTCAATTTTTTATGAAATATCTCAAAAAATCAATTTTTTTTAACAACTAATTGTGCCATTCAAAAGAACAGGCAATTATGCATGAAAAGAGTTTAAAGTTATTCTCTAAAATGAAAACTGTAAGCTCTCGAGTTCAACGCTCGCGTAGCGCGAGAACACGGGCGCGCAACACTGTATTTGTCATAACTTTTGATTTAGTTGATCAATTTGAGCTCACAAAAATTTAAATGAGAGAACAATCTTGCGGCTACTAAGATATTGTACTTTCAAAAGTGAAACAAAAAGTTTATTCGAGTAGTACTTATACGAAGTTACGTTACAGTTAAATTTTCTACTAAATTAATTAAACATCTGCCATTTTTTAATTTTCAAGACTCAAATTTTCATAGTTGATATGAAA
This sequence comes from Vesta saturnalis, assembly GCA_036346205.1. NCBI lineage: Eukaryota > Metazoa > Arthropoda > Insecta > Coleoptera > Lampyridae > Vesta > Vesta saturnalis. The sequence goes on along the minus strand of JARFJB010002353.1, from coordinate 5,230,573 downwards.
AAGATCTTAAAAATTTATTTTCAAAAATACAGAACTCCAAATATTCAATAATTTAAAAAAGTTCTAAATTTAATTTTTTTGCATTCTTCAGAGACCAATAACTCCAAGTTTAAAATGTGATATTGAAACTTTACAGGTGCATTTTTTGAAGCTTGAAATCTGTACGTTAAGATGGTATATTTTGTTTTATTTAAAAAATTGAGTAGTGAAATTTTTTTGGAATCCAAAATCCATGAAATTTAATGTTTAATAAAGTTTAATAACATTGAAAAACGTTTTTTTTATTACCCAACTAGCATAGATTTATTGTATGACCTTATTAATAGTATATTCTTGAAAATACGAAAAAAAAAACGTATTTTTTAGAAAATCGAACCAAGATTCATTGTTAAAAAGTATTTTCAGGCTGAAATAATAAAGATCAGTTTGAAAATATTATGTAACGACGAAAATACAATTTTTGATACATACATACATACCTACCATAAAAAGATTTTCGGTTTTCCTTTCATTTCCGTTCACGTGACTCCAACATAAATTATTTAAATGGAGCAAGCGATATAACATTACATTTTTGGTAGACCTTTCAAAGCAAATTCAACCATAACACACTTGTCATGATCCTTTTGTAAAATAATAATAATGTCGTGGCTGCAAGATGGAGCATCTCCCCACTTTTTTGGCCAAGTTAGATAATATCTTGATAATACATTTCCTGGAAAATGGATTCTTCGAAATGGTACAATTCTGTGGCCACCCCGTTCTCCGGATATTACACCTTTGGATTTATTTCTCTGTGGTTACTTGAAAGGTTTGGTCTACGCCACACCCCCGACTGACTTAGATTATTTAAATGATAAAATCAGACAGGCATATCGTACCGTAACATCTGAAATGATAACAGCAGCGTGTACAAGAAATCTTTTAACAAGGTTTGAACATTGTATCAATGGTCATCGATTTGAACAGGTATGATAACTATTTTTCTGTTTACGGGATTTATAGTTTTAGATATTTATGTTACGTGTTTTAATAAATTTGTTATTTTATACTCATATCCATTTAATTTCCCATGTACAGTTCTTGCTACAAGTACCGTGACAAGTGTCTCATGGTTAAATTTGTTTTTGAAAGGTCTATCAAAAAATGTAATGTTATACCGATTGTCTCATTAAACAAATTATGTTGGAGTCACGTGACCGGAAATGAGAGGAAAACCGGAAGTTTTTTTATGGTGGATCATCAGTTTCGAAAGTTTATAACTGCCGAATTTCAGACTTGTCATTTGAACAGTTTTCGAGGTATTGGACTGTCAGAACATTGTGGAATATATATATATATATATATATATATATATATATATATATATATATATATATATATATAGGTCGTTGTCGGGTTGTCAAAGCGATAGGACGTGTTTGGGGTGGCCCCAGCTTCTACCTTGGATTAGTGAAGCAAATCCGGATTAAAATGACAATTTCTAAATTAGTGAAGTTACTGTACGGTAGGGGTGAGTTTTTGAACAGACTATACCCAGCAGTTTGAATATTAATAATGGACAGAGGCGGTAATAATCTAACCAGTAGAATTTCTGTAAGGTGTAAAAAAGGCGCGTAAATAACATTTGGGGTTGCTGTAGGGTTGAATTTCTACGCAAAGTACGGCTATTTTGAACCCATACCAGATGTGATTGTTAAGGCTCGTAGAATTGTAAAGTGAGCTTAAAGCGCAGATACCACTTTTTTGTCTTGAACTTAAACAGGTAAACATTTTTGCAATGACAGTGAATCATGGAGAGCTAATAAAATAACTTAATTTTATCCCGCGGTAACTCTAGCGTAGATAAAGCAATCGTAAATGCCTATTTGTAAACAGTAGGATAAGGAACCAGGTAAGGCAGATGTAAATCATAAAAATGCACAGCCCTTAAAATTACAGTAAGCTGTCACTACACGCGTAATGTATCTACCTGCAATAAACCCATTTCAATAACAAACCCGAACATGATCATTGTCTCAAGAGTATCCATTTTATTAGCTTAAATAATAAAATAAATAGTTAGAGAGAATCCGTAATCTAAAATATAAATAAAGGAAAGAAATTAAAATAAATAGTTAAATAAACGAATAACTGGCTATAATTCGTAATCAAAAATCTAAATTAAAAATGATTGAAACATTTTCCTTCTCAAATTAATAACACCAGGTCCGGTAAATAGCACGAAAACCAAAACTCACGTAGGGAACAATTTAATTTAAATAGAATGTGATTGAAATCATTTTATTGTCTTAAATGATAAAAATGAATAACTGGACAGAATCCGTAATCCAAAGAATAAAAAAAGCAAATAAATAGATAATATAAACAAATAACTAATACTGTATCTTTTCTCAAATAAATGAAAGCTCGTCGCGTAGGGAACAATCTAACCTAATTTAAATACGAAGCACAATGCTATTGAATAGATTGTTATCGGTTTGAATATTAATAATAAACAAAATGATAATACTCAAAACAGTAAAATGTTTGTAACGTGAATTTAATAATTAAATAAATAAAAATGGCAGTTCCTCTAAACCTATTCCAGACGACTGTTGAAATCCATAAAATCGAATACCTGATAATGTTTTCAAATTTAAAAGCTAATCCAACTTTTATTTTTGGTGCTACGTTGAATTTTAAGTTTAATTATAACATTATATTTCATATTATATTTTTCTTTGACAGTAAGTTTAAAATTTGATCTAACTTTTACCATTGTTCCTATATTTAAGTTTAATTGTAATTAATTGACCCTAAAAGTAGGTAAAAGAATAGAAAAGTTAAGTTTCCCGACAATAATAAACCGATTTGACTAGTCTGAAATGGCAATAATATGCAAGTTGGAACCTAATTTATAAATCAAAGTAAATATACCTCAAACGAACGGCATTTGTCATTGTAGTACCTGAAAATAAAAACAGAGGAGCAAGTAGAATTGATAGATATAGTTCGAAGAGTTATTATTACCATTTTTGATACACTGGATATTTATATGTCCCAAAACATAATGCATACAGACTTCATCCACATCACATTCCAAGGAGGAAAGAAGCTTGTAAAACATTTTTGTTCTTCTGGACCATCAAACCTCGTGAATTTTCATCGTACCTTTGAAGACTGGAAGATTGTCTGAGATGATATCTATTTTCTCAAGTTCCTTAGAACCCAGAGCAATGATCTTCACTTTCTTCGAATTCTTTAATGAGTCAACCAATTCTTGAAAATTAGGAATATCTTTTCCCATGGCGACGCACCTGTCAGCTTCTCGTTTGATGAATCCACCGATCCCGTCCAGTGCTCCTTTTCCATGACCACTCTCACTATAATGCCACCTCAGCTCATTCACGAGCAGGCAGTCTGCGAGATAATTGATCATAAGAAAAAACATCTTCTTATTCTTATACTGGGTTGAAGGACCAACTGAGGGCGAATGAACCGTTTCTACAGAGGAAACTTTTTTTAAATTTCATCAATAGTTAGTTTTAAATGAGCACAAATCGCGGAGGATCATGCATCAAGCTGTCAGATAAAGTACAAATGGATCACAGTGGTACTACACTGGCATTTTCAGGATGTCTATAATAAATGACTACAGTATGTAGAGTGACTTGAGACTTCGATTCACCAAAATGTGCAGATTGTACCCCCTCATTATATTTGCATGCATAATTTTCTGAGAAGTCACAATGTATCAAAACTTCATTTATCAATAAACATTTCTTGACTTCATCGATAACTCTATATTGATGTTTTATATTTCTGACATGTAGTAAGAATTTATCGAAAGTATCCTTCAATAATGACCAGTTCTTCTTTCTTACAAATAATTCTTTCCTTGACTGTTCTTTGACACGTTTTTTCTTTTCCCTTGGTCATCAATACTTCCTTTTTTGTCACCCATTTCTCATAATACGTGTCATCCTTTTGTCATAATCTCAAATTTTGGTTTCTTTGTATTTCCAATCTGGCATTTTCTTCCGAGACACGATTCCATTGTAAATTCTCCGCCGCAGCAATAAGACTTGATTAGGATTTCCGGAGTTTTTTCATCAATAATTCTCAAGTAGTTCAATTTTGAAATCAACAATCACATGTTCGTGTGTTCAACTCTCGTAGTTGGGCAGACATCACTTCGCTGAAAAGTAACTTTTTTTTAACATCCTCTCCCACATTCAATCCACGGACCAGATTATCAATATTCGTCCTTGGACTATTTTTATTTCGAGTTTTATTTTTCAAACAATGTACTTGTTTTTTTGTATTTTCTAGCTTTCTTTTTTGTATCCTTCAATTTTTTTTCTAATTCTCTGATTCTCAATTTTATCCTATCTCTATTTTTTCTTCTAATCCTCTTTCCGCTAGTAACTCGACTCCTGGAACTAGCAGAAGTTATTCTGGGAGATTGGACACCCGGAGGATTAACAGGTTCTGCAGGTATCATGGGTAGTGGACTTTGTCTGGGCGTTGTTGTTGGGGTATGTTTAGTAAAAAACATTGGTAATTTTTTATTCTCGCTTTTTTACTTCATACGACTTTTTTTATTTTTCCTGCTGATTTCCTCGAATAGTAACGCTATCTTTCCTTTTTCTTAGCTTCGTTGTGCTTAACTTGATCGTTTTCTATCTTTTCTCGCAATCTTCTCATGCTATCTCTTGCTATTTTCCGTTTCTGTTCTATGTTTTGTTTTTTCTTCTTTTTATAAGTTCCCGTTCTCGTCATATTGATTAATCAACCTGTTTAATGAAATCACTATTGTAAATAAAGTAAGGGCTTCAGATGAGTTCATATTTCTAGTATCATCATCCGTTGAATATAAGTATCACACTACGTTATAAAATTCTCACCTCCATTATACTATTCTCACCTCCCTGAGCTCATCGAGTTAATGGAGGTGAGGATAACGGAGGTGAGAAATTTTCAAATTTACCGTCATAAATGGTAGAATTTTCAGGGTATGAATGGCATTCGATTACGGCAAAGTATTAACGGAAAGTTTGATTGCCCTAAACGAAAATTTCTCACATTTCCTGAAAAACAGCGACTATAATCAAGTTAACGGATGTGAGAAATTATCTTGACATATTATTTTCTCTTACCATCACCGCACACTCTTAATTTCAATACGATTGAGATCAATGCAGAATTTCAATACTCTCCCTCTCACTCTCGAATAGATGGCACTGCATTATTTGAATATTACTGGATTTTCATCCGTATCATAACGGAGGTGAGAATTGTTTGAGAGACAACTTTATGGTATAACTTGTTCCCATTGACGTCCATAAGAAGTTGACTCTTTCTCATGTTTGCTATTCTTCAATTCCTTATTTGTTCTATAGCTAAACCGAAATGAGAAACATATTTGATTTTTTGCTTGTAATAATGTAAACGGATTCGATTTTAGGTCGGGAGACAACGAACGGAGGTGAGATCTCACCTACTGTTAACAAGTTTAAAAACAAAATAAAAAAAAATTATATGTACTTTCTTGAATTCATTACATTTTACCTTTAATTCAGGGTTACTCACACTACGTTTTAATTTGTTGATGATCTTCCAATGTGATGGAGACATGAAAAGTTTGATTTATGCTATTCACCAACATCTGGAATAATTACAACCTGATATTTTGTTTCTATCTGAAAAACAAGGCTCCTCTGAAAGCTCCGAGTCACCCGACTTGCAATTTCCTCAATACCACCTTCACTCTAACTTTCGATATAAAGGAGGCGTATGTGCCTACATCAAGGACAGAATTGCTTGCAAGAGGGTTTCTTCCTTAGAAAATAAAAATTTTGACGAGATTTGGTTTAAACATTCTGGTCCTAATTTTGTGAAATTCTACTGATGCATTTATAGGTTTCCTAATGACAGTAACTTTCAAGACTTCTTCGATTACCTTAGTATCAAAGTTGACTATCTCCTGTCTCAGTTTCCATCTTGCGATATCTCAATTGTAGGCGATTTCAATGTTCATAACTAATTGGCTTCAGTTTTCATCTACTACAAATGCTGCTGGTCATAGTGCAGAAACATTTACTCTTTCATGTGATCTTACACAAATGATTTCTGAATCCACAAGAATCCCTGATAACCCTAACCATATTCCACATCTTCTGGATCGCTTTCTTAAATCAAATCCTCTTGTTTATAAAACTTCAGTTCTTTCGCCTTTAGGTATTTCCGACCATTGTCTCACAGAAATCATTTCTACTGTACCTAATTCCACTGTTGTTCGCAAAACCGATAGAACCTTGTGGTGTTTTAAGTCAGCTCGATGGAGTAATTTACGGGATTTCTTTGCAACCTTTCCATGGCGTGAATATTGTTTTAAGTCGTCCTCTTCTTCGGACATCGCTCTTTCAGTATCTGAAGTCATCCTCATGGGAATAGAGTTGTACTTTCCCAAAAAAACAGTACCGCATAGGTCATTCACGTTCCCAACCCTGGTTCAATAAGGCTTGTGCCGATACAATATCTTTAAAAAATAAATATTACATTAAATAGAAATCTAATAAATCGGTCGATAGTCATGTAGAATACGTTGGTGCTAGAAATATCTGCAAAAGTGTCATCACTAAAACTAAAAAGTTGTTCGAACAACGAAAATGCAATGAACTGGCTACATCTCCTTTAGGCAGTCGTAAATTTTGGTCTTTAGCTAAAGCCATTAGTAAAAACTTTGGAACATCTTCATTTCCCTCCCTGACATCTATTGATGGATCGGTAGTTGCTGATTCTACAGACAAAGCCAATGTTTTTGTGGATTTGTTTGCATCAAACTCGTGTCTCAATGATTCTGGGAAAGATGTGCCCCTAGTCAACTCTTCTTCATACGCTATGAAACCAATTCATTTTCGGTACAAGCTCTTGAAATCGATCATCAGTAGGCTTGATCTCAATAAGGCGACTGGCCCAGACGGTATCCCAGCTATTGTCTTAAAGAAATGTTCCCCCGAACTAGTACCAGTCCTATCTAATCTCTATACGATCTCTATATCTTCTGGGGAATTCCCTTCATCATGCAAGTTAGCAAATGTTCAACCTATTCCCAAAAAAGGTGATAAGACCGATCCCTCAAATTACAGACCAATTGCCATCACTTCCATTTTGTCTAAAATCATGGAAAAGGCGATCATTCAGCAACTGCTCACGTTCCTTGAAACTAACAAACTCCTTAGTGACCACCAATATGGGTTTAGGCAAAGTCGTTCAACAGGTGATCTTCATTCATATGTGACCCAAGTTTGGAACAATACAGTAGAGCAGTCCGATGAAACAGTTGTAGTCGCTTTAGATATCTCAAAGGCATTTGACCAAGTTTGGCATAAGTGTTAACTTGCCAAACTCACCTCGTTTGGGTTAAATGATACGCTCATCAACTGGGTTTCTAGTTTCCTTGATAAAAGACGAATACGTGTCGTAGTTGATGGTCTTTTTTGAAAAGAAGTTAGCATCAACGCGGGCGTACCACAGGGATCCGTTGTAGCGTCTACGCTTTTTCTGCTGTACATAAATGACCTTATTTCTTCAACAACTAACCCCATCCATTGCTTTGCTGACGATAGCACTCTTCACTGTAGTTCATCTCAGTCTACTCATAGTGATAATTTACCTTCTATGTCAAATCAAGAAATTAAAGCTGAAATGGCAAATTCAATCAACAAAGACATTCAACGTATTCTCGAATGGAGAAGCAATAATCTAGTTAAATTTAATGCTAACGAAACTCAGTGTTGCCTTGTGTCCACCAAAAAAGATCGATCGTTTCCTGTTGTAAGTATGAATGGCTCAGTTCTTAACCTTTCAGACTCTATTACTCTGTTGGGTATGACTGTATCTTCAAATCTCTCATAGGTTGACCATCTTCTGTCAGCTACCAAAAAAGATGCTCGTAAAATAGGCTTTTTTTACGTATCTAAGCAGTACTGTACCTCTCGACAACTCCTTCTGCTGTATAAGGCCGAAATTCGACCTCATCTGGAATACAATTCTCACCTCTTGGTTAGTGCTACCCAATACGCTTTCGATATCGTTGATAGTATTCAAAAGAGAGCGATTAGGCTTATAAATGACCCTTCCTTAACTTCTCACATACAGTCCCTTGAGCATAGAAGGATGGTTTCAGTTCTTTCTTTGTATTATCGTTATTACACCGGCTATTGTGCTGCTGAATTATATTCTTTGATATCATCTCGGGCTATCTTTGCGATAAACACTCGGTTCGCTCATTCATATCGTCAGTATGCAGTACAAATCCCCACTTGTCGTACCAATCGGACGCAATCCACATTTTTCTACGCGGCTTCTAAACTCTGGAATGATCTCCCTAGTTCCTGCTTTCCTATCACTTATGATATGAGAAAATTTAAGGTAGCTGTTTATAGGCATCTATTGGCAGTTCATTATCCCTCCATGCATCCTCCTAAGTGTTCCTGAGTGCTTTAGCACGATAGGCCAAATTTAGCCTGTTCAGGTCCACAATCATAAAAAAAATACCCCTTTTGAGGTATTTGCTACGCACAGGAAAATAAAAGTTTGATGTTGGAATTTGCATATGAGATATTAGAGATGATATTTACAGAAAGTCTTCTGGGCAACATCTAAAATGGGTCTCCACAGGTTTGCAATAAAATTATTCATGGATAAAGCATATACAAATATGGATCTTTAAAAAAATACGTTTTTTTAGCAAAAAACTACCGCGGGGGTCCCAGGTAGTACCCAGGTTTGTCCGCAGGGTTAAAACGGACTAGCGGTTAGGCAATACGGGGAGTACACCCGAAAGCGTATTTCCAAATAAAAGTAAACACAAAGCGTTAAACAAAAGGGATAACTTGCTTCTATGTAATTGATGCGAATTACAAAACACCATTTTTTAAAATTCAAACCAGGAGCACGATATTGTGTAGACATTTTCTATTCTATTGAACAATTAGTATTAATTTAAAAAATATGTAAATCAAAAAATAGGGTCATTGAAAGAAGTTATTGGTATTTTTGAACGTTCAATAAAAAATTGAAAGGTGCACTATTTTGTTCATTATCTTATATATTCATATTTATTCTGTAGCGCAGTACAAAAAAAACTCAATGCCACATTAAGCCACAAAATATACGCAATCAATTAAATAAATTAGTGTTCTTATTAAACTGCAACAGAAATTAATTGCATTACAACAAACCTTGCTCAGCAAATTTTTGTAATAAATGTATTATCTAGCATCTAGCGGTTTATACAGTTAAACCGAGAGTAATTCTTTTTTTTCTAATTAACTCTTTGTCAACTTTATGGATATATGTCATACGTATACGCGTAACAAAATTGCCGAAAAAAGACAATCCGGAAATGATAAGCATGATTTCTTCAACTTACGACTACTTCACTTTCTTCTAATTATTGTATCAACTCCAGACTAATTAAGCTGTCATTCAAATTTTTCTTTCTCAGTTTGATATTATCAGAGATATAGATTTTTTATAGAGCTTTTTAGTAATTTAGATCTTTTTAAACGATAAATTTTCTACCTTTAAACCTTAAAAATGTAAGCGTGACTTGAAAACTAGTTTTTATTTATTCATTTTTTTAACGGTTTGGATTCGTAATTAGAACGTCTTTGTAGTTGACCGACGTATAACAAACCTTAAATTAGAAGAGTCAAAGATTAAAGATTATATTTTGCAATTGGTGCATATAATAATTGGTTACATTTATTAATTTTTAATGTCGGTTTTCCTTTCATTAATGTTACGTATTGTGAATAAATTATTTAAACAAAAAGTTATATTTGACAATAATTTAAACAAGGGATTCCCAAACTATTTTGGGCCAGAGACCCCTTTTCCAAAATGAACTGATACCTCAGACCCCCATAATCAAATTACTTTAAAAATCCTATCTCTAGTTTTTTTTGCCTATTGATGCAAAATATTTATCAATTTAAAAACTTTGCTGTTGGTTAAGTGAGTAAACTTGACATCATTTTCTCATCAAAATTTAACAAAATAAATAGACATAAAATTCAGTAAACATCAAGTGTAATTAATAATTATAAATACAGATTACGTAACAATACTTAAGTAGGTAATTATGTTTTGAAAAAAAACCCATTAAAATCGCAAAGTAAAGATCAAAAAAATAAAAAATTCGGTGTGATGGATGAACCTGGTGACTTTCTACCAATCTATCTAAACCTGGTTCAATATTGGTGAGTTGCAGCCTTAAATATCCGCGTTCGTTGATTTTCAAACGGTTTATTTGTTTTATCAAAATGTGTAACCACACTGAGCCCTTTTTCGACTAGGCATGGTGATGGAAAAGCGATAAGATATTTTTCAGCAATGTTCCACAATGCAGGACACTGTTTTTCAATGTTGCGCTGCAACCAGAACTTCTGATAGCCTTGGTTGAACTTCTGCTTAAGCTCCTCGTCTGTGCTGATGGTGATCAACTCTTCTTGCATTATCACATTGGCTTCTTCCATGGCTGTGATATTGTACGGATTTATTATCCATTGAGAAATTTGTAAATTTAAGAGATCCGCAAACTTCTTAGTAAAATCCTTGTGGAATGCGTCCAAGTGAGTGACATATGATAAAATAACATCGTCTGGAAGCATTTCTGGTAATTTTGACAAATGCGGAAACTGTTAATATTCTTTTCTGCTTAAATTTTGTTTATAAAGGATAAGCTTACCCACAAAGGCCGATATTATTGATTTTGTTTTAATCAAGTTGAGATCGTCACCCTGCAGCTGCAAATTAACTTTGTTAAACATACCAAAGATATCAGTCAAGTAATAAATATCTGGTTTACAATTGTTCAGAGTTTCTTTCAAATTTGGATCTTTTTCTTGTAAAAACTCCAACACAGATTCAAAAATAGCTGAAAATCTTGCGAGGCAAGAGCCTCTTGATAGCCAGCGAACTTCAGTGTATAGAAGTAACCGAGTAATGCTTCGTCGTTTTCCTCGCACAGCTGAGCAAATAAATGAGAGTTCAAAGAATTGCTTTGAATCTTATTGACTGCATTTATAACATATTGTAAAGACTGGTGTAATCTAGGTGCTACTAAATGCTGTCTGTGAATCACGCAGTGAGTGACCAGTACCTCAGGGAGTTACCGCTTTAAGTGAGCTATAAAACCACGATGACGACCAACCATAGATGGTGCACCATCAGTCGTAACAGAAACAATGTTCTGTGGAATAGCTTTTTCGGTAAAAAAAAACGTTCCACGGCCTGAAAAATCGATTCTCCTCTGGTATCAGTCTCTAAATATGTGCAAAAAGCAGTTCTTGGCACATATTTTCATCTTTAATATATCGAACATATCCTAACAACAGAGCTTCATTACCGGGTAATGTAGACTCGTCCATCTGGAGAAAGAATCTGTTGGTCTGTAAGAAATTACATAAAATGTTTTCCACGTCGCGACCCATCGTCTATTCGTATCTGAACGGTGTTCCTGCTCAAATGAATTCTCTTTATAATATCATGTGCGGGCTTGTGCAATATATTGTTAAGGACCTTCGCAATGGCTGGTAAAACAAGCTGCTCTCCAATTGTGTGGGGCTCCCCGACTTCGCTATTAGTAGACATATATTATAGGACGCTCATAAACCATCAACGTCTTGCATAAAGGATGATGCAAACATCGATCTTATGGATGGCCTTTTCTCTAGTTTTTCTTTAAGTGCTTGAGAGAATTACAAGGGTTTACTTTTTTTGTTAGTATGTACCCTTGATAAGTGGTCCTCCATTTTTGAAGGCTTCATGGCATCGTTACTGAATACTTTTTCACATATGAGACACATCGGGAAGTGTTGATGTGATAGAGATGGAATGAATCCAATCATCAAGTAGTCCAAACTGTATTGTCTGCATTTTTTTTCGTGTCTGCCATAATAAAACTCGCAGTAAACCTGCAAATCACAAAAAAATGTTTAAGAAACTACTTAAAAAAAACTACAATAGAACTGTTAAATTTGCACACGTGCTTATTTTTATCACACCTAGGTACAGGATGTTTTTTAGGTATGCTCACGAACTTACTCACTGATAAACTTGGATAGTATAGAAAATTTGTATTAGGTACCAATCAGCGTAAAAAGCGGAAACAAAGAAAATTGAACATTTGTAATTTTTGGTAACAACTTTTCTAAAGCAATTTCAAAAAATATTTAGAAAACTATTAAAACGTTTTTTGGTACTTACCTTGTTACTTTTTCATACACTGTAGAAATGTATGATTAAGCTATTAACGCGCGTAGGTAACTAATCACTTTGTAAAGTATTTTCCAATCACTTTATTTTAATTCACTTTATTTAACTGTGTAATCAATTTGTAATCTCTTGACATAAATTGGTAGATGAGTGTATTATCATTCAAGCTCCAACGACTTTCAAAACGCAAACGAACTTTCAAGTGCAAGCTTGGTATGTATTAAAATATCAGGAGTATGTTTGGACTTGAAATTGATCATGATTTCGTTCGTGTCAAATTGCGTATATGCGTCAAATCTTAAATGTACAACAATGATACTTCCTACTAAAATATTAGTCACTTTTATAACAAGTTGGTACACGTAACACAACTCACACAGTATCTTGAAAGTTTCAAATAAGAACTTGTGTTAATTAATTTTTAGACCTCGTCGACCCCCAAAATCAGTTTTCGTTTATGTTGACCCCTGGGAAACCGATTTCGACCCAAAGGGGTCCATATCGACCACTTTGGAAATCCCTGATTTAAACCATCGACGGTAACAGTCCATTTAAATAAAAAGTAAACATAACCTGAACATTTACTTTTTGGGGTGATTGGAAAATGTAGTAATGGTTTGTGTGTTTTTCAATCACGAAAGAGACACCTTTCTGCTTTCATTTAATATGTTGAGTATCGTAGTATCAGGACGAAAATTTTTGAATTATTTTCAAGTGTTAAAATTGTCGCAACTGCACTTTGATTAATAGTGGAGATTTGTATGAGATGGCATACCATCAATTTTTGGGTAAGTATTTTGAATTTCGCGACAAAAAGAGCTGTAATTAGTTCTACTCGAGTTCCCTTGCAACAGTGTAGTACCCACATTCAAGCAATTACTTATAACAAAAATGTGAATGGTGGCGTATGTATTGTCCAGTGAAAAACTATATTTGCAATTTTTTCGCATTATAATTAGGATAAATAGTAGGAAACCTTTTTTGAGTTGTTTTTAACATACGATTCGTCGTTACTTTCCATAATGCACGTTTAAAATTTAATTTGTTCGGAACACTTAGGTACCCATTTTCTGCATATTGTGAATTAGTCGGAGGTGGCATATGGTGTTAGTTTGAGATGCCATCTCATCCGTAATAATTCTATAGCGATAAACGTTTTTGAATTATTTTATATGCGCCTGCATTTATATTCTTATGTATCAAATCTTTAGTATAAGTACTAAGCAGTAATTTTTGCTTATTATTTTTGCTTATTCCACAAGAAAGAGTACTAGACAAAGCTGGCCCGAGATAAACATGCAGTTACCCATTGACGCAGTTCAAAAGAATAACATTGGTCGGCCACTTGCGCTTTCTGATCTGTCATTTAGCACTTTACATCGTAGAGCTAAGAGCGTTACAGGATCAAAAAAGGGAAATTTAAGAGACAGGAAAGTTACATTTTCGAGTGAACTTGTAGAACACATTAAAGCATTGGAGACCAGATTTTTCGGTTAGATAACATACGATGTACGAGATCTTGTCTTTCAAACTGCCGAAGCAAGAAAATGTATCCCATAGATTGTCCATTGAGAAACAAATCGATGGATGGGATTGGCTTCATGGATTTATCCAGAGAAATCATACTTCGGCTGAGAGGGCGCAATCTGAAGTTCAAATTAAGAGTTTATTAGAGGTTTTAAACGAACATTCGTTTGAACCGGGAGTCATACGAAATGAATCTGGTTTATCAACGGTCCCATCAAGAAATGCCAAAATATTTACCACAAAGGGAAGAAAACAAGTAGGGGTCACAACGAGCACGGTAAGAGGACAACATCTAACCTTAGTATGTTGCACGAATGCTCTCTGAATATTTTTTCTCCCGGTTTCATTTTTCCACAAAAAAACATGAACACCGAACTCTATCTGGAGCCGTTGGACTAACCCTATGGCTGGAGAACGATTTTGAAAGTGGCTTAAACATATTGTTAAATTTGTGAAGCCGAAAAAAAGGGTTCTTAGTGATTGATGACCACTGTAGTCATACCCACGCAAAGCAAAACTGGGTAGTTATTTTTTGTTCTCCACTTAACTGCACCCATAGGGTGCACCACCTAGACGTTAACTTTTATGGGCCTTTAAGGACGTATTATAACCAAGAGCTGAATGTCTGTCTCAAAAATCATCCAGGTCAAGTAATATGCAACACATTTTCAAGTGTCGGACATTTTTGCACTCGTGATATGGAAGATGCTACAGTTAAAAATGCCATCAGTAGATCTTTATCCTGGAACCTCCCCGAACATTTTTCGGATTGGCTGATATTACCGATATTCCACTTATTAAGCACGAACGAAACAATAATTTCTCCATCATTCTGGACCAATCAGGTGGGTAAGGATTAAGCTACGCTAATTCTACTATAGCGGATATATTCCAACTGCAAAGATGCAATTATGATCCAACCGCAAAAAGGGAAAATATGAAGTCATAAACGGTACCCCTGAAATTGAGGTAAAACAAGCTGTGGTGGGACAAGAGGTAGCAGACTTGTTCGTACGGTAACACGTTTCAAGATGACAGAAACTGACTCTCAAGAACAAACTGTAAACACTCAAACTGATGATGAAGAGAACGTAACTTATATCGCCTGTAATGAAGAAAACCCCTGCCAAATTATCTGCCATCATGCTTTCTCATATATGTAAATAAATTGCTTCAAAGCCCACAATACCTGAATTTGAGTCATATTGGTTTTTAAACACGATAATTCCCTATTTTTGATCCGCCATTTTGAATTTTTTAATTTTGACAAATGATTCATTCTTAGTGATCTTAAAAACACCCAATACCAAACTTTCAAAAAAAATTATGCCACTGGCAGTTTTAAAATTTTTTGATTCAGATGTTTTACAAATTAACAACGTTGTAAACTTGATCATTAGCCCATAATACCTGAGCTTTAGTCATATCGGATTTTAAATACGGAAATCCCCCATTTTTGATCCGCCATTTTGAATTTTTACTTTCTAGCTAAACAAAAAAGTATTGCGGTCGAAAGAAAATCGAAAAAAAAATAAATTGCGTTATTTTGATGTTTTACGACTCCCTGAACCCGGAAAAGTCGCCAGCCAAAATTATACGGTCGATTTTGATGAAATTTGGAATGAAGTCCTACGAGACAATTATGTCGACAAAAGCAGCTTTTAAGCGCATTAGGTATACAGGAGGTGAAAATAAGGGTGTTATTTTGGAGGAAAATTTTCAAATTTTAACATAGAAGATTGAAATTCAGGTCATCAATAACTCGTATAAAATGCAATTTTTTGCAATTTTTTAAAACTTTTAAGAGGTCAAACTTTAGCAATTATTCGAAATTAATTTATCCAAAATTCTCTCCATTTTTTTTGTTTTTTATATTTTCTAGGCAACCAGCCACTCTTATGAATGCAACTAACCTGCTTCTTCTAAAGGCACTAGTATAGGAGATATGAATTTTCAAATTCTTAATATTGATATTGTTATAACTTTTAACTATTTTAGTTACAGACTCGGGAATTTGGAAATAAACTTTGTTCATTTGCGCTAATGAAATAATATTATCCTGATGAAAACACTACTTCCGGTTTTTTTGAAAATCCACGCATTGGTGGTATAACATACACATACTCTTACTTTATTTGAAAGGGTGCGAAATTTGCTTTAAAATGATATGAAACGGTCCATAGTTATCTTGAAAGATAAGCGAGATATCTCTTTTTAACCTTCAACCTACATATACATATCTAGGTATAGAAGGTTATGCAGTCGACTTTTTTTTCACTATCGCTAAATCGACTTATTAGCTCATTTTACAACTTTTGGTCAAGTTTCATCACGATCGGCCATGATGTCTGAATGTCTCGGAGAGGAGGGTTTATTAGGGTCAGTTTTTGGTTTTTATTAAATATTTTTAAAACAGCTGAAAATTTGAAAAGTATAAAAATCCCCCATATATTTTTTAGCATTTTGCAAGAAAGTCCTATAACGCACTAGCACTAGCAAGCGATTTACACTTAGCGATCTTAAAAACACCCAATACCCTACTTTCTAAAAAGTCCGTTGATAAATTAAATAACCACGATAATCCCCCTTTTTTAATGTCATTTTGAAAAATTTTTTTTTACAAATGATTTATTCTTAGGGATCTTAGAAACCTCTAATGCTCGACTTTCAAAAAAATCGGTTTATTAATTAAAATATGTACAATTTTCCACACTAAAAACGGTGAGCTACTGATTATTACATATTTTTTTATTTTGAAATTATATAAAAAAGTATTGTATGTAACTTTTTAAAATTTGAAGCAATGAATTTTCTTAGATTTCTGATCCCCTAAAAATGCCACGCCATTTGTTAGATTTTGCTCATTAACGAACTTCCCTTACAGTTTATGGCAAAGAATTTTTGTACCAAATTTCATACCGATAGCTTTAATGGTTCAAAAGATATCCCGCACACACACACACACACACACACACACACACACACACACACACACACACACACACACACACACACACACCACACACGACACACGCACACACGCACACACGCACACACGCACACACGCACACACACACGCACACACGCACACACGCGTACACGCACACACGCATAGACGCACACGCACACACGCGCACCCGCACACAGACTATTTTTTTCTAAAAATGACTTTTTTTAACGATTCATACTCACACACAGACACGAAATTATTTTTTCTAAAAATGTTTTTCGTTTTGTTTAGGATATTTAAAAAAAGATGTTTGAAAGTTAAAACCAATCACATAGCTTTCTCTTTATACGTTCATATATGAAAAAACAATAAAGACGACTTTGCGCTAGGAAAATGTGGCTGAGATGCCAAAATTGTCAATAATGGGCACATTCGGAATGTGCAGGTGTACTTAGAAGAGCAAAACAATTTACTTTCGATCTTTGCCATTAGTAAAGTGTAATTTAACGTGACCCGTTCACATAGGCTACGCTAAAACCGCCCCTTCAAAATAGCCCCGACAAGATAACCTATGTTAATATAGCCCGCGTCAGAATTGCCTCCGCGAATATACCCCTGTCAAAATCACCACAACAAATTCGACTCTTCTTATGATAAATTTTAAACGTGACAGGATGCAATACAGCATGATATGGAATTCCGTTATCCCTCATGGTACATACATGTCATTAAGGATATGAAACATAATTTTTGGAAATCGACAACTCAGTAATGTGAAACTAATGTTTTATCTATTGTATAGATAATAAGAAAGTTATGTTGAAACTTTCTGGAGAAGTTATAATATCCAGTGAAATGGGTTCTTTTATTTTGTAATGTATTTGCATTTATTATGCTGTATGTCTATTCCTGTGTTTTTATGGAGTTACTGTAAAACTAGCTATATTTTCCTGGGCACTTTGAAGCAGGCTGTATTGGCGTAGACTATTCTGACGGGGCGATTTCGTCGAGGTCTGTTTTGGATTTGGGCTATTTTGTCCAGGCTATTCTGACGGGGCAATTTGGACGAGAGCTGTTTTGGATTTGGGCTGTTTTGGGGGCTATTTTGACGAGGCTGTTTTTCATGGGCTTTTTGTCGGTGCACCGTAATTTAATATGATATGCCGGCTGCGATAATATAGGCAACCATTTTTTATAAGACGTTTATTAAGAATAAATTTTATTTTAATTCATAATACATTTTTTAGGAGATAGCTAGCTTATTGTTTTCACTACTAGTATATATTTTTACTCGTGCGTATGTGCTAATAATTAAAAAAAAAGCCACCTCAGACATGCGTATACTAGTATCTCTATTATCACACAATTTTTTACTTCATAGTTGGAAGCAACCGATATCCTATCAACAAATTTGACAACTGAAAGGCTAGAGTAACGATTTTTAATTCCGATTTTACAATTAATGAAAGAAATGTCTTAGATTAAAAATCGTGTATCTGTTATCGCGATAAAATTAATACCCTAGTTAATGCAAGTTGTAATATAAAGTTATGCCTTTAAATGCATTTTTTGGATAAAATTCGAATTATTTCAGAAATCGTAAATTTTACATGCATGAAATCTACATAAATAAAGTTCCATAACTGCACATAGAAACCAAAAATCGAACGATTTTTGGAAATTTGAAAGTCAAAGTATTTTATTATTCACCATACTCTCCTCTTAATTGGATACATTTATTACAATGAACCTGCAATGCTTCTAGAATTTTCAAAAAAAAATGTTTCTCTTGTTCTGCAAACGGGGCTTCTACAACTCCTATCACCTTTTCGTTGGAAGAAAATTTACGACCGTTTAGATTTTTTATCAGTTAAGGAAAGTTATGATAGTCGGACCGAGCCAGAATAAGGGGGATGTTCTAGTTATTTGAACACTAAATGACAAATTGTTTGCATGGAAACATGCGATATGTGTGCAGGGGCATTGTTCTGAAAAAATAAAATACCTTTGCACAACCTTCCGCGTGTTTTCCCCATAATTCTTTCTCGTAGAGTTGTCAGTAACGTCGAATAGTGATTCCCAGTTATTGTTCTACCCTTATCCAGAAAATCAATCATGATTACTCCTTGGCAATCCCAAAAAAAAGAGCAAGAGCTTTTTCAGCAGATTTTTGAAGACGCAATTTCTTAAGCCTTGGAGACCCAGAGTGTCTCCATTCCATTGATTGGTGCTTCGTTTCTGGGTCGTAGAAATGTACAGAAGTTCTGTCCATAGTAACAACACGGCTTAAGATGTTTCCATCTCTATCAAATTGAGCACAGATCGAACGCGATGCTTCTGCCCTTGCACGTTACTGGTCAATTTGGGGAACCATTTTTCAGAAATTTTTCTCCTTTGCAAATCGACGAGAACTATATGATGGTCGCGTTCATATGCCTCAGATATTCGTTTTAGCCCAATTCGACGGTCTAATAAAATCATGTTATGAACTGCACCGATATTTACGGGGGTGGACGCAGAAACTGGCTTTCCCGATCGGTTTTCATTTTCAATGAAAAATTTACCTCTTTTGAAGCTTGTAATCCAATTTTTCACGGTCACATACGTAGGACATTGATCGTCAAGGGTATTAAGAATATCTTTGTAAATCTGCTTATCTTTTAACCTCTTCAAATACAGGTTTCACAATTTCAGTCGACATCCTTTTTTTTTCAAATTTTTTACGCTACTCTGGTTTGGCCTTTTGACGTGAAACTTTACAATGACACTTCTAATAAGTTATTCATCGTTGGTATGGTAACGCAATATTTTCTTTATCCACGAAACCGGTCTAGGCGAACTAGATATCAATGCATCCTCGTATATTAGTAGTTACTTGAGCATAAACGTATTGAGATAGACACAAACAACCACGAGATTCTGGCAGCTAATCCGCAATTAGATATTATTCTAAACACCTTGTGGGACCTGTCATATAGTGAGACTGATCCAATAACTCCAGTACCAATTAAAAATGGCACACAAACGTGGGGCACTTAGTTCCAGCGCATAAACAACTACATTATGGTAACTATGATCACTAATTAACAGTCCATATTTCAAATAATGAACGTCTTTTGAATTACTTATGTAAGACCCATATGTCACGTTTAAACCTGACATTTATGCTGACTAAAATCCTTCATTACCATAGTGATATCAAATTTATTCTGACATTTGCAGGATCGTTATTTACAACTTTATTTTATGCTATAATTATTAATTAACCATAAAATAAGCTAATAATGACAGAAATGTGTACGAATATAAAAGACATTGTGTTTGAAAATTGAAAGCTATTTGGATCATTTCATAAAGATGATCTGATATTCGATTTCTCTATAGTCTAAGAGGATGTTAACCTTATTTTATAAAACATAAATGAGACCAGATTAATGTTATGTCGGATATTTGCCAACAATGGCATAATTAAGCTCCCACAGATGTTACTTTTTTATTCTCTCTTGATTATATAAAATCTGTTTTCATTTTATAATCTTATACCAATTTTTTTCCTGAAAACTTATTTAGAACTAATTTAGTGTGCCAGATTGTTACTATAACGCGTATGAGTATCTAATTGGCATAATAATAATAAATACAGCGTAATCGTGGCAATTTTCAATAGCGAAGTCCAAAATTTTAATTGTGGTAAACTCGAGCGGATGCCAATTTAAAGCGAAATGCATGTCACAGTTGATTTATAATGGCGGTATGACGTTTCGCCTTATTAACGATAACCTTTTCGGCTTGCGTTTTCATGCAATTTTCCCGCATAATGAAAAACATGCATATAATTACCTGTCTACGTATATATAACAAATGGGAGTTATTATATGATCATCCTATAAGGAAGTACAACATTGTTAACGGCGGCGCATCAAACCTCAATAACGCATAAACTATAGCAAGTGCATCCTGCAGCAATATCTATGAAACCGACTTATAATAAAGTAAAGGAGTGTTCCTATTATAAGATGCCGTGCCCAAAGAAGAATAGGTGTGCAAATACGTGTGTAAACTTCTTTTCATTCAGTTGTTTTTCCATTTGAATCTGCAAGGTGTTAGCCTAATAAATTATTCATAATCGTCAAATGTCACTTATCTAACTTATCATTTTCGGCAAAACACAGACGAATTGTTTCATTAATTTGAAAACGCCCATAGCCTGACATTTTCACACTATGACGTCAAAGTTTTTAAATTATGTTGAAACAAACACATAAAGTAAATTGCGAGTGAAGAGAAACCTTATAATTCAAACTCACAAAATTGATAAGATTTTTAAAAACCGGTAGGCTGTTACTTAAATGATTACTTACAGTTTAATTGGGTAATAAAACGAATTTTTGAATTAACACCAAAACTATAAAATAAAACCAGCCTATATGTGGCAGTTATTAAATGCTACGATAAGTAATAAAATGATTGAATTTAGGCATCATTTGCGATAGAAATTTTTTTTATAGATTGATTTTATTTATTGAAATATTTCATTAATGACGTTGCTTTGACGCACTTTAAACCAGTTCCGGCTTAACGATCGAAAATGTGGAACTATAATGTCTAAAAGTGAGCTAAAAAAGAAAGTGGTTATCACATAAACAGATCACGTAGAAACAAGGAAATGTTTGAAAAAAAAAAAAATTAAGCAAACAAATTTAGGTTCAATACATAACTGAAATAGTAGATAAGTATATACAATTTGTTAATTTGGCAATTATGGTAAAACAACATTGAATTGTCGCCTAAGGACTCTATCTGATAACATAATATGCTATAATTATCAGATTAGGAACGTTTAGGAACGTTTCAACTGGGTGTTGTCCGCCAAAAAGCTACAGCCCCAAGCAAAATGATAAAGAAATATCTGCTGTTAGGTAAAATCCATCAATATATATATATTCTGGTATTAGCATTAAAATTCCATTAAATTAATAAGCCCAAAAAGTCATATTCCCTTTATATGTGTGGCACATCAAAAGAAAATGGAAACATGTAGAATACTATTGTTATTTAAGAATAAAACCGGTCCAATAAATTAATTTGTGAAATACTAAAAAATCTTGTTTCAAGGATTTTTCCATAACTTTTCACTCAAAGATACAATTCCGGTAAGTTAATAAACTATATCCCATAGCAACAACAGATTCATAATTAACTTGCGGGTTAATGCTTACTCAATTGTGTGCAAAACTGTGTTCATACCAAAGAGTGTGGTTGAATATTTTAAATATTTATCATACTAACGTTTAACACAGCGCATAAATTTGGTATTTAATGGAAGCGATAATTTATTATAACAGAGGCACGTTCGAAAAAATGTTGCACAAAAATGTTTTGAGTCTATAATCACAATCAGCAAAGGTATTTGTTATTTACCAAACCATTAGTAGAATTTTTTTTTTGGTAGAGCGGTAACTCAAAAAAAGTGAAATACTTTGTAGGTACATAAACTTAGTTTTGGTTAGGATTGCATCCAGAGGCAATGGAAAGCAGTGGTAGTAACCCTTATAATCCGCGTCTGCAAAACGTGTCTCTCACTTTGATAAATAAGAAACGACTTCTGCCAATACGATTATTAGTATTCAACATGCTTATTTAAATTTATAATAAATGTTTTACGCATAATAATATATGAAATTTGATTATTTAATGACTTTGAATTAAGAAAGTGCATCTTTTCATTGCAGTGAGTGTAAGAAAGTAAAAATTTACTACTTTGCATTTTAGAAATTGGGTGAAAAATATTAAAGAACGATTTTAAAATTAGTATAGACAGATTTTACGTGATTCGTAGATAACGTGGAGTGATTATCTAACCACAAAACTGTATGTTCAATTAGTTATTTGGACTGCTTTATATAAGTCAATCAATGGCGGCTGTCGGTAAGGTCGAAATATATGAAAAACAATAAAAGTGACAGAATCTTAAAATAACCCTTTCTTCATATTGTAATTTACAATTTTCTGAAATTTGTGTTAAGGGTGAAAGTGAATCGATTACTTTATCGAACCTGTCCTGTATAACTTGGTTCGATTCAGATTGTTTCACTTCGTCGTTTGCAAATTATTTTATTGGATACTTCAAATTGTGGATCGAGAAAATTACATCCATACTTGAACACGTGAATGAGACCTATTTAAGGAAACCTAGATTCAGGGAGAAGAGTTGCCAGCTTGGTCTGACGAGAACCGGTTGATTTCTTAACCACACGCGGTCGATCGTTAAGGGACATTTTGGTAAAACTTAAGTGTAACGTTCCACATTAAAATAAAGTAATGAAAATCTTAGCTAAATATCGGTTTCAAATTTTAGGCAAAATAGGAGATACATTATAACCCACCAGGTCATAGTGCAAAATCCTTTTCTGCTTTATGTGATCTTACACAAACGATTCCTGAACGCACAAGAATCTCTGATAATCCTAATCATATGCCACAACTTCTTGACCTCTTTCTTGCATCAAACCCACTTGTGTATAAAACTTCAGTTCTTTATCCACTAGGTCTATCTGACTATTGTCTAAAAGAAATAATTTTTACGATCCCTAATTCCCCCGTTTTCACAACACTGGTAGAACCTTGTGGTATTTTACGTCAGCTAATTGGAGTGATTTACGGGATTTCTTTGCAACCTTTCCATCGCGTGAATATTGTTTTAAGTTGTCCCTTCTTCGGACATTTCTCTTTCAGTATCTATGTCATGTAGTTACATATTCCCAAAAAAACAAAATTGTATACGTCCTTCTCGTTCCCAACCCTGGTTCAAATTAAAAAAAAAATAACTCTAATACCAAATGGAAATATAATAAGACGGTTTAAAGTCATGCAGCCCACGTTGGTGCTAGATACCTACAAAAGTGTTATCACTAAAGCTAAAAAGTTTTTCGCAGAGTCGTTCAAGAACTGATATATATAACAATATATATATATATATATATATATATATATTATTATAATATATATAACATAGAGTTAAATTAAAATTAACATGTTTTAAGAATATCAGGTTGATATAACGGAAATAAAAGGCAAAAGGTTTTAATGGTTTATTATTATATAGGTGAATTAACAATAACTATAAGTTTAAAATCCACGAATGCGTACTTACTATTTTGTAGAACGGATCTTATGACGTTATCCTATAAGCATGATAATACATTTTAAAAATCTTTATCTGCATTTTTGTTAGCAATAGCAGGTAAAAACATATATTAAAAATAATACGCTCACCTTTAGAAGTTTTTCCTTCAACGCCATGCTAAACTGAAATTTTTATACAACGTACCTCACTAAAACACGCTTTGTGAATGGATGAATATAAACACTGATTACATACCGGACATTAACTATTTAGAAAGTAATACATAAAAACCTGAATTCGTATTTAATAATTATGTTGTACTTACAAAAGTTTACATTTAAAACACAAATGTTTTAAAAACGTCTAATACCACTAATGTTGCATCATAATAATAAAACTCATTATACAGTGATTACACATTAAATACTTAAAATATGTAACTTTATACTACGTCTATTATTACATAGAGATGGGATTATTCTTAAATTTAATTGATTTCGATAGAGCTCTGGAAATACTACAACCGTTCGAAATCTTGCTTCTTCTCTCGATATTAAAAATCTATACTAGTGATACATTAAGTAAGCATAATAGCGGATACAGCTACATTGCTAACGATTATTGATATATTTTTGCATGAGATTTTTGAATGAGACAGCCTCGCAGGTATTTTTTAAGAAAAGCTATACACATCTCACGAGATCAAACGAGATTTTTGAGATACAATCTCCTCATCATCTGCACCTTGAACGATTATATTGTAACCTATAGAGCAAGCTAATAACCCTAATAGTTTATCAGACATTATTACATGGACACGAGGTTAGCTCTAAATTAAATGGTTTCAACGCTGCTCTGGGAATGCTGTACAGACTTAAAACCTTTAAGTCTGCTCGCCGAAGTTGTACCGTATTCTCTTTCTTCAATTTTATCTGCACTCTGTTTCGAAGCTGTAGTACGTTTTTCTAATACATAAACAGAATCTTCAATACTGTGACACGTGTAGCAGCAAAACACATTAGCAAGTTAGTTCCCCTTCTATATTACTTTACATGCAAGCCTGATCTTATCATAAATAAATACATCTGTCAAAAAAAAAGCTAATTAAACATAACTCCACGGCCAGGGTATAGCAAGCAACGCTTCCGATTATAGCTCTTAGTCAACACAATAGGGCCTACAACTACATACAATCGACTAGCACTGCTTTAGCACGAGGATCAAACGAAAAAGACGCATGCACGCACGCACGTACACGTACGTACGCACGCACGTACACACGTACGTACGACGCACGCAAGTTCACACGCTCGCACGTACGCATGCACCCACGTAGCACACACGTTCGCACGCACGCACGCACGAAGCTCGAGGTATTTTCTCCTAAGACGCCGTCTTAGGAGAAAATACCTCGACCATAAAAGAGGCGTTTAGATTTATAAACATATCCACAGGGATAGAGTGTGGTTAGGTCAATACTTCAGACACCCCCGAAGATGTCCGATTCTACCCGAACATTGACGAGCACGCTTGCGCACAAGACCAAAGGCTAGCTGCGTTCTGGCATCTTAGGAGAAAATACCTCGACCATAAAAGAGGCGTTTAGATTTATAAACATGCCCCCAGGGCTATGTTAGAGTGTGATTAGGTCAATACTTCAGACATCCCCGAAGATGTCCGATTCTACCCGAACATTGACGAGCACGCTTGCGCACAAGACCAAAGGCTAGCTACGTTCTGGCGTCTTAGGAAAAAATACCTCGACCATAAAAGAGGCGTTTAGATTTATAAACATGCCCCAGGGGCTATGTTAGAGTGTGGTTAGGTCAATACTTCAAACATCCCCGAAGATGTCCGATTCTACCCTAACATTGACGAGTACGCTTGCGCACAAGACCCAAGGCTAGCTGCGTTCTCGTTTCTCGTGTGTTTCGCTCTTTAAAGTGTAACTGTCATCGAGTGAGCATTACTATAATGTATTCTCCTGTTTATGAGCCAACATCAGCGGACATTAGAGATTTTACTGACTTGTTAATAAACTATTACAACATAACCGTTCAAGATAATGATGAAAGCGATGACGTGGTTGAGCTGGGTGTATCTCACATCCAAGATGATGGTTCACAGAAGAGAAAGAAGAGCGCTGAGGTAGGGGGAAGGGCAAATCTCAAAATCATGATGATGATGATGAGGACGACTCACGGTTCAAGAAGAAGAAGAAAACCGATAAAGCATGTTATTAAATAATAATGATGTATTGTTGTTTATAATAATAATAATAATAATATATTTTCAAAACGTTAAGCTTTCCTTCGGTTTTGTTAATAAACCTGTTTTTTCTAGCGGTGCTCCACCGTCTTGATTCATGTTTGCAAGTTTGCAAGTTTTTCGCTTTAGCGTGTTTTCGCTCTCTCGTGTGTGTGTGTGTGTGTGTGTGTGTGTGTGTGTGTGTACGCATACGTGCGTGTGCGAGCGTACGTACGGGCATGCGAACGCGCTTACGTGTGAGCGTGCGTACGTGCGAGCGTGCGTACGTTCGTGCGTTCGTGCGTACGTGCGAGCGTGCGTACGTCGTTCGCACGTGCGTGCGTACGTGCGAGCGTACGTGCGATCTTGCGTGCGTGCGTGCGTGCGAACGTGTGCTTACGTGGTGCGCGTACGTGCGAGCGTGTGAACTTGCGTGCGTGCGTACGTACGTGTGTACGTGCGTCGTACGTGTGTACGTGCGTGCGTGCATGCGTGTTTTCGTTTGATCCTCGTGCTAAAGCAGTGCTAGTCGATTGTATGTAGTTGTAGGCCCTATTGTGTTGACTAAGAGCTATAATTGGAAGCGTTGTTTGCTATACCCTGGCCGTGGAGTTATGTTTAATTAGCTTTTTGACAGATGTATTTATTTATGATAAGATCAGGCTTGCATGTAAAGTAATATAGAGGTGAAACTAACTAGCTAATGTGTTTTGCTGCTACACGTATCACAGTATTGAAGATTCTGTTTATGTATTAGAAAACGTACTACAGCTTCGAAACAGAGTGCAGATAAAATTGAAGAAAGTAATACGGTACAACTTCGGCGAGCAGACTTAAAGGTTTTAAGTTGTACAGCATTCCCAGAGCAGCGTTGAAACCATTTAATTTAGAGCTAACCTCGTGTCCATGTAATAATGTCTGATAAACTATTAGGTTATTTACTTTATAGGTTACAATATAATCGTTCAAGGTGCAGATGATGAGAGATTGTATCTCAAAATCTCGTTTGATCTCGTGAGATGTATAGCTTTTCTTAAAAAATACCTCGAGGCTGTCTCATTCAAAAATCTCATGCAAAATATCAATAATCGTTAGCAATGTAGCTGTATCCGCTATTAGCTTATTAATGTATCACTAGTATAGTTTTTGATATCGAGAGAAGAAGCAAGATTTCGAACGGTTGTAGTATTTCCAGAGCTCTATCGAAATCAATTAAATTTAAGAATAATCCCATCTCTATGTAATAATAGACGTATAAAGTTACATATTTTAAGTATTTAATGTGTAATCACTGTATAATGAGTTTTTATTATTATGATGCAACATTAGTGGTATTAGACGTTTTTAAAACATTTGTGTTTTAATGCAAATTTTGTAAGTACAACATAATTATTAAATACGAATTCAGGTTTTTTGTATTACTTTCTAAATAGTTAATGTCCGGTATGTAATCGAGTGTTTATATTCATCCATTCACAAAGCGTGTTTTAGTGAGGTACGTTGTATAAAAATTTCAGTATTAGCATATGGCAGCGTTGAAGGAAAAACTTCTAAAGGTGAGCGTATTATTTTTAATATATGTTTTTACCTGATATTGCTAACAAAATGCCGATAAAGATTTTTAAAAATGTATTATCATGCTATAGGATAACGTCATAAGATCCGCTCTACAAAATAGTAAGTACGCATTCGTGAATTTTAAACTTATAGTTATTGTTAATTCCTTTATCGTTATATCAACTGATACTAAAACATGTTAATTTTAATTTAACCTTATGTATATATATATATATATATATATATATATATATATATATATATATATGTATTATATATATATATATATATATATATATATATATATATATATATATATATATATATAAGTAATTATTACTTTTAATGGGTTTTACAACTGTTAATGAACACGTTACAATGAAATAGTTTTGTGTGTATGTAATTAAACATGCAAATAAATCAGATATGATGTTCCTAATGTATAGGTGGTGGCTGTTTAGAGGATCTGCCTATACATAAAGCATCATTCCATTAGGGTAGAAATTATTATTATTTCACGTCGTATTTAATTAGACTTGAATGTATTCAGTTTCAACTGTAATCTGATTTCCGCAATACTGTAAGACATAATTTCGGTTGATTGGTTGAGATTGATCTGGCGATCGAGCGTGCTTTGTTTGAGATTGATTAATTAATTGAATTGTTTGTGTGTGTGTGTGTGTGTGTGTGTGTGTGTGTGTGTGTGTGTATAAGAAAGGGATAGGGGAGGAAGAAACAAGATGGAGAAAGAGAGGTGTGCATTATCAGCTTCTGTTATAGAAAATGTTGATTAGTTTTTACGCCGCTAGATGGCACTAAAATCAATTTTACTCAAAGGGGCCAGGGGCGAAGGCCTGAGAACAAATTGCGAAGCCCTACACGTGTCGCACAAGAACCTCCTTATTAGAAATACAACGTTTTAGGTAAAAGATCATCCAGTAGCATGTGACCATTTTAAAGCAATAGGGTCGATAATTTTAATAATAATATCTTATTAATTATGCAATTTCCAACATTGTATGCGTGTGCATTTGCCTAACCTCCAGGGGCACTGTTCTTAATATAGCCAGAAGGACCTTAATACCACCAAATAACCCTAAGATTAACCCTAGACCAGCCCCACCCTAAATACAACCTGTAGATAGGCATTAAAATAAATGTAATAACAATCTCATTGGTAAAAAATACGCTAATAAAATAAAATGGGGAAATACAGTCAATGTGTACGTAATTATTATTATCTAATCAATTCTTTAAATAATATCTGATAAACAAGTTCTAATAAATGTTAATAGTAAAATACAAAATTAAATAAACTATCTTTTACATCATTTTCCAGGGGCTAAAAATAATTAATTAATAAAATAATTAAAGATCATAATCATCTTAAAGCTATCAGATTAAGAATTTCCCTAGGATAATTAATTAATAAAAATAATTAAAAGATCACCATCTCAAAATAAGGGTAATAAATACGGTCCTTCACGTATGCCATTAAAAATCAAAACTTTAATTAGGGATGAAAAGAAGGATTCAAAATACGGTCTCACACGTGGGTGTGTAAAAATAAGGGTTGAAAACACGGTCTCACACATGGGCATATAAAAATAATTAGGGTTGAAAAGGGCCTTCGAAAAGAAAGGATACGGTCTCACACGAGGGTATATAAAAATAAGGGTTGAAATGCGGTCTCACACGTGGTTGTGCAAAAATAGTGAAAAACGTCCTGCACGTAAGCGTGTAAAAATAAGGGTTGAAAATGCGGTCTCACACATGGATGTGCAAAATAGGTGGAAATACCACACACGTGGACGAGTAAAAATGGCGACCAAGGTGCCCCAGGTCACAAAACCAGTGAAGTGGGAAGGTGTCTCCTTCTACTTGCGCGTGTCGCAGGCGTGGATCCTTACAATGGGTTCGTGTCGCACACTTTAATAGAATAAAAGCTTCTTCACACAATTTTAAGTGAATCTGGACAAATAGTTTATCGTTTAAACTGTACCAGCTTTGCTAATATTAATTCCTTGTCGGAAAATGAACAGACAACGTTTTTCATTCCTTCCTCAAGCGGGATACCCAAAATACGTACATTAGGTTTGTGTGAATGGTAGGACTAAGGATAGGATCGGAGTTGGGGTTCTGAAAGGGAAGATAGTACCCCATCTTTCGCGTAAATAACCATGGTATGCGTGTACCCAATTTTCGTGCCGCTATGTGTATGAGGTAAACCCCTTGAAAAAACCTCATGTATTTCTAAGTAATAGGGAATTAATCTGAAAAGTAACGAATGGTTGATGCATATAATTATGTTTAGGCGGATCTGAGTTGGTGAGTGATGATTAAATATTGGGACGAACAGGTGTCATGTTTTGCTAGTTAATCAATATTAACAGTGTACAGCCTAACATAAAGTTTACATTAGAGAAAGAACAAATGAGAACCATCAATTTTATACATTTTAGTTTGAGTTTCCCGTACTCAAGAAACTTACACTTACACTCATTACAATTCCAAACGACTTATGCCACCATAAAACACATAAGTAAACCATATATAGATCATTAATACATACAGCAATTTCATGACAATTAAACCAAATAAGTTTCAATAAAGAAATATCTATTATAAAACAAATTGCACAAGCAAATGATTACATTTCAAATATAAGCAATACTTTAGCGAAAAATCAAGAATACAGATTATCTATCAAAACCATATACCCAATTAACACAGAACCGACAGTAAATAAATACATATCAGTTTTATATTTTGGAAAAATATCGGAAAAAGTAGTTCACATATTACAGAAGCACAACAAATACAAAGTGGCATTCAAAACTTGTACCAATGTTCTTAAATGTTTATTCAATGCCAAAGATTCAATTGGCGACATTTAGAACAAAATTGTTTACCTTTGAGAGGTCCAATTTGGTCAATTTTATCTAATATCTTCATGGATAATTCAGAAGATCAAATTTTTGAATTAAATGTTTCCGACACGATTGTGTTTTGGTTTCGTTTTGCTGATGTTTTAGCATATTTTGATAGTTCATCAGATTTTATTGAGGAGTTCTTAATTAATGTTAGCAATATACATCCTAATATAAAAATTGAATTAGCAAAAGAACAAGATAAAGCCATTAATTTTTGTATGCAGACATAAGAATTAATACCCAGAAAGTTTGAGCTCTCCATGTTCAGAAAACCTACACATCCATATATTACAATTTGAAACACTTCATGTTACCATAGGTTGGCTGCATATAGATGATTAGTACATAGAGTAACCATTACCATTGAACCAAACAGATCTCAACAAAGAATAACAGTTATAAAACTAATAGCGCAAGCAAATGGTTACGACTCAAATATAATAGACACTTTAAGAGTACAAATTATTTGTCAAAAACACTTACCCAGTTAACAAAGAACCGATAGAAAACAAATACATATGAGTCTCACATTTTGGAAAAATATCAGAAAAAGTAGCGCTCACATATTACAAAAGAACAAGAAGCACAAAGTAGCTTTCAAAACTAATAACAATGTTCTTAAATGTTTATTTAATGCTAAAGATGTAAATAACGACATTTTGAAGTCGGGTATTCAAAAATTCAACTACACACCCCGTAATTCTGTTTATGTTGGACAAACACTTGGGACTAGCTACAAAGAACACAATAGATATTGCAAATATAGACACACAGAAAAATTAACTTGTGTCGAACATTTAATAGTAAATAATCACCTTGTCACTTTTTAAAACAATATTAAATCTTTACATTTTTATAATGACAAGACAAATTAGATGTTTTGGAAGCATTCGAAATTTATGAACATAATCAGAACGTAGCTTTAATGAACGAACAGGTTGATCTTATGGACTCACCTTTAACAGACATTTTAAATATAGAATTATAACTTATATTAAGTTTGCTTTTTTACCTTAATGACTTGTTTCCATAACTTCTTGTTATTATTTTATTTACATGTTTTCTTTTGAAAATTAGAGGTATCTGGGGACTATACAAGTCTAAAAAACATTGAATAAATCTTTTCCAACCTGATATACCCTTGGACAATATTTTCAACTTTGTTGCACTTCCAGTTACACCGCAAATAGCTACCAACTTCGATATTTTAAATGGAACCCTCCATTTAAATTTTAAGTCTCAAATTTACCTCTTCTGAGCTGTTTAACTGAAAAGTTAAAAAATGTTGAAAGCTGCAGGCTCCCTCGCAAATCGGTACTGTGCTTATTTCAAATTGAATGTACCAATTTTTTCAACGTCATCATGTTCAGAATTCAAAAAATCTATAACTTTCGTTAAAATGATCTGTCCTTAAACGCACTCGTTTCTAAGCAAAAAAAAAAAACTGGTATCGATCGATGGGCACGGCGTTTGGGAGTTTGGGATTGGCCAGTTCGATCATCAGATCTCATACCTTGGATTTCTTACTTTAGGGTACAATAAATGAAAAAGTCTTTTAAATGTAGCTTAAATGTTTTTTCCACTTGAGGTACAATAAAACAGAAAGTCTATGGTGGAGAAGCTATCAATACCATCGAAAAGCTTGAAAATAAGATTAAACAGGCGTTTGTAGAGGTTGGTCCACATCAAATTGAAAATGCCATATTATCAATCGAATATAGAGTTATTAAACATTTACAGGTTAATGGGGTGCAGTTTGAGCACTTATTATAAATCATTTACATTTCAATCTTGTGTTATTTTGCTAGGATTTTTTGAGAATAAATTTTATTTTATTATTTTGATTAATTGTTCTAAAACTACTGATAAATCAAGCAACCAAATGAGATCCAAATAAGTATGGACTTGCACCTGTCAAAAATTTTGAGGAGTTTACACAAACATTACGTCACCGGTGCGACTAGTGAAAAGTTTAGGCTTGATCGAAAACTTTTTTTTTAAACTTCAGAAAGGGCTGCGATTAGGGATAGGGTCATGTTAACAAAAGTTGTAAATTTTTGAATTCCGAACAGGATGCCGTTGAGAAAATTGGGGCATTCTAGTAAATCATACACGTTTGAAATCATGCAACGTCAAACGCAAATAAATCACAACGCAGCTTATTAGGGCCTCTTAAAACCATAAAAGTCCGAGTCTGAAATTTGTAGCGGCGAGGGCGCTGCACCGATGTCGTGGGAGTCTGCAGCTGTGAAAATTTTCAAATTTTTCGAAATAACTCGAAAAGGTAAATTTTCCAAACGTTTTGCTGAAACTATATAAAACATTGGGGAATTATACGGAGTGGTCCGTAAGTAATGGTTCAAAGTAAAATGCAAGATTCTCGGTCTCAAACAATTACGATCTTACGCAATTTGCTTTAATTAAATATTGATAATATAAAAGACACAAGTGTCAAAGTTTCAAAGAGAAATTTTGATTTTTGAAATATCTCCAAAACGAAAAAAGGTATTTTTTTCATTCTTGGTATTGTAATCTAAACAGGTGTCGTATAAATAATTCATCCACTTATGATTAAATACTTCTAGCCCAGAGCTATAATTAGCTATGGAAAATAATGTATAACTAGATAGATTATAGGTATACCACCACTATACCATGGGATCTGTTTCTATCAGAAACACAAGTCTCCTGGAAGTACTCACTCTACTTTCGCCTTAAAGGCGGAGTATGTGTATACCAAGGACAACGTAGGTTGTAAGAGGATGTCCAGTTTGAAAACAACAAATTTGACGCGATTTGGTTGAAACATTTTGGGCTAATTTGTGAAATTCTACTGTTGTTTGTACAGGTCTCCGATAATAACAACTTCCAAGATCTTTTGATTACCTTAGTCTGAAAATAGACTACCTCTTATAACAGTTTCCATCTTGCGATATTTCAATTTTGGGGTTTTAATGCCACAATGCCAATTGGCTTCATTTTAATCTACTACTAATCCCGCAGGTCATAGTGCAGAAGCATTTGCTGTATCCTGCGATCTCACACAAATTATTTCCGAACCAACCAGGATCCTGGCAACCCTAACCATACTCCACATCTCCTGGATCTATTCCTTACAACTAACCCACTTGTCTATAAAACAAGAGTCCTTTCCCACTTGCTCAATCAAACCACTGCCTAATAGAAATAACTTCCTCTGTATCCATTCCCACTGGCGTGAGTATTGC
The DNA here is from genome assembly GCA_036346205.1 of Vesta saturnalis. Taxonomy (NCBI): domain Eukaryota; kingdom Metazoa; phylum Arthropoda; class Insecta; order Coleoptera; family Lampyridae; genus Vesta; species Vesta saturnalis. Next base: position 5,196,736 of record JARFJB010002353.1, on the reverse strand, counting down.
TTTAAATGGTCCTCTTCTTCAAAAATTGCTCTTTCAATAACTGAAGTTATCCTGATGGGTATCGAGTTATACATTCCCAAAAACAAAATCGTTAGGTCATACCCGTTACCAACCCTGATTTAATAGGGCTTGCACTGATGCATTATCGCAAGAGCATAAACTCTATATCAAATGGAAATCAAATAAATCTATCGAAAATCACGCAAACTATATGCCGCACGGAATAGTTGCAAAAGCATCATCACCAAGGTCAAACAGATGTTTGAAGAACGTAAATGCAAAGAATTAGTCTCATGTCTTTTGGGTGGTCATAAATTTTGGTCATTAGCTAAAGCCATCAGTAAAAATTTTAGTAGATCTTCCTTTCTCCTATGATGTCTCTACGGAGCTGTAGTAGCTGATCCTGCTGAAAAGCCAACCTCTTTGTCGATTACTTTGCATCAAATTCACGTCTCAATGATTCTGGTAAAACTGTGCCGTCACCCAAATCTACCCCATACGCTATTAAACCAATACACTTTCGTTACAAGCTCCTGGAATAAATTATTAATAAACTTGACCCAAACAAGACGACTGGCCTGATGGTATTCCAGCCATCGTCCTTAAAAATGATACCCAGAGCTAGAACCTGTATTGTCCAAACTATTTTCGATCTCCATGTCATCTGGAGAGTTTCTCATCGTGGAAGTTGGCAAATGTCCAGCCTATTCCTAAAAGGGCGACAAAACCGATCCCTCAATCTATCGATCGATAACTATCACTTCCATTCTGTCGAAAATCATTGAGAAAGTCATCAACCACCAACTACTTTCGGTCCTCGAGTCCAATAAACACTTAAACGACCTCCAGTATGGGTTCAGACAAAGTCGTTCAACGGGTGATCTTTCATATGTCACCCAACTTTGGAATAACACATTAGAGAGGCCCGGTGAAACAGTCGTAGTAGCTTTGGATATTTCAAAAGCTTTTGACCAGGTGTGGCATAAGTGCTACTTTCCAAGCTCACTTCGTTCGGCTTATCCGATACGCTCATCAATTGATAAAAAATTTGATAAAAACGTATACGCTTTGTCGTCGATGGCTATTAACGCGGGAGTACCCCAAGTATCAGTGATAGCTCTCACACTTTTCCTGCTGTACATAAATGACCTCATTTCCTCAACAACTTACCCGATCCATTGCTTTGCGTATGACAGCACTCTACATTATAGTTCTTCTCAGTTTTCCCACAACAATAAATCTAGACAGGACATTAAGGTGAAAATGGCAGCCTCAATCAACAGTGACTTAGAACGTGCCCTTAAATGGGAAAGGAATAATCTACTCACGTTCAACGCCGACAAAACGCAGTGTTGCCTTGTGTCCGCCAAGAAAAACCGACCATTTCCTGCTGTAAATATGAATAATCTCTATTTCTATGTTAGGATGTCCGTATCATCAAACTTTTCATGGGTTAACCACATTTTGTCAACTAGCAAAACAGCTGCCCGTAAACTGGGCCTTCTATATGGGTCTAAACAGTACTTCACATCGCGACAACTCCTTTTAGTGTGTAAGGCTCAAATTGACCTCACCTGGAATACAATTTCCACCTCTGGGTCAGTCCTCCAATACACCTCGATATGGTAAACCGCATCCAAAAAAGCTATCAGGCTTATAAATGACCCGTCTCTGACTTCTGATCTAGAGCCTCTTCAGCATAGAAGAATAGTTTCGGTTCTTTCCTTGTTCTATTGCTATTACGATGGCAAGTGTGCCTCCGAAATACACTCTTCAATACCTTCGCATTCCATCTTCGCTAGAACACTCGGTTTACCCATTCACACCATAATTACGCACTCAAAATTCCATCGTGTCACACTAAACGGGCTCAGTCTACATTTTTCCACACGGCGACCAAATTGTGGAATGCACTACCCAGTTCGTGTGTTCCTCCAAACTTTGACTTAAGTCAATTTAAGCTAGCCATTCATAAACATTTCTCGGCAGTCAAACAATATCCCTAAACCCTCCCAGTCTTCCTGAGTGATTTACCACGTTAAGCAAATATTAGCCTGTTCGGGAATACTATAAGTAAAAAAAAGGATTCATTGGCGTACCGACCTTAGTTCTGTAAGTGTAATCATTTAAAACTTCTAAACAACTTATCCGCTTGTTTGGAAGAGACGGGTAAGTACTTTAAATTTTCGTATCTATTGGTACACAATAGTTTCTAATAAAACAGCTACAAGGTGAAATTTGTAATAATCACAGTGTTTTATTTTACGAAAGCTTAAACCGTACGATACAACGGTGGCATCATATTCGGAAAGTAGATTAAATTTGCAAGAAAATCGTGGAAACCGCACTTCGACGTTTTGGTTCGTTTCAGTATTGACAAAAGAATAATTTTTGACACTTTAATTGAAGAATTAAAGTCATAGTTTTATATGTGTTTAGGTCAGATTAGTAATAATGATTTTGTAATTTATCATACACCCTCCACACTTTATTTAGGTTTAGGACTAAAAATTATGTAAAAGGCAAAAGTTGGAGTATTTAAAAGCGAACGGTCCATAAGAAATAATAATGGAAAACTTTAGGAAACCAATCGAAAGATAGCTACCGTGGACTTTTTGCAAACTACTATTAATTCTTGTTCATGCTGTCACGAGTAGTTTGTCGCGTTTTATAAACAATGTCCTTTATTCGTCCTCACAAGTACGTAACATTTAAAAATTACGGATTTTTGCGAAAAGTGTCTGGGCATCCATCATGTTCTAAGGTGAAGGGAATATCTTTAAAAGGATAAGAAAGTCATTTTCACAAAGTTTAAATCAGATTCGCCATTTAGATGGCGATTAAAGATAACAGTCCCCATAATTCTGTCCTAAAACTTGTACCACGTTTACACTCCAACTGTTTTAGTGATCCACTTCGCAAATCCAGTGAGCATTGGTTTGTGACCAGTAGTGCATATTATATAAATTAACACAGCCACAGCTAGTAAAAGTGGCCTTATCAGTCCTTAACCTTTTGAGGCTTTATACTATACAGACGGAAGTTTTAGTAGAGGCAGATAGGCGGCTGACGACTACATTCATCACTATGGAAAATATTAACTTTCAATTAAAAGTCACTAAATTTAACAAAATCGAATTTATTTAGTTACCAAAAATAGGTTACAAAGCAACACATAAAATGAGAAAGCGAAAGATAAGGATATGGAAAAAACAGAAAAGAGAAAATTTCTAGTTTCACAAATAAAGAGTAAAATAACAAGAAAGGTAACTATTGAATCTGTTCATGATAAATTTTAAAGCAAAGCGTTATACACAGCCTCAGACCACAATTATGACATATGTATTTCAAACCTTTCCTTTTATTTTGCGCCTCTTTTGTGTGAGAGCACACTCAGCACCTTCTATGTAGCTTCCATCCTTACGATTAATTTCGGACGGAAGTGTTTTCGCTTAGCCTAGAAAGACCAGTACGGTTCTTGTTGGTTTAACATCATACTTCGGTGGATATCTGAAGAAATTGCTATGAACTAAAAAAAATGAGGAACAGGAAATACCTTTGAAATTTACGAATCAATGGGATTTTGAAAACGAGACAAGCTTGGCATTCTGTGTCATATATGAGGCATAAGCATTCATTACCCAAATATAGTGCTTTAGTACGTTAGAAAAATCTTAGCCTGTTCGGGAATACTATAAGCAAAAAAAAGTCTTTATGTCACTTTGCTCATCGTTAGATTAATAGGTCCAGGTTCAATAACATTGTTTTGCTTATTAACAAAATTAGAATTGCTTAATATTATCCCTTTACTAAAAAGGTGTTGCTTCAAACCTGAAAATAAATAATGTAATCTCGGACGCCAATTTGTTTTTAAGGAACAAATAAATTAAAAATAGATAAGTCGCAAAAAACTCTTGAAAATAACAAGTAAAAAATAATGACAACAATGAGTTTTATTACGATACTTAATTGATTATAATGGTGATCTCTTAAAAACTTATATTAGTGATTCTTAATTAATTACTTTAAACCATAATGTGAATTAATTAACAATATAAAATACCTGAGGTAATTTATTTTACATGTTGGTTGTTACTGGAACTTCAGCAGATAACACAATGCTGTCGACTCATCAGTTTAAATTGTATTGCGCAATTTTAATGAAAGTTGAAGTAAACATCAGATTGATATGCTGGTAAATCCAAATATATAACAATTTCTTTATAAATCTCCAAACTGAATTGATTGTGCATGGTTCAAACTAAAATTTCGTAATTGAATTCCCACTTGTAGTAGCAAAGCTATTGCACCATCATGCAAAGTTAACGTTAAAATAAAATTAAACCCAAAGTAAAATAAGTGGTAACAGTATAAATAAAATTGAGTTGCCTGAAATGTAAATGTCTCAAATTTCAGTATAATAAATTTAAAACTTACCTTATAAATGTGGCACTCTAAATAAAAAATTAAACAAAGCGAAAATGGCTTCTACTTAAACACGTAGTTCAAGCATTGAATGAAGGATGCTCAAAGTAACCTTGCGCATTGAACGAAAATGACTCAAATCGCGGAAAGAGATGTGCAGAAGTATAATACTTAAAATAATGCATTTATGCAACTAACGCTACACGAAATGCACTTAACTTGCCAATATGAACCTAAATTTAAGACACATAAAATGTTTGCCACAATATTATAAATAGAGATATAAAGTACATTCGTTTTAGCTTATTAATATGTTTTCATTATGTACAGTGGCGTAGAACGCAAGGAGTAGAGCAATATTTTAATCCCTAATTTCTATGTCAATGGAGTAAATCGGATTGTTTTATGAAAATACGAAACCTTGATGTTTTTCAGATAAAAAGGTATATTTTGTCCAAATCGATAACTTTAACAGTTTCTAAGATATTTGCATTTTGAGGTATTTATTACCAACTGCTTAGGCAGGTTATTAATATTTCTGTAGCATTTGGGAAAATACACGTAACTTCAGGAAATGATAGATCTAATCATTTTAACACAAAACTTTCATATGAACGTAAGTCCAATAGTGTTTCGTTTTCGAGATAGAGGATGTCTAGTCAGTTGGTAATAAATATCTAAAGATGCAAATATCTTAGAAACTGTTGGTAACAGATTTAGGCAAAGTATACCGTTTTTATCTGATACACATCAAGGCTTTGTATTTTAATAACTAAATACAATTTACTCCTTGGCGTAGAAATTAGGTATTAGCAGGTTACTCTACTTGTGTTCTACGCCACTGTACATAATAAAAACGTATTAATAAGCTAAAACTAATGTACTTTATATCTCTATTTGTTACACCAAGAATGAGAAAAAGTTTTTTCGTTTTGGAGATATTTCGAAAATAAACATTTTTTTGGAACTTTGACATGCTGTGTCTTTTTATTATCAATGTTTTATTAAAGCAATTCGCGTCAAATTGTAATATTTTGAGGCCGAGATTCGAACCACATATTTGAAACATTAGTGCTATTATACGAAAATGTAAACTTTCGCCATTATCACATAACAAAATACTTATTTTTTGGGTTTTTAATGGTGTATTTTAAAATATACAATCTAAACGTTTTGATACCTCTTACAGTTATATTCGTCAGTAGCAATATCTATTAAAATTGTTCGAGATGTAAATGATTTTTTTTACTTATAGTATTCCCGAACATACTAAATTTACCTAACGTGCTAAAGCACTCAGGAACACTGGGATGGTTTAGGATATTGTTTGGCTGCCGAGAAATGTTTATGAACTTTGACTTAAGTCACGAACTGGGTAGTGCATTCAACAACTTGGTCGCAGTGTGGAAAAATGTAGATTGAGCCCGTTTTGAGTGACACGATGGAATTTTCCGTGCGTAATTATGGTGTGAATGGGCAAACCGAGCGTTCCTAGCGAAGATGGCCTGCGAAGGTATTAAGGAGTGTATTTAGGAGGCACACTTGCCATGGTAATAGCGATAGAACAAAGAAAGAACCGAAACTATTCTTCTATGCTCAAGAGGCTGTACGTCAAAAGTCAGAGACTTGTCATTTATAAGCCTGATAGCTCTTTTTGGATGCGGTTTACCATACAAGGGCGTATTGGGGAGCACTGACCCAGAGGTGGGAATTGTATTCCAGATGAGGTCGAATTTGACCCTTGTACAGTAAAAGGAGTTGTTGCAATATGAAGTACTGTTTAGATCTGCATAGAAAGTCCAGTTTACGAGCAGCTGTTTTGTTGGCTGACAAATGTGGTCAACCCATGAAAGGTTAGATAATACGGACATCCCTAACATAGAAATAGAGTTCTAAGTCATTCATATTTACAGCAGGAAATGATCGGCCTTTCTTGCCGGACAGAAGGCAACACTGAGTTTTGTCTGCGTTGAACGTGAGTAGATTATTTCTTCCCATTCAAGGACACGCTTTAAGTCACGGTTGATTGAGGCTACCATTTTCACCTTAACGTCCTGCCTAGACTTATTGTTGTGGGAAAACTGGGAAGAACTACAATGTAGAGTGCTGTCATCCGCAGAGCATGGATCGGGTTAGTTGTTGAGGAAATGAGGTCACTTATGTACAGCAGGAAAGGTGCGGGGCTATCACTGATCCTTGGGGTACTCCCGTTAATAGTAGTTTCTTTCGAAAAGAAGCCATCGACAACGCGTATACGTCTTTTGTCAGAAAGCTGGATATCCAATTGATGAGCGAATCGGATAAGCCGAACGTAGTGAGCTTGGCAAGTAGGCACTCGTGTCAGACTTGGTCAAAAGCTTTTGAAATACCTAAGCTACTATGACTCTCATCGGACCTCTATAATGTGTTATTACAAAGTTGGGTGACATATGAAAGAAGATCACCCATTGAACGACTCTGCTTGAACCCATACTGGTGGTCGTTTAAGAGTTTATTGGACTCGAGGAACGAAAGTAATTGGTGGTTGATGGCTTTCTCCATGATTTTAGACAGGATGGAAGTGCTAGCTATTGATCGATAGTTTGAGGGATTGGTTTTGGCGCCTTTTTAGGAATAGGCTGGACATTTGCCAACTTCCACGATGAGCGAAACTTTCCAGATGACATGGAGATCGAAAAGAATGTGGACAATATAGGTACTAGCTCGGGGTAGCATTTTTAAGGACGATGGTTGGAATACCGTCAGGGCCAGTCGCCTTGTTTGGGTCAAGTTTATTGATAATTGATTCCAGGAGCTTCTAACGAAAGTGGATTGGTTTAATAGCGTATGGGGTAGATTTGGGCGACGCCAGTTTTACCAAAGTCATTGAGACGTGAAGTTGATGCAAAGTAATCGACAAAGAGGTTGGCCTTTTCAGCAGGATCAGCTACTACAATTCCGTCACGAGACATCATGGGAGGAAAGGAAGATGTACTAAAGTTTTTGCTGAAGGCTAATGACCAAAATTTACGACCATCCAAAGGACATGAGACTAATTCTTTGAATTTATGTTGTTCAAACACCTTTTTGGCCTTGGTGATGATGCTTTTGCAACGGCAATACAGCTAGCGTGATTTTCGATAGATTTATTTGATTTCCATTTGATACAGAGTATATGCTTTTGCAATAATGCATCAGTGCAAGCCCTATTAAGCCAGGGTTGGGAACGGGTATAACCTATACGACTAAGTTATTTGGGAATGTATAACTCCATACCCATCAGGATAACCTCAGTTATTGAAAGAGCAATTTTTGAAGAGGAGGACCATTTAAAGCAACACTCACGCCAGGGGAAGGCTGCTAAGAAATCTTGCAGTTCGCTCCAGTTAGCTGATTTAAAACATCACATAGTTCTATTTATTTTTCGTGTAACAGTGGGATTGGATACAGAGGTTATTTCGATTAGGCCGTGGTTTGATTTTGTAGACAAGTGGGTTAGTTGTAATGAATAGGTCCATGAGCTGTGGAAATGATTTGTGTGAGATCACAGGATACAGCAAAGCTTTTGCACTATGACCTGCGGGATTAGTAGTAGATGAAAAATGAAGCCAATTGGAATTGTGGGCATTAAAATCTCCAAAAATTGAAATATCAAGAGATGGAAGCTGTGATAAGAGGTAGTCTATTTTCAGACTAAGGTAATCAAAAATATCTTGGATGTTGTTAACATTGGGAGACCTATACAAACAACAGTAGAATTTTACAAATTGGGGCTCAGAATATTTGAACCAAATCGCGTCAAATTTTCAAAGTGGACATCCTCTTATAACCTACGTTGTCCTTGGTATACGCGCATACTCCGCTTTTAAGGCGAAAGTTGAGTGGAGGTTGTATCCGGGAAATTGCAGGTCAAGCGGATCAGTGCTTCCAGGGGAGACTGTCCGGTCGCACTTGTTCAAAGTGTTGGTGAACTGCATTTAGATTCTTCTTCATACCACGTATGTTGCAGTAATGAATCCGGATGTTGGTACTTTCAATGACCGAGGTCGCTTGAGTCCTGCCCTCCCGGGCATCCGAATGGGGCAGAATAGTAGTCCTGGCAGATATTGTTCTTCTTAGTTTTGATTTTGGCATTGTCGAATTTTTGCCCCCCCCCCCCAGAATCCTTGGGACGGATCGACGAATTGATGTGAGAATGTGGGCGTCTCGCCCTACTCACCTGGGGTATAGCATCTGCCTTAGAACTCGCCATTTTAAGGGTTCAGCCGTTAAAACACCACGCTTCGCTAGTGCGTGTTGGCGAGTACATAAGGAATTAAGGAGAAAGTGACTTGCAGCCCTTACCGAGTTCAGAAAATTGGAGCACCAATATTAAGGAGCCTATGGTAAAGGTGGTGGTATTGCACCGGGCGGCATGGGGTATACATGTCTTCCACCTACTGTCAAAGTCGAAAAATTAAAACCCAAGAAAAATAAGTACTTTTTTAGTGCCATTAATTATGGAGTTACACGAAGTAACGTTAAACAGTAAACAGTAAAGATCTAATTATTAATTGTTACTAATTATCATAATTTCTTAAACGCTTTTGGTCAAGATGTAATAAAAGTAAATAATTTTTAATTTAATAGCATTTCCCTTTTTACTTATTATAATATGAAAATATGTTGAAATCTTTTTTTTTCTACTAATAACTGTTATGGTGATTATAAGAATATATCCAAAATATTTCAGGTTTTTACAGCTTAAAAAAGTTGATTAGACAAATGATTGTACGCGTATTAGGCTATTTTAACTTATGAGAATGGTGTTGTCTAAGTAGCCTTATTTCTATGTTAATGTGGGAAGAATCACTTAATGACAATCGGCTTGAAAATAAAAATTTAAATAAAATATTATGATTAATAAAACAGTTAGAAATGTAATAAAGTAGCATGCGATTAATAAAAAAAATTAAATTATTTATAATAAAAAAATTAATTACAAGGATTTAAGTAACGGCCAAATGTATGAATTTGTAATTTAGCGTATTAAAACATAAATTTAATAATAATTAATCATCAATTGGTGCGTTTCCAAACGTACAGTTAGACTAAAATTAAATATATGGAAAAAATATGAATATGGTAATTATACTATCAATAAGTATCAAAAATATTGATTAATAAAAAAATGTCGAAATTGTGACAATTGAACGCTTTGCAGATATTAAAATAACTTATAACCCATGAAGCATTGCCTAATCGATGTTCAATCACAAATTTTGATTACTAACATAAATCAATTATTTAACGTACTCAATGTAAACTAAAAAAAAAATCAATTTGCCATTTTCAACATGAAATTACACAACCGATTTAATTACGCACCATTTCTCATACTTTACATAACATTAAATAGGAAATTAAATGATGTTCGGTCTTAGTAATTCATAACGTGAAAGTGCATTCATGAAAAATTTCGAAATAAAGTACGTACAGGTGGTAGTGTATTACCTCAATTTTGATTAATTACTTTATTTACTTCATTTAATATTACTAATTTTCTTTATAGATTCGAATTTTCTTATCTTTACATCAATCACTTTAATTACTTTAAATAAGCTACATACCAAATACTGGTTTTTAGAGATGTCGGTTTACTGTAAGATCTTGTGCTTAAATTCCGTACAATTTTTTTTCAAAAATAATAATTGATTTTTTATAAACCAATGCCATCGGTTTATGTATGTATTTGACAGATTCTATTGTTTTATAACACTATTTTCGTAATAGCTTTGAATAAATAATAGAAAAAGTAATTTCTGGTATGCTTACGTCGTTAATTTTATTATACAAGCCTAATTAAAAATAAAATAAAATAAATGATAATTAAGAATATTATCTTATTAAGTGCATAAAGCTGCAGCTTTCTCTAATTTTTATGTATTTCTTTGACTAGGACTTTATGCCGTGTCTTTTGTAAATTAAAGCGGAGATTATTGGGTTTAAGATCGTGTAATTGCACGATTTCCTTTTTTTTAACGTCAGCTTATACCAGTTGTAAGACATGTGTTTCAAAAATTGCGTTACCTAATCGATTCATTTGTGGATTATTTAATCGTTGGTATTAGGATGAAGCAAGATCCGGACAATAAATTGGGTGAGGTGTGAATTTTATGAATACGTTTGTAAAATGCATTTTTTAAACCTAAGAATAAATAATGCAAAGCGAGTCCCAGAAAAATCTGCATTTAGACAAGGAATAAATCTGTTACTGAATATTAAGCAGTATCAGAACAAAGGTATAAAAGATCTGGTTTACTAATCAAGAATCAAGGCATCACGAATTAGGTACGTGAAGTTAGCAGAACATAAACAGCACTAATGTTCAAATTACTCGCATATGTTAGTGCTTGGTGTGTGCCCGTTAGTGATTCAATAATTTTTTTGGAAAAACCAAATACCGTTCAAGTTTAACCATTTTGAGTTGTTTTGCCAACTTCACGCCTTATTGAAATCACAAACGTCAAACTGGGTGCATCGGTTAGTGCTTATTTTGTGCTTCAATAATCTTGTTGGCCAAACCAAAGGGTTCTGAAATGGAACCATTTTGAAGTGTTCTGCCAACTTCACACTCTCTTGAAAACATAAACTACGAAGTTTATTTATCGGTTAATGCTTCGTTTGTGCTTTTTACTTCATCAATAATTGTTTTGATACTTTCAAAATAAAACCATTTTAAGGTGTTCTCAATATTCTCATCTTATTGAGGACACAAACCATAAAACTGGGTTTTTCGGGTTAGTGCTTCGTTTGTGCTCGTTAGTGGTTCAATAAATTTCTTGACATAGTGAAAGCCTTTCAAAATAGACCCATTTTAAGATGTTCTCCCCACTTCACACATTGTTCAAGTTTATGTGGGGCAATAAATAACACATAAATAGAACAATACATGTCGAAATTATATTACTCTAAATCTTTCTATTATCCCATAAGTGAAAGCATTTTGAAGTGTTCTGCCAACTTCACACTTTGTTGAAAACACAAACGTCGAAAATTTGTTTATCGGTTAATGCTTCGTTTCTGCTCTTCACTTCTTCAATAATTTTTTTGACAAAATAGAACCATGTTAAAGCGTTCTCCTAAATTGTCTCTTGTTGAAGGCACAAACGTAGAAGCTGGGTGCATCGCTTATTGCTTCAATAATCTTGTTGGTCAAACCAAAGGGTTCCGAAACCATTTTGAGGTGTTCTGCCAACTTCACACTTTGTTGAAAACATAAAGGTCGAAAGTTTGTTTATCGATTAATGCTTCGTTTGTGCCTTTTACTTCAACAATTGTTTTGACATAATCAAACACTTTCAAAATAGAACCATTTTAAGGTGTTCTTCCAAATTCTCATCTTATTGAGGGCACAAACGTTAAAACTGGCTTTTCCGGTTAGGGCTTCGCTTGTGCTCGATAGCGCTTCAATAAATTTCTTGACATAGCCAAATATATATATATATATATATATATATATATATATATATATATTGTAATGTCTAAATGTGATGAGATTTAAATGGCGACTTATTTTAGTTTTGTATGTAGATGTGGCGCCAATAATTTGTAATGACGACTTATAAATTTATGAGGGATAAAATAATTATTTAGTTAAACGAATATGAGGATAGGTAATATTTAATTGAATTAAATTTGATTTGTTAATAAAATGATTAAATGTAACTTTTTCTTTTTGTTATGTGCACCGGACTAGCTCAATCTCAATTGGGGATAGAGTTCAAGTAATTTAGTTGAAGTTAAAATTTAAATCTGCAAATGTGTATAAGAAATACACTTTATAGAATTAATATGAAAGTATAAAAATTATCCTGAATATAATTTGCTATCAACGCATGCGTTGTAATGAACTTAAGTGAAATTTAAAAGTTGTCAAAAAAATGTCAAATAAATAATTTAGAAATTTAATGTTTAGATCCAAAATGAAAATTTAGAAAAAGAAAATAAATTAATACCTTTACAGGTGTTTACACAAGTAAATATTTAAAATTATAAACCAAAACATGTATGTAACAAATATTAATTTGCAGGAAATTTGTATCAATGAATGTTCACAATGAGTAGGGTTATTAAAGTTTGTGACTCACATATACTGTCTTCACTGTAGATTGATGTCTTCGGATAACTCCAACTGGATGCAGGCAATGTCCACTCGATTACAGTTGTTACCATCACCCATATACTGCTAACTCGACTCTCAGGTTGTCGAAGACACCAATTTCCAAAACTTATGATGTTTTCTTCGATATCAGCAAACTGCAACCACTTGTTTTACTTGGGTAACTTTTTATTTAATTAAGTTTAAAAATTATTGAATGATATCGTTTTAAAGAAATGTTTAAATATCCAAAATTTTTGTTGATGAACACTTTTATTTTTAGATACCGATTCAAATTTTGTTTAAAAGAAATTGTCCAAAGAAATAAAACAACATTTACCAAATAAAATGGGTTTTAATTTGGTATAACGGAATTAATTTAAGTTGGATAACACACAAGAAATCTTTACAAAATCGTGACACAAATTAACACGTAAAAATAATTTTCCGAAAACGACAGGTATCGGAGACCGAACTATTTATTTTAAACCGTCGATATAAAAACAAATGCTCTCGAAATTATTCTTCGTAGAATGTAACTTGTTGACGAAAATTTAAATTAGGTTATGAACTTACTTTTTATACACAAATTTCACAACACTGTTTCAACCTTTTACACTTTGAACAAATTTTAGAGAGATATTGATTTCCTGAGCACTTGCTTTTATATGTTTCTGGTTGTTACCAAAAATTCATTTTTTTTCCAGCCATATTGCATAAGTAACTAAGGCTATGATTGGTGGACCTATATTACAAATTGGACTCAAATGGAAATTTGGCCGTAACTTTCTTATACATGATCGGAATTAAAAATTAATAACAAAAATGAAAACTACGTAAAATTTTGAACAAAAAGACACCTAACAAGCTATGGTTCCTAAAATTAATATACGAAGTAACTTAATCTAACTTAAATAAGCTTATAACTATTTACACTTACAAGCTATGCTTTTTCTAATTGCAAAAATGGAATTTTGAGAACATTTTACACAAGAACACATACTTTTTGTGTTAGAAATATTTAATTTAAAGAAATTTTAAGCTTTTGTAAATTTATCTTAAATTCACCTCAGATTTAACACAATTTTGCGGTGAAAAGCGATGTATCCTTATAAAAACTGTGCTATATTAAGAAAGAACATCTATTATTTGCTTTAAGAGCAAAATCTAAGCCTAATAATGTGAAAAAAGTATAAAATTATGTAAAAAACCTAAAAATTACAACCTAACCAAACTTAAATCTAAAATTGAAAATAATTCATATTTAAAAATGTTTTCAACACTTGAAATGTTATGTTAAAGGTTTGTACTTCTTGTCTTTATTATTTTCACTAACTATTTGTAATGCATAATGTCATATGGTGTTGCATTGAAAAAGTCTCATCGTCTAACACTCTTATGAAATATTTCACTATAAAAATGTGCACCACTATAAATGTCTTTATGCCAAAATGTTCTATGCGTTGTTCTTATTGTGAAAGTTATATCATAATTTTTGTCACTAATTCGCTTCCAAAAATATGTGCGAAAAATGTCTAAACTGTCCATATTATAACCCTTTTATGAAATTTTTGTATTTCCTGCATTCAAAAACTAATTATACACTATCCCTAACATAATCCTAACTATATAGTTCATGTTTAAACACCTGTAAAGTGTTCACTTGCCAAATTACCCTTGAAAAATTGACTTTTATTGCAATAATTGAAATACTAAAATGACTTTACGAAAATGGTTATATTTAACATTCTTGACAATTTTGTTAGCAGCAAATTGCTTTTTATGATAAAACCAAACTAAGTAAATAATATTCAGACTAATTTATACCAAACAAATTTATTTTAATCACATCGTGAACCAGATTTATATAAAACAGTGTCTTGCACAAGTATCGAGCTTGAAATCACCCCCTTTTATTACCCAAATGTCCTTTAAACTGTCCGATACTTCTATTACCTCTTTCTGAACATCTCAATATATATATATATATATATATATATATATATATATATATGCTCAAATTCCCAAGATTTCCTATATGTATATGTATGTATGTATGTATGTAGAGAGAGAGAGAGAGAGCAATAAATGTCGCAATTATGTTACTCTGAAAGGCATAGATATAACAAAGAATGCCTAACGAGAATTTAATGATATTCTATTATCCCAGAAGTGGAAGCAATTTGAAGTGTTCCGCCAACCTCACACTTTGTTGAAAACACAAACATCGAAAACTTGTTTATCGGTTAATGCTTCGTTTGTGCTCTTTGCTTCTTCAATAATTTATTTAACAAAACCAAATGCTTTCAAAATAGAACCATGTTAAAGTGTTCTCCCAAATTCTCATCTTGTTGAAGGCACAAACGTCGATCTGGGTGCATCGGTTAGTGCTTCGTGCGTGCTTATTACTGCTTCAATAATCTTGTTGCTCAAGCCAAAGCCGTTTTTTTATTTTTTTTATTGAAATCCCAATTTATTTACAATCAGCACAAGTTGCATTTAGTAAATTCTATGATAAATTGTTTGGACATACAGAAGCATCCCCTGTGGGATGCTCCTGTAACAATTGTTATCTACATGAGTTTTGAATTTTTGGGTATAAAAGTAAGCTTATAAACTAGATCTTAAAACTAAAATAAAACTAAAGCAAGACTTAATATTGATTAAGTAAGGAATCTAGAGGGCAGGTCATTTGGTATATAATTTTGGAGTCTTCGATTGTGATTTTGGGGAACTATAAGGTTCATTGCTAATGCGTTGGGGTGTGCACTAAGACGGTCACTGTATTTAACACTGAAACGGCTTCTTTCACTGTTGGCATGTGAAGATCGTTACGGATAGCCGCGTTGGAGACAAACCATGGAGCGTTCACAATCATGCGCAGTACTTTAGATTGGAAGCGTTCTAGGATTTCTAAGTTAGAATTTGCATCAGTACCCCAGAGTTTAATCCCGTAGCTCCATACGGGTTTGAGAATTACCTTGTATAAAAGGAGTTTATTGCTTAATGATAACTTCGACTTACGTCCCAGTAGCCAGCACATTTTGGGTAAAATTAATCCCAGCTGCTTACCCTTACTGAAGATATGCTTGCGCCATGTTAGCCTTCTGTCAAGGTGTAACCTAAGGTACTTTACTTCTTCTTTTTGCGTTAGAGGATTGTTTTTTATTTGAACCGGGGGACACGTATTTCTGCACAGGGTAAAAGTTACTTGAGTAGACTTAGACTCGCTTATTTTGATTCTCCAGCTTGTTAACCATTTGTCAATTGCAGTTAAATTGGCTTGTAGTTTTTGTGAGGCTGCGATTTGGTCTCTGTCAGTGGCCAGAACCGAGGTGTCATCTGCAAATATGACTATTGTGATTTCTGGTGTTGTCGAAAGGTCTGCTGGGAATAAGAGATAGAGTAGTGGTCCGAGAACACTGCCTTGGGGTATACCAGCGTTGATCGGGAAGAGATTTGTGGTTGCAGTTTCGTATTTAACCAGAAAGTACTGATTAAGGAGATAGGATTGTAGGATTAGGAAGTAGTTTAGTGGGAGGAGTGTTCTTATTTTGCATAGGAGTCCCGTATGCCACACTTTATTAAATGCCTGTGATATATCCAGGAACGCAGCAGAGCAGTAGTGCTTGTCCTCAAAGGCTAGAATGATTGTTTGAACTACCCGATGGATTTGTTTCGTTGTTGAGTGCAACTTTCGGAAACCAAACTGGTGGGATGGTATTAGCTCTTTGTCATCAATAATTGGGATTAGTCTTTGTACTAAGAGCTTTTCAAAAACTTTAGCTACTATTGGGGGAAGGCTTATCGGTCGTTAGGACTTTGGGTCGTTTGGGGGGGGGGTTATCAGACTTTGCGATAAGTATAATCTGTGCCACTCTCCATTGGAATGGAAAATAACCATTCTGAAGGACTGCATTGTATAACTGAGTTAAATACTGTGTACCGATGGCAGGTAGCTCTTTGAGTATTTTACCATTTATTAAATCATACCCCGGAGCCTTTTTAGGGTTGATTGTGCTAATGACTTCATGAACTTCAGCAGCTTTGAATTGTTTAATAGGCGGTTCAAGTTGGTACGGTTCTTGGGGGAGATTTTCTGAGGGATGTGGCTGGAACACAGATGTTAAATGTTCAGCGAGTACGTTTGCCTTCTCCTTATCGCTTCTTGCCCAGCTACCCCGGAGGTTACGGATGGGCGGAGAGAATCTTTTTAGTTGTTTCAGTTTTTTTATTATCTTCCACAGGGAATAATCCGTCGCTTCTGTGGGTGATAATTCTTTAAGGAATATTTCGATGCAATCTCTTTTGTTTTTATTAAGGAGATCTTGTAGCTCGCGAGTTGCTCTGTTGAGTAGTAGTTTGCTTTCAGGTGTACGCAGCCTTTGCCAGCTTCTTCGAAGTCTTCTTTTATATAGAATTCCTTGTTTAACAATTGAGGGACAATCAGGAATTGTGACTGTATCAGGCATAATTGTCGTGCCCTTCCAACATGCCCGCTGAATGACATCGTTGAATAATTTGACAGCAACCTCTATGTTTACGGGTGATTTTAGTGGAATATTTAAGGTTAGTTCATTATTTACGACATACCGAAAGGTGCTCCAATTTGTACGGTTATTGCTTAATTTAGGGGTTGTTTCTTTTTTGTGGGGTTTAGTGGTAAGGGTGATCAGGATTGGGGAATGGTCAGAAGAAAGTTCGAAGCAGGATTTTATATTGGGATGATTTTGATGAATTCATTTTGTTATGCAGAAATCCACCAAATCCGGTAATTTGTTTGGGTCCGTAGGCCAATATGTGGGTTCTCCCGTGGATAAGTGCCGCAAGTTATTGTGTTCAATAGTTTTGTTTAGTTCTCGTCCCTTTGTAGTTATAATTCTGGAACCCCAGTCGGTGTGCTTGGCGTTGTAATCTGCGCCCGCAATGAAACGTTGTCCAAGGGTTTTGAAATAGTTTGTAAATTGTTCTTCTTTAACAGCATGATTAGGGGGGAAATACGCCGCCGAGAGGTTGAGAGGTCCTATTTGATCCTCAATTGACACACTTGTTGCTTGGAGAAAATCGCTACTGTAGCTTTCTATTTGATGGTGCATGATTGTGTTTCTGATTATTATGGCAGACCCGCCACGAGCTGTTCCCGCTGGATGGTTCGTGGTATGAACCGCACAGTTTGGGATTTTGATAAAGCTCCGATCAGTAAAATGTGTTTCCGAAATAAGTAACACATCAATGTTGTGACTTGTAATAAATAGTTTTAATTCTTCAAGGTGCTGTGATACGCCGTTGGCGTTCCATTGGGCAATCTGTAAGTGTCTGTCCATTATTTAATTTTTGCAAGTACTGCTGTTAATAGGTTTAATACTGTTCCTATTTGTTCTGATAGCTTTATCATTATGTTTTTTAATTCTTGTATGTCGTTTGCTTGTTGGTTTGGATGGCTAGTATTTGTTATTTGTGGGAGGTTTACTGCAGGTTCAGTGTTTTGTTGTTGTACTGAAGCTATTTGTGAATACGATAGTCCCGGTTGTATTTGTTGGTATTGTCTGATTTACGGGGGTGGTATGTACTGTTTTTGTCGAAGGGTTGGAAAATGTTTACTTTGTAACTATTTATATATAGTACATCCTTTGTAATTCGCGGGATGATTCCCTTTACACAGGACGCAGCGGACTTCCCGGGATTTTTCTTTTTTTTGACATTGTTCCGTGAAATGATCGCCTGCACATTTTACACATCTAGCGGGTAGCTGACAGAAGTTCCTTGTGTGTCCATATCGCTGACAGCGTACACATTGTGGGATAATTCTTTTTGACCTTGGGGGTTCAAACTTGATTTTTCATTGCTGCAGATATTCTACCTTAAAAATGCTTTTATTGTTAGGGGCTGGTTTAAGCTCGACATAAAACATTGGGAGAGGCAATTTAGTTTTAAATTGTTTTATATTACAAATGTTTGTGACCTCGTGCCCTAATTTTTCGATTTGACCTTTGATATCTTTACAGTCGATGGAGTGATGTAGATTTTTTAGCACCACTTTATAATTTCTCTCTTCTTTTAGTTTATAAGTGTGAAATTCCGTTCCCTTTTCAGTCAGAGCTTTTGATATTATTCTGTAATATTCAGATGTTTTGGTTATTGACGAGAGCTTTAACTTCATATTGTTGTTCGGCTCTTTCGTCTAGCAGTTGTATTAACGGTGAAATGGTTAGTACACGATTTAAAAAAATGGGGGGAGGTTTTGAGATTTTCTCGTTAGTGTTATCCGCGTTTGATTCATGTTGTGCCTCGCCACCTTCCATGTTTAAGTTGGAGTAACAATTTGATGTTGTAGGTGGGTTAAGCAAATATTCTCTCCCTTTAGGGTGTTTATTTTTGGTTTCCGCTTCATCAGGATTTCTATTTCTTTTATAGGAAGCTGTGGTCCAGTTATTAGTATTTTCTGGTGGCTGCGGGGGTGCGATGGGATAAGTGCTTTATTGAGTTTGAAGAAAGGTTTGGGGATAAAATGTTTGAGTTTGTTGCGTTTGAAGTGTAAGAAATAGAACCGTTTTGATGGGTTCTGCCAATTTCACACTTTGCTGAAAACATGTAACAACGCATTTTGAGTTGTATTAAAATATGTCGTAATTTATGTTCTTCATTCATTTAGTTGTAAATATAAGAAAAAAATTTATTTATTAATGATTTGTAAGCATGAGGTAGGCAACTTAATTTGCATTTTGGTGTAACTTAAGTGCATACCTTTTTAAAGGTTTATACTCTCACTTCATTAAATTATTCTTTTTCTGCTCAATATGTTCGCGCAACGCGTCATCGTTGACTTAATTCTTTGCGCAACCTTTTCGCGCTCCGCTACATCATCCAACTTCCAAAGTGTCCATTTTTTCACTTCCTGATGAATATTGCGTTGTTTAGGAAGCATTTTTTTGGGTTTCCACCTAAATTTTGTGAAAAGTGCCATTGATTTAATGGCAAGATAATTTAACTCGTAATACTAAAAATTAAAACATTTGCTCTTTGCAGACACTTTTTTTTACTTTGATTTACACTTTTATTACAATAAATTTTCTACTTTTGTTACATTTTAAGTACGCATTTAATTTTACTTTAACGTACGCTTTCATTTTAATGCAATAAATATTTGATTCAAAATTTCAAGAAGAAATTTACGAAAAGTAAAATTCCATTTTGGTAGTTTTCAACGTAAAGCATAGTTATTTCGAGATATTGCGCAATATTGGTGCAAAGATGACATCACCTTGGTTGACATTTCCGTAATCGTTTAGATACCAGAGGTTATTAAAAAGTTTGTGTACAAAATTTAACGAACAAGTATTTATGTGTAATGATTTTTTAGTAATTTAAGGCTATAACTAGTTTTAAGATATATTTTATTTAACCCTATCACTTTAACTGTTAATAAACATAGTTTGTATATTTTTTTACATTGTGGTAGAATTTTATTGTAAACAACCGCGGTTTAGTTATTCCGAGCATAATTAAAAAATAACTTGGCATCAGAGATCTTTTTTATTAGTGTTACAAGGCAGTTGTTATATTGATGTTCAGTGGAAATAATCGAGCAGAAATTGTGGTAATTAAGCAAATCAAAAGATTGAATCGGCCCTACCTTAATTTACCGACTGAGTCAAAGGCATTATTTTTGGTGAATGGTTTGTATCTCCAGTTAGTTTAACGATTTGTTCGGAGAAAATTTTTACACTTATTAATTTATTAATTCATATTCACACATTGTTCAAATTTATGTGAGGCAATAAATAATATATATATATATATATATATATATATATATATATATATATATATATATTATATATATATATATATATATATATATATATATATATATATATATATATATATAAAACAAAGAATGCCTAACGGGAATTTAATGGCATTCTATTATCCCAGAAATGGAAGCATTTTGGCAGAAGCCAACGTCACACTTTGCTAACGTCGAAAACTTGTTTATCGGTTAATGCTTCCTTTGTGCTCTTTACTTCTTCATTTTTTTCACAAAACCAAACGCTTTCAAAATAGAACCATGTTAATGTGTACTCCCAAATTCTCATCTTGTTGAAGGCACAAACGTCGAAGCTAGGTTTTTCTGTTAGTGCTTCGTTTCTGCTCATTAGTGCTTCAATAAATTTTTGATAAAACCTAAGCCTTCCAAAGTAGAACCATTTTTGAGGTATACTGCTAACTTCACACATTGTTGGTTTAAATTTGTCAGGAAATAAATAACATAAATAGAGAAATGCATATCGCAGTTATATTATCCTAAATTTGAATAATAAATGAAGATAATGTTACACAATTAAGCAAAATTTTTAAAAGGCATAGATATAACAAAGAACACCTAATCAAAATTTAATGGCATTCTATTATCTCAGGAATAGAACCATTTTGAGGTATTCTGCCAACTTCACACTGTTGAAAACACAATCATCGAAAGTTTGTGTATCGGTTAAGGCTTCGTTTGTGCTCTGTACTTCTTCAATACGTTTGACAAAATCAAACACATTCAAAATTGAATCACTTTAAGGTGTTCTCCCAAATTCTCATCAGGGGCAAAAACATCAAAACTGTTTTTTTTGGTTAGTGCTTTGTTTGTATTTGTTAGTGCTTCAATAAATTTTTTGACAAAACCAAAACCTTTCAAAATAGAACGATTTTGAAGTGTTCTTATACACATTGTTCAAATTTGTGTGAAGCAATAAATAACATGTATATAGAACAATGCATTACTGAATAATAATTTAACATAACGTTACACAATTAGAGAAATCTTTAGAAGGCATAGATATAACAAAGAGTACGTACAACAGATTTACTGAAGAACTAACGTCCACAAACGAAGCACTTTGAACGTTTATGCCTTCAAACAAGTTGTGAGGCTGGCGAAACACCTCAAAATATTACTATTTCAAAACTCTTTCGCTTTAAGAAAAAATATATCAAAGCACTAAGCTATAAACGCTGTTTCAACGTTTGTGCCTTGAACAAGGTGTGAAGTTGGCAAAGCACTCCAAAATGGTAATATTTGGGTGTTTAGTTTTGTCAAGAAGATTAATTAAAGCACTGATGGACACAAACAGAGAGGTTGAGAGGTCCTATTTGATCCTCAATTGACACACTTGTTGCTTGGAGAAAATCGCTACTGTACCTTTCTAATTGATGGTGCTTGATTGTGTTTCTGATTATTATGGCAGACCCGCCACGAGCTGTTCCCGCTGGATGGTTCGTGGTATGAACCGCACAGTTTGGGATTTTGATAAAGCTCCGATCAGTAAAATGTGTTTCCGAAATAAGTAACACATCAATGTTGTGACTTGTAATAAATAGTTTGAATTCTTCAAGGTGCTGTGATACGCCGTTGGCGTTCCATTGGGCAATCTGTAAGTGTCTGTCCATTATTTAATTTTTGCAAGTACTGCTGTTAATAGGTTTAATACTGTTCCTATTTGTTCTGATAGCTTTATCATTATGTTTTTTAATTCTTGTATGTCGTTTGCTTGTTGGTTTGGATGGCTAGTATTTGTTGTTTGTGGGAGGTTTACTGCAGGTTCAGTGTTTTGTTGTTGTACTGAAGCTATTTGTGAATACGATAGTCCCGGTTGTATTTGTTGGTATTGTCTGATTTACGAGGGTGGTATGTACTGTTTTTGTCGAAGGGTTGGAAAATGTTTACTTTGTAACTATTTATATATAGTACATCCTTTGTAATTCGCGGGATGATTCCCTTTACACAGGACGCAGCGGACTTCCCGGGATTTTTCTTTTTTTTGACATTGTTCCGTGAAATGATCGCCTGCACATTTTACACATCTAGCGGGTAGCTTTAAGAAAAAATATATCAAAGCACTAAGCTATAAACGCTGTTTCAACGTTTGTGCCTTGAACAAGGTGTGAAGTTGGCAAAGCACTCCAAAATGGTAATATTTGGGTGTTTAGTTTTGTCAAGAAGATTAATTAAAGCACTGATGGACACAAACAGAGCACTAACATATGCCTCAAATATGGAAATTAGTGCCGCTTATGTTCTGATGACATCACTGACTCACAATTAGCCCAGAGATGCCTAAACGTGTATAGCCATACAGTGACATGTAGTGACTAAATGCATTCATTGATTGTTAACCGTTACGTGTTGTTAATGTAAGAGTGAAAAACATAACAAATAATTGTATTCTTTTTGGGCAGTTTTGAAATTACGGCTGAATACGGCATTAGCTACGTATATTTTTTACTGAAAAGTAAATTGAAAAAAATTTCTTTGAATCGAAACACATACAAAAGTACGTTCTACTGACTTGACTAAATAAATTAATTTTTACAACTACGTTTGTCAATGTTTTTACTGCCCAAAATTTATTGTTCTATGTTTAGGACGCCATCCAGACTATGTCACGCAGTTTTTCAGAGAGTTTTCTCTAAAAGCAGCAGTTGCTATGCAGAACTATGACAAGGATTATGCTGAAAAAGTAGACGATATTGTAATATTTTCAGCAGAAAATGCTTGCGTGGACCTGACAGATGGAGATTCCGCAGACGAGAATATTTTATAAATAATTTACTCAGTCAATTGCAAGCTCCAGCTGAAATAGTATATAGTGAAAATTTTGATGAAAGTGATCCATCCGACGATAATATTCCTTTGTCTGTTATTCAAAAAAAGGGAGCACTCCTGCACGAAAGCCGCTCCAAAAAAAGTATTTGTAGTTGGACACCAGAAGATTTTAGGCTGTTCCACCAGTTACACAGAGCTTGAGAACACCGAGTATATTGAACACTTAGACTTATTTTCCAAATTTTTAGATAATGAGAGGTACCACAAAGAAAACGTTATTGGGAACGAGAGAAGGACAGTCAAAACGCTTTAGTTTCAGAGGTTATAACAAGAGATAAGTTTGAATATATATTTTCAATCTTCCATGTAGCTTATTACAACAACTTAGACAAAGAAGGTAAGTTTGCAAAAGTTTGCACATCTAGCTTGTACTATGTAAATTGATTTGAGCTCTACCAAGGGTTATCCATAAATATAAGTAAAATTTCGTGCCGGCGTAGCATTAGAATATGCTTATGCTTTGCGGCGAAAATAGCCGGATAAGTTGGCTTTTTTTACGTCGGTTGCTCTAATAGAATTTTTAACCGAAAAAAACTTTTATACCACTAAATTCTAAACAGCTCAAAAAGGAAAAATGGGAGCTTATGAATAAAAAGAAAATGAAACTGGGGACTAATCGACGTCAAGTGGAACAGTAACAACATGGTGTCTCTTTGTTCCAATTTTGCTGGAATTGAACCAACACATTTCGTGGGGCGCTACTTTCACTAGGAAAGTGAGGAAGAAAGAATATACAGGTAAGTTTATTTGGGACACCTTTATTTTCACATTGTAAATTTGTATAATACCAACTGAAACGTGCCAATTCTTGTCTAGCGTTACCTTAATTTAAGTTGTGAATTTATATTATTATTGCTAAATATATTTACATTACGTTGGTATCTTTTTTTCTTTCAATAATTAAATTTTGTTATCCCTAGATATTTTCTCTTTCCATAATTACGAATCCCTGTGTATATTTTAGACATCAATTTTTGACGTTTTGCGCGAAACGTGAATTGAATTCGCTTACGCATTTCCGTTTACGTTATCCTTTTTAAGTGTTACTCCCTTGCATAAGGTATGCAAAGGCTTTTAATTACATTTTAGTATGTATTATATTTAATAGAGTACAGGATATTTGCAAAAGCGTAATAGTGATGTCAAGAAGTGTAATAAATTGGCGTGGATGATACGCAATTTTATCTTGAAAAATTAAGACTGGAGTTACCTTTGGTTTGTGCCGATCTCGCATGCTGTTAGTACGCCTGCGGTTAGTAGTGTGGTCTACACTTTTGTTTATTGGAAATGAAGCAACATCTGCTTTAGTGGTTTGAGCTTACATTTCGTTTCTTTGTACGTTAGTAAGGATAATTGGAAATCTTCGTCGCGTACTATATGTTTATTATACTAATGGGAAATGAACTTCTCTAACTATAGTTCGCTTTAAGGCGAAGTTAATATGTTTATTTTGAGTACATGTAAGTAACACGTATCCTTTTATTACAATATACCTTTAAGGAAATTACAGATCAGTATAGTGTTATTTTGATATGGTTATAAAAGACAGCTGGTTTCTGTTCCTAAGATAAAAATATTTGAGTTCATAACCTATCGTTCTGTACTATTTGTTGACATAGGTCAATATAGGTTTTCTTATTGAATACAGTGCTGAACATATTACATTTTGAATTTTACGTAAATATAGATTATAGTTGTGTTGATTTTAGTAATTCTAAAATCGTAAAGTTTTACGAAAAATATCGTTTTAGTTATTTTATGCTGGAATTATTCAGACATATTGATTTCTTAAATATACATATAAATACAGTTGTTTGGTGTTATTCAGATTACCTATGCTGTTAATGTACAACTTTCTCAATTTTTGTTGTATTTTCATTATTAAACCTATAGATTGAGTGGCGTCCAACAAGAAATGCATTACTGATTGTATCTATGGATATATCTCTGCCTCCCTCACGACCTGTTCAAAAGAAGTTTTCAATTACTGTAAGTTTCGTAAGCAATGTACCTTCCTGAGCAAGACCGTGGTGCAAATTACCTTTTTAATATATAAATCAGTCACGTCTAATTTTTTATTTGTTATACAACATGGGAGGGAATAGACAGATGCGATCAAAATGTCAGTCTGGGATTGCATTATTTTGGTTACTCACAACGTCCGGTAATTATATTGCGTTAATGAGACTAAACTAGATCAATTGAGACGACAAATTGTCTTATTGATACAAAACAAAAAAAAATTTCTAAAAGGATGACCATCAACACCTGAAGGAATCAACTTCCACTATGATCGCCTTGATCATTGAAATGGTTAATATTGATGTTAATATTAATATCTTGTAAAGAATAAAAAAAAGAACCTTTGCACTTCTTAAAGACTTTTAGGCATACCTGGGTTAACCAAGTCAAATAAGACTTCGCAGATATTTAAACTACTTAAATTTAGATTTAAATGTGCCCATATTTGTGTGTATACTGAATGTCGAAATAGGATAGAGAAACTAATGTAGAACTTAAATGTACCAGCTTCCCCATAAAATTATACATTAAAAATTAATCTTAAGAAAAATTAAATATATCAATAGATTTCGACAATCATCATCGGGCTACTATAGTTAAAATTAGACAATACTATCGGATTGGAAGTCCAAAACTAAAACAAGAGAGATGTGGTTTACAAAGGTAAAAAAACCGGACGTAAACTTCGGTCTCATTCGGATATCCGGGAGGGCAGGACCCAAGCAACCTCGGTCATCGAAGGCGCTCACTTTCTGATCCATTATTGTTGTAACGTCCGTGGTATCAGGAGTAATCTTAATGCTGTGCACCAACACCTTTAACAATTACAATCTGACATTTTGTTTCTACCTGAAACATAAGCCTGCTCTGAAAACTCCCATTCATCCGACTTGACCCCAATACAGTCATCAATCTAAGTTTCGAATAAAGAAGTGTGAGAATAAAATTACGGTGTAATTTGGTTCAACTATTCTGGTCCTAAATTTGTAAAGTTCTACTGTTGCATTTACAGGTCTTCCAATGGCAATAACTTTCGAGAACTCTTCGATAACCTTAGTTTGCAAGTTGACTACCTTCTGGCCCAGTTTTCATCTTGCGATATCCCAATTCTGGGTAATTTCAATGTTCATAACACTAATTGGCTTCAATTTTTATCTACCAATAATCCTGCTAGTCACAGTGGAGTTATACAATGCTAAAAAACAAAATTGGTTTGGTGATTCTCGTCGCCAACCCTGGCTCAATAGGGTTTAAACAACGAAAATTCAATGAACTAGCTACATCTACATTGGAAAGTCTTGAATTTTGATTTTTAGATAAAGCCATTAGTAAAAACTTTAGTAAATTCTCATTTCCACCCATGACACCTTTTGACGAATGTGTAGTTACCAATTCTGTAGACAAAGTCAACCTTTTTATGGGTTTATTTGCATTAAACTTGTATCTTAATGATTCTGGAAAAGATAAGCCGCTAGTCAACCCTTCTTCACACGCTGTAAAACCGATTCAATTTTGATACAAGCTACCAATATAGTTTTAGGCAGAGTGGTTTAACAGGTGAACTTCACTTATGTGCAACCCAAGATTGCACAATAAATTACAATAATCCGGTAAACTAGTTTCAGTTTCAATATTTCAAAATAATTTGACCAGGTTTGGGATAAGAGTTTACGTACAAAACTTACCTCGTTTGGGTTAAGTTCCTACACTATATCTGATATATAATAGGTAGCCTTGACCTTGATTCATTCTCTCTCCTTCACACTTATTGCTATTCCCTATCTGCAAGGCTCTCTATCTCTCTTTATTTTACACATGTAAATCTTTAATGTGAACGAGAAGTTGTGTTGCCTTGCTATTGCCCATTTCTAAGAAACGGTCCCCTGTTCTTGGAAAATAGGCGGCCGTTTCTTAGAAACAGGTTGCCCAAAAATAGGTGGCTTGACATTGATACATCTCTCTCTCTCTCTCTCTCTCTCTCTCTCTCTCTCTCTCACATATTGCAATTTCTTGTCTATTTATCTTCCTTTTACACATGCAAATTCCCTATGTGGGCCTGCATCGCTATTACTTTACTGTTGTAGTAGTATCGGTAGGACGGGGTTGGACCACATCCGAAATATACATGTGTAAGAGAGCGACAGATAGGTAGAGGATTACAATAAGTGTGACAAAGAGAATGTGCCGAGATCAAGGCCACGTCCGGTAAATTTCAAAGGGATGCAGAGTTTCTAAGTTCATTAACATCCTTAGGGCCACTTAACCGAGAGTCACACCAAAAAGTGTCATATTGTAACTTTTAAGGATCTAAACATAGAACTAGTTAAAAAGATAAGAAAGTAGTGCTACCGTTTTTCTACTATCCAGTTTCAACTACCTCCTAAACTTTATAAAAATCTACCCAATAAAAACCATCAAACCTCGCCTCATTTTTATGGTAGGTATTGCATATTTCATAAATAAAGCAGTCATTTATTGTTAAATTTATATACAAAATACAGCCCTTTTTTTATTCTTACATGGAATAGTTTTTTAAATAACTAGTTTAATTCAATTTTATAATTTACTTTTGTATTTGTAAATTCTGTTTCTTTTTCTAACCAATAATTTGATAAATATAAATTGTCCATGTTTTCAAATTCTAATACATATCTACTTTTTTCTATACTGAACGCGATTTATGGCTTTAATAACTAACTCTATTCGGTAACCAAGAATATTTTAGCCGCGCTTCCTACTTGTTAAGGGCGAAAATGGCAGTAGATCGGAAGCAACACATAAGGAAGAGGCCTGTAGCTCAGTGGGATGAAGTTGGTGGGCGTGTTATCAATTTCGCGATTAGGATAGCTCGTAACATATATATGTAAGACACAATGTGGGTAAGTCATAAATCATGCGGGTGCCAGAATGTTTATAAACATCAATATAGGGGTTAAAATATTTAAATGCGAGCAATTCACAGGTAACTTCCAAGAAAACAAAAAAACTTGCTTACCTTTGTCGCAAAACCAGGTGAATCAGTAAATTAAAACCTTGTTCCGATGTCCTCTGCAAAACTTTAAAATATTTGTACCTGATCGCAATAAAATGATGTGCTAATGGACCAGCTGATCGATCATCAATCTTATTTACTCTATTTTTAGGATACGTTAATTCCTAATGAAACATGTTTTGAAATAAAAAACTCAAAAATAGCAAATAATCTAATAGAGAAAATTCTCAACAATTGTTACGTTAAATGTTTCATTAACATGAAAAGAAAATAATTGAACGTTGCCAAGTTGCATAAATGAGCAATTACCACAAAACAATCACTCGATAACTTGAACGTAATAAAGGTATCTTACTTTATTATAAGTTTTGTTATGAACGAATAAGTTTATCATTACATGGATTTGGGCTTGAATCTCGATAGCGCAGTTGGTTAGTGCGCTGCTCTAGCAAAGTACAGGTCGTAGGTTCAAATCCTACTCGAGGTAAAGTTTTTATTTATGTATTTAATAAAATTAATAATAATTTTTAAGGTACCTTACCTTTTAAATTAAATATCACGTAAATAATAATGGAGTGACAAAGGAATGACGTCACATATACTGAGTAACGAAATAATACTCCCAAATTTATTAACGCTATTCGTATATTATAACAAAAAAATTTAAAAACGATTAAAGTATTGATGCAGTTGTCAAAACACATTCAATTCACTTCCTGAAGGGAGTAAAACGCAATCATTCTTTGTAAAATCTGCTAGTTGAATCGGGTTGACTCTTGCAAGGCTCAAATTCCCAAGATTTCCTATATGTATATGTATGTATGTGTGTGTGTATATACATATATATATATATATATATATATATATATATATATAATATAAGATACAGATTTGGTTAAATACGCAATGTTGTACAGATTTTCATACTGATTCAGATGCTGCTTATAAATATAAAAAATTCCGAGTACTTTCGAAGATAATCGACAAAAACTGAAAAATGCGTTTTTTGAACAAGGTTCTTGGAGCAGCTTTCTTATGTTAAATACATGCCACATTGGATGTTATAATTCATAAATTGCATTTTTTTTTCTGATTTTAACGATGTACAACAATGTACACTTGAATTAATAGATTTCGGCATATTTTATATTATTTGCCTTAAAATAAGAAACCCATGAAAACATATGAATTTTAACAAAAATCCGATCTGTCATTTTGAATTATAAATCAGTTGAATTTTTAATAAATATTGTTATCAACTTTTAGTGCAGGCAAAAAATGAATATTTTCTAACAAACTTTTCCGTAAAATGACCAATGGAGCGTCTGTACTTACATCAAATGTAACAAAATCACTCGCCTTGTTGCTCAACAATATTGAGATAACGTCTCAGAAAGACGACAACTAGAAAGAATATTTAATAGATTAGACATAAATATGCAGCAATATGGATGTTTAAGGAAACCGAGTCGTGAATGAAATTTACGTGACCATGGGAATGTCGAAGAATTGACACTGGCTTGAGTTAACGTTTATCCATAAGTGTCAACTCGACAAATAGAAGATCTAGTTGGTGTGAAAAAATCGACAGCATGTATAGTTTTAAATAAACATCAATTTATCCCTTATAAGCTGCATATTGCTCACACTCTACACCCAAATGATCGTCTATGTAGAACATTTTTGAGGTGGGTTACTAAACAATGGTAGAAAACGATGGTTTTATTAACAGCATTCTTTGGACAGACGGATCAGATTTCACTAACTGCTGTTTATTTAATCGTCATAATGAACACCACTATGCCCAAGAAGATCCACACGTGATTACACCACGGCGAAACGAAATTCGCTTTGCATTTAGCGTCTTTAGCGGCATATTGCGCAATAGTTTAATTGGACCTATAATTTTTAATGGGACTTTAACTGCAGTACGTTTTTAGAATTGCCACTGTCACAACATTTAGCAATATGGTATCAACAAGATGGTGCGCCTGCACACAACTCCGGGCATGTTATTAATTATTTAAATAATCGTTTTAATGACAGAGTAATAGTTAATAACACACCTATTAGATGGCCGCCCAGATCAGCCGACCTCATACCTCTTGATTTTTTGTGGGGCACTATAAAAAATAATGTATGTTGTAGCAATTTTACTTAAAATAATAAAAGACAAGAATCTGTGCAAGAAGCGTTAAATAATGTTACATTGCGGACAACATTTTAAAACGATGTGAATCATTTTGAACATTTTCTATGATTCAATTAGTTTTAAGATTTATAGTAATTAGTTCTGCTTGGTCATAAATCATTTGTTTTCATGGTTTACTTTAATTTCAAGCAAATAATGTAAAATATGCCGCAATCCATTATTTCAAGTGCAGTTTGTTATACATCGTTGAAAGCAGAAAAAAAATACAATTTATTTTTCAAAATTTAATATGGCGCCTATTTAACACAAGAATGTTGCGATAATTTTTTTGAAAACACATCTCAGTTCGTCGCAAAGAAATAATTAACTTTTGTTAAAAGAAAATGTTATAACTTTTATATTAAGGGACATAATCGCCTTTTTCAAAAAACGCATTTTCAGTTTTCGTCGATTATCTGCGAATGTACTCAGATTTTTTAATATTTCTAAGCAGCATCTGAATCACTATGAAAAACTGTACGACATTGCCTATCTACTAGTGCAACACTAATCGATTTGGAACACTATATATATATATATATATATATATATATATATATATATATATATATATATATATACATATATCCACTACTATACATTTTTCATCTTTTACTATAAAATTTGAGAGTACCAGAAGAAAAAAAGCTAATGGTAAATCGCAATATAAATTTTCAATTTCTGACGGTTGTTCTTGGTGTAAAAATTAACGTGACTGATCGTTCCCTGAAAAACGACTCTCCCTTCTGCAGAGCTAGCTCCTCGTCTTTATTTCAGGCACTAACGACGTGATTTTCGTAGATTGTTTAGTGCTCTTTTAGTTCCCCTTAGTGCTGTTACTGCCTTTTAGTTAATGCCTATTGCTTCAGCGCGATCTGTCGTTTTTAATCAAGGGTAGCCTTTTATGCAATGTTGGCTTCCCATCCTTCTTAGAACTAAACACATAATTGATACACTTTGTTAAAGCATTTTGGTACATTGTGACCTGAATTAGTGCGATGTACCTTTTCTCAGAGTGCCACCAGTCTCCATTGCACCAATAGCACCTTAGTCTTATTGTAAGCTTTGATACCCTGTGACTTGTATTACGACAACCGCCCATTAGCCATTCCCATAAGGTATAGAGCCAGCACTAAACAATCGGCTTCTTTGGACTGTCGGCCATGATGATTTAGAAAAAAAGCGAACAATTTACACCAATACAATAATGGTAGGAGACCAACGCAATGCGTTAAAACTACGGTATAGGAATCATATTATTTTCCGTTTCTTACATATTTGAGGAACATGTCGTTCTTTATATTGGGGAAATATGACTGACAAACAGGTTTAGCATTGAATTGTTTAATTATGTATTGTAACTTAATATATTATAATTAGTTAGTTAGTAAATGTCAAACCCCTGCATCTAGTTTGACTTACTTCTAAGTCAATGAACCCTACCATTTTCGGTTTCTTTCTTAATTAATTCCCCATTAAACATTTAAAAAGAACTTGTAACTGGTAACACGATTTTCTCTCTCTCTCTCTCTCTCTCTCTCTCTCTCTCTCTCTCACTCTCTTTCAATTTTCCATGATACTATCCCTCTCTTACTCAATTCTCCACCTGGGCCTAGAATTAGACCTATCTCTCAATTGAGGAATACTGCTTCATGAGCGATAGGATCGCTTTTCATCTTGATAGTTTTTCTTTATCCATATGGAGAATCATAGCTATAAATTATACAAACCTACTAACAAAAATGATTTCAGTCGAAAATATTCCTAATCAGCGTTGCTCTGTTTTACCAGCTGGAACTTGTGTTAGTACTACTAGAATTAAAATTATAATTTTAGTTTAAAAACCGATATAATCGTTACCCAAGACGAATACTCTTTGTGAGAGATCGAATTTCCTTTGGTTATAATGGTTTTTTAGTGCTTTGTGCTTACATATCTATTTTATTATGTACTTAAGTCAACGCTGCAATGCATTGACAATTTAATTAATTTTACTAATTTGGTCAAATCAATAACTTCAAATTTCTACGTAATTAATTTTGTAAGAACCCACATTTTAAAGGATGACCCACTTGAAGCTAACACATATCAGATTAAAAATTGTGTTGTAATTATGTGCAAAAAATTTGCAAAGTAAATTTTTTTTATTATCTTTAAATAAGTCTAGCTTCCGGTTAAACCGTAACTAAATAATTCGTGTTGTATGATTTAGTTAGCTGTTAGTGCAATATCGTTACACCAAAATTTTCTAAATAAAGAAGCGTACTAAAATATGAGCTAATAAACAACGTCTAATTAAGGTAAGAAAATTATTAGGACATGATATCATTCCTTCCAAATAAGCGGGTGTGAATAATTTGGTAAGTTTAGTTTTTATATTAAATACGTTCTTTACATTATTTTTGAATAGAGGCTTGAAATTGTTAATAATCCCGTCATTTTAATAACAAGAAAAACATCTACATAAAGGTGCTCAGAAAATTAATAAATTCTGTACTGTGCTAATTAATCGTTATTCTAATTAGGCGAACTATTATACTATATATTAATTAATTATAATTACAAAATCTTACTATTATTACTATAGTAATAAAATATATAACAATATAACTGTAATTTAGGTCTGGTATGTAATGCAAATTTTGGATGGTTAGTGTGAACATGATCCAAACACCAGATACGTAAATTTGGCTAATATTGCTTGTTATCCACATTTATAGCATAAAACCGTCAAGTAATCATTATTCACTGTATGTAATTTGCATTACTCACTAGTTGCAACTAACGTGAAACTTTCATAGCACAGTGTAGTCATCACAACGTTTGTTTTTGTACGTTTATATTTAGCTTTGTAACCAACGAACTTCTGCCCGTAGGTACTTTGATATGTCACATAGCCTATACCCTATTTTGTTAGATATAAAAATCTTTTTTATTTTTTTATTTTGGACGTAACACTGAATTTCCTCGTTTATAAGCGACTTTATGGGACGTAATTGCTAAAAGTCAACTACAAGGATCTCTTTGTGTTGCAAAAATATTTTCTTATCTATTGACGGCTTAGTTTTCTCCTTAGTTGTACCATCAGGGATTGTAAAACAACTTGACTGAAGCATGTTTGGTTAGGCAGCATTTTCAATTTCTTTATATCTGTTGAGTATTTTATTTGTGATTGCACATAATAGTAACGTGTCTATCTTTATGCAGGTAATTTTTGAGAGAGTTAACTTCTAAATCTCCAAGGACTGATTTTGTCTATAAAGAAAAACGAATGGGTGGACCATCATTTTTGAAGAATAAGCAAATTAATGTTGCAGCGAATATTGTGACGAATTCTACAAAATCGAGATCCCAAGTTGGCTTGTTATACAAATTCTGCCCACGATCAGTCCAAAGAAATTACTTTTGTCCAGATGAAAATAGTTCATGAGCTGTCAGATGGCGATCCAAATAGAAGAGTGGAATTTGACAAGAAAAATTGAAGACCATTTGCTCCAGTGATGAGTTCACGTTTCTCCTTAATGGAAGAAGCAGAATGTTACATGTTAGAGAGATCATAATCCACATAATCCATACTAGTATAGGGACACTCATACACGATTTCCTTAAAGTTGAATGCTTAGGTTGGTATTTTCGGCGTCACATCATAGAACCATTCTTGATTGAGCGTAAGGTAACCGGGTCAACTTGATATGTTGGAAAAAATCATTCGGCAGTTCTAACACCTTTAACATTACTATTGTTTATTCAACCAGAGAGCCGTTTGGATTTGAGGCATACATATTGTTTTGCTGCCAGTACATACAAGGAGAACATTTTAAGCAATACCCTTAACACAATTTCTGTCAAGTTATTATTTTTTCTTCCATTAAGCTGTCACAGGGAGTTTTATTGTATTTTACTGAATTCATAGAATCGTCGATAGGGAAGTTGCAATTGACTTTTTAAATGTTTAAGAGGAGTATGTGCAGTATTACATTACGTTTCAATTGAGTCGTCACATAACCCCCCTTGTAATTATAATGAAAGTGAGTTGATGGTCCCCGCGCCGCCATTAAATTTTCAAAAACCAATTTAGCTTCAAAAAATAGTTCATTTGGTAAGATTCGATATTGTCCGAACCCTTTAACTCTTTTCGTTCGAAAGTTAAAAGAGAGGCGAGACTTTAGACGCGCACACGTTATACAAAAACAAGAAAAATGAAATAAACATATTAACATAAAGTGTTGAAGGTTGTAAGGAACTTTAAATATAGATAAATTAACAGTTATAACAACAATAAGTAACTTATTGGGAGCAAAAACTAGTATTAAAATTCAAATACTTTTAAACCATCTATGGACAAACACAAATTCATTTTCATTGTTATATATAAATAATTATGCTCTCTTAAGATACAGCCATATGTTATGCAGTAAAATACTATTTTGAGCATATATATATATATATATATATATATATATATATATATATATATATATATATATATATATATATATATATATAGTCATAAAACATCGTTAACTATTTTATGTTAATTAAAACTGCATATAAGGTTACTTGCTTACATTAATTTAAGGGAACTTCTAGATTCCAACCATAATGGAATACTGAGTCTATACCTATACTTAACAAACGCGGCCATCGTGTGATTGAACAGCCATGTAAAACGTATTGCAAAGCAAAGTTACTATATGAGGCAAAGTTGAGCGTATGCTTTCACATAATTATGTACCATTAATAAAACTTCACTTTAATAATACTAGATTTAATTGAATTAGTGATACGAAGTTAACCGCCATAATTTTAATGGCGGTTAGCACAGGAGTGTTTCAGTTTTACAAAATCCAAAATTTGATTGCATTAAAATAGAGCGTATCTAAACATCAATATTTTCTATACAATCATTCAGATCGTCAATATCAAACCGTGAAAAAATGATTGTGATTTTTTATTTTTGCTTCATCCTCAAACGGCCTCCAGCCAGAATTAGTTTCGTAGGTCCATCTTTAAGATCGACCGCATCTGACTTGTCAATAGAAGTGTGAACACACAGAATGTTAGGTATTAGAGCCATCAAAATTCATACACTCATATGTAGGCAAACTCATAAGTTGAATGTTTGGGTTGGTATTTTGGGCGCGTTCATCATAGAACCATTCTTCATTGAGCGAAACCTGACTGGGAAATTATATTTTGATATGTTGGAGAATGTAATTGATCCTGAAATAACGTAAACGGGGAAGATAGTTTCTAATAATTTCAAGGCATGGTGATAACCTTCCAGCAAAATAATGCACCTTCACATTATTTCAGGCAAAATATAACACAATTAAATGGATTGTTTTTTTGAGATTTGACATCCTTAGACTTTTTATTGTGGGCTTACTTTAAATCCAAGGCGTTTATTCAATCAGAGAGTCTTCCATACTTCAGTCATACAGAAAAGAGACACGAAGAGAACATTTTCAGCAATTCCTTAAACACAATTTCTGGCAAGCTATTATTTTTGTTTCATTAAAATATTGCAAGGTTATATTCTATAGTTTTTTACTCAGTTTACAAAATAGTCGATAACTTCAGAAATGATAATCGCATTTTCAAATGTTTAAGAGGAATATGGAAATATTCTCCGCTGAAGAGTCACCGAGGACTTCGCCCTTTAGACCTTCGAACCTACCGTACGCCTTGTGGTACTAAAGAAAACTCTTGATGAGCCGAAATAATTGTTACCGTTCTTATAAGAAGTTGCTGAAGACTACCGACCGAAGATCATGTTACAGTTAAATAACGTATACATCTCCTCAAAATAATCTTTATGTTATATTTATATTTATGTTTAGTTTTTGTAGTGTTTAGCCGTTAATTGCATGTATTACCTTCAGTCGACCACAACCGTTATACAAAAATAAATTAATTTCCATTTTTCATAAAGCACCAGGGTACGATTTGATAACAGGCCAAATGCTAAAAATGCTCCCTAAAAAAGCTATTGTGTTAACAACAACCATATTCAACCGTATGTTAAGCTTGTCGTACTATCCTCTGCTATGGAAATATGCACATATAATAATGATTTCTAAGCCTGGAAAAGCTCCAGAAGATGTTAGTTCATATAGACCTATTAGCCTTCTATCCATATTAGGAAAAGTCTTCGAGAAATTATTCCTAAAAAGACTGTTAGAAAACACGGATATCTCACTACATCTTCCACTGCACCAGTTTGGGTTCCGAGCAAAGCACTCGACAACGCAACAAATTCATAGAATAGTAAACGAAATATCGAAAAGCATCGAAGAAAAGAAATTTTGTACCGCTGTTTTTCCTAGATGTAACCCAGGCGTTTGACAAAGTCTGGCACACTGGGTTACTGTACAAACTAAAGAGACTAATGCCAAGCTACTACTATCTTCTCCTTAAATCTTACCTTACAGACAGATTCTTCTCAGTCAAGCATAATAACGAAATCTCTGAATATTATCCAATAAATTCCGGGGTTCCCCAAGGTAGTATCCTTGGTCCCCTACTTTACCTGATATTTACCGCTGATTTACCAGAAGCCATAAATACTGTTACCGCCACCTTTGCTGATGACACTGCTATCCTGTCCACACATCAAGATCCTACTCAAGCATCCGAAAATCTCCAAAACCACCTAAACCTGTTAAACGAATGGCTCGATAAATGGCGCATTAAAATCAATCATACTAAATCAACACAAGTGACATTTACTTTGCGAACTAATTTGTGTCCCCCCGTTACTCTTAACGATGACCCAATACCGGTGAAGACTGAAACCAAGTACCTGGGCATGCACTTGGACCAACGCCTCACGTGGAAAAAGCATATTACAACCAAACGCCAGCAATTAAGTCTCAAATTTCGTCAAATGTATTGGCTTCTTGGAAGGAAATCAAAACTATCCCTATCCAACAAACTATTAATATACAAATCCATCTTAAAACCTATTTGGACGTATGGTGTTCAACTGTGGGGATGTTGTAAACCAACTAGGAGAAAAACCATACAACAATTCCAGTCCAAAACACTTCGAGCCCTGGTTGATGCTCTATGGTACGTCACGAATCAAACTTTACACGAAGATCTTGGTATTCCATTTGTCGAGGAAGAAATACATAGATTTGCCCAAAACTACTACGATAGACTACAGGGTCATTCAAATAATCTGGTTCAGCAACTAACCACTGCGCATCCACCATTAAGAAGACTCAAGAGAAATTGGCCTTACGACTTACGAATACCCTAAAATTTATAAGATGATTACTGCAGGAGTATCACTAATGAGTAGTTTCTCCAAACAAAGTCTGTTAAAATTACATCACATTTACTTAATGCTCCATGAGTAGAGCAGATTGTAAATTTACTAATAATAAAAAAAAAAAAAAAAATTTTTCATTTCTGCATTACGAAGAGCCTAAGTAAATATTAATATTACATTAAAACCAAGGTTTACATAAGAGATCAAACTTGTTTTCCGATCTGAATATTTTTTGTTGTTACGACAGATAGGCCCAGTGCAGTTAGGCTTCTTCTGTTAATAAGTGTGTAGGCGGGTTTGACTGTTGAAAAGCGTCCTATAGAATGAAAAACACGGTTCTTCATCTAGAATTCATCGATGCTTGTTGCTAATATTTTTACAAAAACAATATGCCGAAATAATCCTTTCTCTTCTAATTCAAAAACTGTTAAATTTAGACAATTGCGGTCTTCAGAAAAGATGTAGGAAATTAATAAACCTGCAAAATGAGCTAAATTAAAATTAGTTAATAAATAAAAAAGTGTTTGCAAATTACAACGGCTCCACAATTTGATAGTATTAGGTTCATTGGAATGCTGTTAAAAGAAAAATTGAAAAAAATACTAAATAACTTCAGGGATGCGAGATATTCCCTTTTTTAATTACTGCACGGTTAATAATAAACATTAAGGGCCTAAATTTACAAAACCTCCAAAGAAAAATTTGAATTATACAACTTCAGATGTTAAAATTGTTTAATCAGGAGCTTTGTAAATAAAGGGTACTTGCGCGTCTATTCGAGAGTGGTAGCAGAAGGGAAAGCAGCACAGCAGTCAATTGAGGTCAGCAAAAAGTCAAGAATGACGGTTCAAATCGGCCCACACAAAAAATTATATATCTCAGGTTGAAATAGACAAAAATTGCTCTTTCTGTCAAGCTAGGGTGCAACTAAAAATAATAACAATACAACAAACTTACATTGCAAAATAAGTAAAATAAAAATGCTAAAGAACCATGGTAAGTGTAGGTGTTTTTATGTTTACACTATAATATCTTATCATATCCTTTTATATCGTTTATTTATCGTAGTAACATTATAGTAGTTAACAAAATGCAATTATTTTTAAATCTAGTAATTAATGTGTATCTTTCTCTTATTTCATTCAACAATGTATATATATTAACTAATTTAATTTGTTTATCAATGAGAGTTTGGACTAAAGGTATTCTAGTAAAGTATAGGTCGTAGGTTCAAATTCTACTCGAGGTAAACTTTTTATTTATGCATTTAATAAAATTGATAATAATTTATAAATGTAGTTGTTAAAAAAATTTTAAATCATTGAAAACATGTTAAATTTTTAACATACGTTATTAAATGATATAACACATAATTAATTAATTTAACATTAATTAATTAATAAATAAACTATAAACTACGCAAATAGATATCATTGTAATGCTGCCGTACAGCGTCCCTCGCGTCACACTCCCGAATAGACGCGCAAGTACCCTTCGAGAAGAATCTGAAAAGTTTCTGTAATTTGCCATTGGTTAAAGATGCGCTATTTTTTCAGTTGACCGGGCCTGTAACAATTGTTAATTTTTCTGACAAACAGGAATTGTCTAAATTTAAAGGTTTTTGAGTTATACGCGATTTCGGTATATTACTTGTTTATTTAAAAACATTAAAAAAAAAAGTTAAATATCTAGCTGAAAGACTTTATTTCATCCCAAAGAATGCTTTTCAACAGTATTTTTTGTTTAGCTTGACTGGTTTAAAATAGTTTTTACTTTTTCTAGTTTCTAAAAATTTTCTGTTTTTTTACCGTTAATAATATAAGGTTCGGATAAAAGTTTCGCAAATTAGTTGTTTATAAATCAACTGGTTTAATGGGCTCATTTGAATTTACATGTATACAAATGCGTTTTTAATTCTATTGATTTGCATTGCATTTTAATTTGGATGAATTTGATTTATGTATATCCAATCCAAGCGTTGTGATGTGTTAGCACCCTTAAGACTTTTGAGCCCAATCACAAGCCCTTTACTATGGTGTTCAGGCCTTATGAATTTCGATTCACTTACATACTTTATGAATTACTTACTAAATAGTGAATTATATGAAGTAAATACTTACGCAATCTTTTTTGTTAACGTTAATTAGAACGCGAATGTAATGCTTATATACTATTAAATGGAAATTAAGTACAATATACAAGTACAAGCAGTAAAATTTAATTTGAGAAATTCTCGGCAAATTATCTAATTGCGCAAAAGCAACTATATTAATAAGTGAAAATCTTTAATGCAATAGTAACTTTATTACTATACACTTCGTTGATTTTAAATTCCTTATTATTAAAAAAATTAGTAAATTATGAAATTTTGCACTGTTGCACATCCTATTTATTTATCTGCCAAATTCGCGAGAGTAATTGTTGCATATCAGAACGAGTTTCGTGTTCACTAATTTTAATTAGAATCTCAAGTATATTGGGTGTAGGTGGACTGTTGATTAATGTAACGAAATCTAATTATATCACAGACGGCTATGCATCAATTTTTTTTATTAAAAACATAACCTAGAAAAACAAACTAACTTACAGCACGATATTATAAATAGAGATATGCAAATTTTAGTTTCACTTGATAACCCGAGGCTTGCACACCTCGGGAAATCTACATCCGTAGAATAACTAGTAGGCCAATGATAATTTCGGCACGCTTTCCTTTTTTTCTTTAAATTATTACGATTTGATAAATGGAAAACTGTTGCAATTTATTTTTGTGCATTCTTGCATCTTGAGTTCGTTCAACACTGCTATAAATCAAAATAAGAATTTGTTGCACAAAAGGTAACTTTTCGTGCATAAATCGTTACGTAATAATTTTGTTTGATTGTATTAATTAAGTACTCAGTCAACGCTGACCATAAAATTTAAGCAAATCATTCTTATACAATGAAAACGTTGATAAGTTAGATTTTTTTGCAATATTTACTTTGAGATGTTGAATTAGATAAACAAAATCGATAGATTTTAATTATGCAATATCTACCTTTTCATTTAGATTTAATCCTTTAATTGTATTTAATGATTAGGTACCTGTTGTAAGTTGTGGTTTTAAGAAAGCCACCCACAAGTATTACAGGCGTGTCTACTCTGTCCTTGTCATATTTGACCTTTTTCAAAATTTTTCGAAATTTTTATTTCACAAATTTTCTATAATAATAAATCACGTAATTAATAATATATAAAATTGATCTATAGTGGGAGTATAGAATAGGAGTAATAGGTACTGTAATATGATAAATTTTCTTAAGTAATTGATATTGATTAATGGTTGTTTTGATTCTTGAAATTATTAATAATACATTAATCACTATGAGTGCTTTTTCGTGTCTTTTTCATTTGTGGTTAGTTATTTTTTCTGAACATTAATTTTTTAAACGAAAAAGAGGTGATTAAGACTTTTGATTTGGTGTGTCTAGACATCTTGGTTTACTTTAATATACACTTCACAAGTTTATTTTCTTGATTCAATTAAAAATGGTCTTTAATAAGTGATAGCTTAAACACTATAAGCATTATTCAGTGTTTTGCGTATTCGCAGTATCCAACGCATACTAATATGCGGGACATCTACGGTCGTTACAGTCATTTTTGAATATTAGTTTTAAACATCAGTATAATTACGCGCCAATTATGCGCCATTTTGCGCCGTTAAAATTAAATTCTGCGCCCCAATGGGAAATAACTACAAGCCTGGCTAACTTCACGGAGTAGCGAACTATTGGATAAATCATTTCTTTTATGGTGTAATTAAGCGACATTCTGCGCGTTAAAATAAAATTTTGC
This sequence comes from Vesta saturnalis, assembly GCA_036346205.1. Classification (NCBI taxonomy): domain Eukaryota; kingdom Metazoa; phylum Arthropoda; class Insecta; order Coleoptera; family Lampyridae; genus Vesta; species Vesta saturnalis. The sequence goes on along the minus strand of JARFJB010002353.1, from coordinate 5,155,214 downwards.
GCCTTTATAGGGAAGAAAGTGATTGTAACATTACATTGACACAGCCATGAACTTCTACAGAAATCAATTTTTTAGGCACTAACTATCCGCCGTTTTGCGCCGCAAAAATTAAATTTTACGTCCCAATAGGAAATAAGTTGTAGCCTAATCAATAGAGTAATATCTTCTTGAGTGATAATTAGGCACTTATTATGCTCCGTTTTGTGCTTCTATAGGAAACAAGTTATTGTAAAGATTACATCAATACAGCTAACCTCACAGCCGTTAGGTTACTAATTAGACGCAAATTAAACAATATTTTACGCCGATAAAATGCAATTTTGCGCCCCCATATAAAATAAGTTATTGCAAAAATTCCATTGATACGGCTAATTTCGCAGCCGTGAACTTCTGCACATTTTTTTTTTGTGAATCGGTAATTGAGCACCAATTATACGTTGTTTTACTCCAGTAAAATAAACTTTGCGCTCCCATAGAAAATAAGTTATTGTATAAGTTATCACATCGACAAGGTTAACATCATAGTCTTATGAACAAACTAACCTTTTCCTGCGCGATAACTAGGCACCTATTATGTGGTTAAAGTTAAATTTTGCGCCCCCTATAAGAAGTAAAAATTACATCAATATGGTTAACTTCATGAATCAATTATTTAGTAGTTAGTTGCATACGCCGTTTTGAGCTGGTTCAAAGGCTGAAAGATTTGACTGCAGTTAGAATTTCTTCATTAAAACCTTAACTGTAATTAATTATTCGACTAAGCTAAACTTACCTTTTCGAACCTCTTACTAAAATTACAAGGTACATAAACTACACATAGAGCTTTAATTTTTTTTATGATAAAGTTCCAAATTTCATATTATGAACACTAGCTACATTTTATCATTTTTCGGCACGAGCCGCAATATTCCTTTGTGCTGCAAAATGTCCACCAGTATCCAGTGATTGATAGACAATGTCAGTGTGTTAAACTAAATACGGGTCCCATGGAAATAAAAGTTTATATTTATGGAAAACATATACGGTACTATTTAGTATTATGTTTGATAGATGAGGACAATTCAAAGAATCGAATAGGGTAAATAAGGTTAGGTCGTTGGTCTATTCTATTATAATTATTAGGACTTTAGAACTACTGAGTGTTAGAATTAATCCATTTACAAAGTATAAAAGCAATTGTAAATTTGCAGGATAAGATAAATAAAGTTTTATTCGTGCATTCATAATCTCACTATAATATTCACTTACTACCTAATGTTGTACATATTCACATAACTGCTTCTGTATTGGTCTTGATTAATGTAAAACATTTTTTTTAATAATTGTGTCAATGAACCATTGTGTGAACATGGCAACAGCTTCTTGAAACATTTCAATGCGCTGAGAAAGATTACATTAGTAACATTTAGTATAGGCATGGTTATACATTTTATGTTAATTAAAAGCAAAATTAGTAAGAACATGCGCCAAATAGTTCCATTGTAAAATTTGGAAATTCTTAATTTCTTTAGCCCATTTTGTTGAAATGGCTTGGAAGGCAGGCGGAAAAGAGGGCTACCCGATAACCACCGTAAAGGTCTTGCGTTTGGATATTGTGGGTGGATTGCTAAGCGTGTACTGCGGTTACCCGATCTCATCTGTAAGAAAACGACAGCAAGGGAAGGCCCACCGTCATCTTAAGTTTGGGACCAATCCCCCAACAGGCAGCGAATAGCCGGGAAACAGTACCATCTAAAGGCCATTGGTGCAAGCAAGGAGTTGAAGCTAGTGGCCGCAAGTGACCGTGTTTATTTTGTGAAAAGCGGAAAAGTGCTAATACTAGAGCTAGTTTGTGCGAACGCAAGCTTTACTGTGCGCACAGACGACGTATTTCCATATTAACTGAAAGCGTCGTCTTTATTAGGTAGCACGGGTTTCACTCCCGTACACTTCTTCGTTGCCGAAAATGACGAGGTCTTAATAGATGATCAGTCGATCACGCCAGAATTGAACGGTGCCTACTCACCTTCCGTTGGACCATTTGCCACCAAAAGGACGGGGTTTTAGCTAATACAGTAAAGAGAACGGGAGTGCTACGGATTTTTCCGTTTTGTCGAAATTCGATGGCGTCTTAGGTAGAATTTTAGGCTAGAATAAGATTGAGGGGGCAAATGATTTTTTGATGCATAGATATCCTCTCTTAGGCATCACCTTTGAAAAAGAGTAACTCTTAATTAGAATAAGCAGGAGTGAATACGAACGTGAGTTTCGCTCAACACTTAGTAGAACATAAAGTAACATTCATAATGAAACTAGGGTTATAAGGCACGGTATCCACTCGTGTACTGGGTCTGCAGCTAAGCCCGGAAACCTAAGAATCTTAAAGAACTCTAAAGTTAGTTTTAAGAAATAGGCACGGTCGCTAGATGGCGTCTTAGATACGAAATTAGAAAATGGCCGCGGTTTTAGGTCGAGTAAAGGTGCCGTATGGCACAATCATATAAAGGCTCTTATAAGGTAGGTGCGCGGTATAACCTGTACCCAGCCGGTTTAAAATAACAGTAATTAGGAATTGGGAGGTCACCTGATAGGCTTGCGGACAACTACCACTGGGTAGTTTACGTAAAGGAGGGAGGAAAAGACGTACATTTATTATTTTGGCTTAGTATGTCTGGTTTAGGGTTTCATTCCACAACGGAACCAACAGGACCGTATGTATATATATATATATATATATATATATATATATATATATATATATATATATATATATATATATAATATAAAACTAAATTGAATTAAATTTATTGAACGTAAAGAATTGTTTCGATTATTTAGAGAGGGGCAAGTTGCTCTTTCATAAGAGTAATAAGTATTTGAGTACTATCTCTGTAAAAATTTTGAACTCTTAGTGTTTTATTTAGTTAGGTTAAAAACTTTGTTATACATACAACAAGCGCGAGTGTTCATGCATTTGCTAAAGATCCGTGGTTACACGAGTAAAAAAAAAGGAAATATTGCTAATAATCGGTATCTGGTAGAGGAACGATTGATTGTGCTTTCCTCCTTTCACTACCGTTGTATCGTCCTCTCTTATTGTGGTACAACTACGAACGAAATCCAGGCCTTCTTAGAGTTTTTTCAATGCATCGGCACAAGAAATTTCGTTGGAAATGCAATAGTTCAGACAAACCCTTTGTTCAATATTTTCTTCTTGCATTTTGAAATACGACGAAGTGTACAAAATGGATAATGATACAGATGGCGCTTAACAAAAACATCGAGGAAAAGTTTACAAACCTGAGAGAAAAATATTTTTTCGAATCTGTAAAGCGTGTTTTATTCAAAATACAAATTACCGGATACGGGGTGGGTTTTTGAATCATTACATTGAACTTTTCAAAATGAAGTGAAAGGTTAATATGTATATTGAAAAAATTGAAAAATATTATTTAGCAACTACAAAAGTGTTCATGAACAGAATTGGCTAAGGCACATATTACCATTATAATTAAAATAAAAGTTACATCTTTTCAGAACAGCATTTGTGGCTTTTTTTAAAGAACGCCTATTAATACTACCAAAGCTTCTAGTGCGTCTCCTGTGAGATCTTCCACTGCTTCATACGACCTTTGATACACCTTATCCTTTATCGTTCGCTACAAATAAAATGCAAAACAGACAGATGGGTGATCGAGGTACCATGCAACTGGTGCATTCCTTGTTATCTATTAGTGAACAAAAGTTGTATGTAAATAAATTGATTATGGAGCGATGCGCCATCGTGCTGAAACCACTCCAGTACAGTGCGAATCTCCAAATTTACCTCAATTATCATACACTTGTTGTGCCTACTAAACATCCCGTAATTTGTAAATCTACTTTCGTCCGTCTGAACTACCTCAAATTTAAACTGTGTATTGACTACATACTTGTTTCTAAACCACGTAGGAGAAGTTGGGGCACATTGATTCGGAGGGCACATTGATACAACACCTCTAATTTCTTTACACAGGTGTACGAGGACTTTATCTAGTTACCGACAGGTGCCGCCACATTGTATTAATCATACAGATTTCTATAACTCTGCTACGTCAATGTGAGTGATAAAAATTTCGTGAATTTTCCTCTCAAAAGACGTTATTCCGAGTGGGAGGCTTCGAATTAGATTTCGAGAAGTAACGCATACGGTAAGTGCAGTGAATACCTTTTTAAGCATATTTTCATAGAAAATTTCATGGTTTCCTTTGTGTTAACCTTCAGAAGTGAAAATGGCGGAAAGGGGCCGATTGATGCATCATCTACTGAGGCACATTGATACAAATCACGATGTATCAATGTGCCCCAATAAAGCGTTTTATTTCAAATTGTAATATTTTGTAAGAACATGGTCCGTTCCTATAAAAAAGACGCAGAGGGGCAACATTAACGACGATGCTATTAGCTCTGCAACAACAGGTGTTACTATTAACGGCTGTCTATAAGAAGAGCTGCTAATAAATACAATTTGAAAGCATCAACGCTACAGCATAGTTCTGAATTGAACTCCATGTTTCAGACTCTAAATGAGGTTGTGATAATCTAAGGTATCCTTAAAATACTCAACCTTCCCCACAATGTTTTATTTGAATTTAACAATAAATACGTCACCATTTGTATTTATTGTTAAATTCAAATAAAACATTGTGGGGAAGTTTCAACAAAAAATTGTCATCTTCAGACCTCGAAAAGTACTTATATATATAAAAAAATTTAACACTACATATGCATGGTTAAATCGCCTAAGGCGTGCATTTATTATATTTCAAGATATGTTTTGACACACATATTAAAATTCAAGATTACCTTTTACCTGAGGTTAATCCATCAATCTATCCAAAAAGTTTAAAAATTAACGATTAATGACCTAATTTACTTGAATCAACGCATGTGGTCAACTCTTAGTGAGGTTACATACCAAATTTGAACAATTAATTAAAAAAATCCATTGTGGGGAAAAATCTATTTAATAATTGTTAAATTTCATAGAGAGAAATTAAAGCAAGAACTACTAAAAGCAGCTGTTGCAAAAGAGAGAAGTTAACCACCTCAAAAAAAAAACAAGGTGGCTAACTTCTCTCTTTTACAACAACTTAAAAAAGTTCTCTAGCTTATACTCTTTCTAATGGTATGTTTAATGTCATAGAAATAATTTGTTAGGTAATCAAAATAATAGGTAGTTGTTTTGCTTGGGTCTGGAATAAGAAAATACTTTTTATGATTATGATTTTTTTTATTGAACTTTAATTACAGTAATAGCTCAAATTTGGCCTCCTCTACTCCGCATGCCTGCACGGCACCTTTTCCTAATTTCAACGGTTGTTATATGGAGTCTCATTTCTTCTTTCATTTGTTCGAATGCGGCGCTAATTCTTTCTACTAATACTTCTTCGTTTCACATCTCTGTTGCACAAACAATGTCCTTTGCACGTCCCCAGACGTAGAAATCTAAGGGTGTCAGGTCTGGGGAGCGTGCGGGCTATGGAATAGGGCCCTCTCTGCCGATTCATGCGTTAGGAAAGACCATGTCCAAATGATCTCGAACCGTTTTGCGAAAATGTGCCGGACAGCCGTCGTTTTGTAATACTATTTGCTCTTGTTCTAAAACTGGTAACAGCAAATCAGGAAGATCATTTTGCAAGAAATTGAGATAAAAATATCCATTCAGCCGTTGTGGTAAAAAGTATGGGCCGATAAGATTCTTACTGATAACACCAACCCAAACATTGGCATTAAATTTTCTTTGAAAAGAAGACTGCCTTTTGTTATGGGGAGTATGACCCTTTCTTCCCAATGGTGCAGATTGTGCAACTTTACTTCACCCTCATGGCTGAAATTCGACTAGTCAGTCCACAAAATTCTTTTTAAAAAGTCCCCACCTTCGATATCTGCTTGCAGTATAAATCTGCAGAACCGCAGCCGTCTAGCAGTACCTCCATCTTCGATACCTGGAATACAATTAAATCCGTGGATTAGTGACAATCTCATTTCATACATACTCCTACAAAAACTCACATTTGTAAGTTCATCACAGCAAAAACAAAAACATTTTAGGTACAACTTGGTTGAGTTGTATACCTGATGCGATGACGTCACTATGTCGCTCTTTGTTATCGCATTCCAGTGAAGGGCATAGTTATCAACGGTGTTGTAAAATCATAAATGTTTGTAAAAGTGAAAGTGGTGTTTGAAAGAAATAACCAGTGAAAACCACAAACTGAAATTTACTTTCGGTTAAAAATGCCTTCGTTTCATTTAAAAATAAGTAAGTTTTGTGTTAATTATCTTGAACAGGAGTGTAATGAAATACATACACTCCAGTGGCGTTAAGAACAGACCAGATTTCCCAAATCTATAAGCTAAATCTTTCAACAACAACTCGAATGCTTGTTGTAGGATCCCCATTAAAAGCTTGTAGAATTAACTCATCAACTACAACATTATGTTGCCTCACATTAATTCGAGGCCCTTGAAACTTTAAATTTCCAGTTTCCCTGAGACGTCGATAGATTGTTGAGAAAGTCTCATGGTGTGGTAACCTTCGATTAGGATATCACCCCTGGTAAAGTCTTTGGGCTTCACGCGCATTGCAGTTAGCGCTGCCATACTCCAACAATATGTCGGCATACCCTTCGTTACTGAAGGTAGGCATTGTACTAACAACAGCAAAGATTAACACCATAAAAACAGTAATTTGGACAATTTAATGAAAACAGTGTTTAACAATAACAAGATTTAACAATAATTCAACAACGAACAGAACAACGCACGCGCGCTTCCAACAACAGAGATAGTCAAACCTCGACTGCTCGACATCCTTGATGAACCCAGTCTCCCAACTCCCAACGTAACAAAAGACAGAGACTACTGTCATTTTATATGCGCATGAAAGAGACTTTTTACCTGTTAACGTTGACTGTTGATTGTTTAAACCGGTTGTTTGTAGCTGTAGGATGTGTGTTCGGCCCCTGACAAATTAACTCATATTTAGATCACTAGAATTATTTCTCTGACATTAAGCATACCGTTGGAAAGAGTATAAACTAGAGAGCTTTTTTAAACAAAGCTTTTAATTTTTTTTGCAATTAATTTAGAAATTTTAATTTTTCATACATTTACTTTTTTTTTAAACCAATTGTATGAAATAAAGATTTATTTAGATAAAAAATACATTACACAACATAGCAAAAGTTATTTTATCCAATTACAGATACAAATAAAAAAGTTATGATGATTATGAGGACATATTCCGGGTATTTTTGAAAAATAACTAAAAAAAATCATATCTCAACTACCGTGACCCCTAGGACATTGGGTGTATGAGCGAAAACTAGCAATAGACTCCCCCAATCCCCCAAAAAATTTGTCGATTCATGCGCCATACACCTATAGTACAAAATTCTAATTCTAATTTTTTGTACAACAGTGTTTTAATTAGGGTTTAGCTTTTGTTATTGTAATTAATTATAATTTCACCGCAACTTCAATTTGTTTTTATTATAAAATGTAAAATTAGGATATGATTAGGCGGTCTCGTTTCACCATTAAAAACACAATAAGAATGTTTTTCAAAAAAATTGATACAGTAAGTAATTAAGCTGGCACCCATATGGAAACCGTTTATTGAATGTTAAATTTTTGTAATTCGATGCAAAACAATCGACCACCCTGAAACTTGTAAGGCTCCCTGTAGTGCTGAATGTTAAAAGCTCGACTAACTTACATAATTAACATCTCCAACAAGCGTAATTCAAATAATTACTTATAAAAATAATAAAAATTAACTAGGTACATTTATAACATTACTGTTTTAATTGTCTGTAATTTTTAATGCTAAAGGATGTCATTTTTGTTAAGATACACATTTAATTAAGCTTAATTTATTGTTTCGATTTTTGTTCTGTATTTCATAGTGGCGTTAAAAAACAAATTAACCGTACTGTTATTTTTTCTGCTGTTGTTAAAAAGAATTATTTATGAACGTAATTATAACTCTTGACAAGTACGTTATAAATTTTTGATCGTAAAGATTTCATGTTAGTCTTAGTGTTTTAAAGTTAATCTGTAATAAACTAATGAGGTTTGAAAAACGATTACTTTACATTAAGGTTATATATGACTAACATAAATCCACATTTGTAATTTTACATCTCAAAACCATAAAGGCATGAGAACCTCAAAAATGTTGTTATACAGCAACAACGCCGCCGCCTAAAATTATACCGCTTTTAATTTTAATAACTTTATGGTGTTTTTTTTTAATTAATTTGCGCTAAAAGATTTATTTATGTCTTTTCCGTTAAATTTTCAAGGTGTATATTGAAATTTGATTTGCACTGAACGTGTCATGATTGTTAACACTTCACTGATTTAATTGAAAATGTTAATTGAATTCCCAGAAGACATAGTCAGCTGGATTTTGTGTAGTAAAAATTGTAGTCAAAAACAATAGGTTATTTTATACAATCATGATTAAATTCAATAGCACATTTAATTACATTCAGAACGTATGTTCTTAAAGTTTACATATTTAAACTATAAATGATTTTCCTTTTGGTTAATTAACTCTTTACACACTGCAAGAATATGTGGTAATTATACTTATTAAATCTGTATGGAACAACTGTAATTGTGGAAAGACAATTACAATATTACGTTTAGTTAATTTAAATAGCATCAAATTTATTCTCATTATATTCATGCAAATAGCTGTGTGCGTTGATAACTAACAAAAACCATACAAAGTAGAATGGAATAATTCATGTAGATTAAGTTAGAGAAATTAAACAGTTATAAAAAAAACCTAAAAACAAACGTAATTTTTAGAATTCTGTCTAAATTTGGTTTTGTCTAATTAATCCAAGAATGTGTAAGTACAATAAATAACAAGAATATCAGAATGAATGGAGATAACAAGGTGCGGTTTTCACAGAACGGTTTAGATTTTCGGACTGGTGATAAAATTTATTACACTAAGAAATATGTAAATATGTAAACCTACATAATGCACAAATCTAAATTTATTTTCTCCACCATTATCAAGTTTTCGTCAAATTGTCGGAGTAATGGTGCAACATTAAGATTTGGTAAAATAAATGCATTCGGCGAAACGGTCGTCGGTGTTTTGGTCACACTTGGCGTTGAAATTAGGGAGAATGGGCGCAGTCGGCGAATGGTCGTCGGTCTTTTGGTCACGCTCGGCGTTTTAATTAAACATAGCGTCGGAAATTTGGTCATTGTCGGCGTAACGGTCTAACTCTAATATTCGGCAAAATGGGCGTAGTTGGCGAAATGATTGTGCGCGTTTTGGATCGTTAAAAATATAGAGTCTACGTTTTGGGAATTCGGCTGAATGTACCAGGCCCTTATTATCATCTTATCTTTATATTTGCATTAATATACACATAAAATAATTCATTATACAGGGTGGTCGATCATAGTTTGACCCACTTTGAGTTTAAATAACGAAATGGGAAAAGATGGCAAGTTGTGATTGCCACAGATGGGTTCAGATTTGTTACTATCTTCTGTTACACCGAAAATAAAAGGGCCGTTTATCGGGTATAGGACAACTTTGCTATTTTAAAAGGAACACCCTGTATGTTTTACAATATTCTTAAAGCTCAATCCTTCCCCTTTTAGAAAATGTAACATAAGTTATGGTTATTACAAAAAATAATGAATTTATAGTCCTCCGAAGTAATTGACTGCATATCGATTAAGAATACTATCTAATGCTAATAATTTTAAAGTCGTTTGTGGAAAGTGATTTGTTATGTTCAGTAATTACTGGACTCAAAGGAGAATAATAGTAAATACAAATATTAAAATTTGTAAGAATTATTCAAAAATGTTTTCCAGTATGTTTCGGATATTAATTTTTAATTGCTCTAAACTTTGAGGCAGTGGGACAGGATTTAGCGTTCTTTTACACGAAATCTGAAACTTGCAAGTACAGAAAACTAGGTCGCCAGGATACAGGACCCCTTCTTTTAATCCACCGGCTTCGAAAAACGTAATGTGAGCATGGAGGGAGGGTGTAGGTCTACCTCCTTGAAAATGAACGGAATTGAACAGATTTTCTGGGGGTAAAAAATTTTTTAACATATCAACTTACCCAAAATAGGTTACAATTGGTGCTCCATTCAGAAGAAAAGCGGCTTCGTCTGATATTATTAATTCATCCAAGAAATGTATATTGTTCCTTACAAAATTTTGAATCCTCTGGCAAAACTCCGCCATTTTTGGGAAATCAGTTATTTTTATTTCTTGTAAAATTTATTTACAAGATAATATTGGATCTTCTTGAGTTATCTCCAGAATTTGTAACGCGTTATTCAGCAAAATTCTCATTGTTTACACTGTTCTTCTTTTACGTGTTAAAGACCCTGTATTCCATACTTTGTACGCCAAATTTAAACTAAATTTGCAGTGGTTGGATATTTACTAAACACACATGTAAATCTTCGCTGGGCCTCTTTCAAGGATATGGTTTGGGCAAACATTATAACACGCTTTCCTTTTTCACTCAATGAGAACATTTATTGCTTGTCAAAAATGAACAACAATGACTGACAACGAGGCTTTTTGAACATAACTTTCTTTTCACAGCTGTTCAAAAGATAGCATTTAAACAGTATTCTTAGTGGATATGCGGTCAATTATTTCGGATACTTATAAATTCGTTATTTTTTGTAACAACCGTTACTTTCCCCTTTTCTGAAAGTAGAAAGACTGAACGTTAAGAACTGCTAAACATACAGGGTGTTATATTTAAAATAAGAAAGTTGTCCTATACCCGGAAATCGGCTATTTTATTTTCCGTATAACAAAAGGTAGCAACAAATGGGAAATAGTCTCAAAAAAAAAAACTTTCCGAAAATCTAAAGCCCTCAGTGAAAACCGCAAGATATCTTTTCCCATTCCGACGTTATTTAAGGTCAAAATGGGTCAAAATATGGTTCGACACCCTGTATAATCCATTATTATAATTTGTATATCAATTCAAATATGAGTATAAGATGATAAAGGCCTAGAGACATTCCGCTGAATTCACAAAACGCCAACTCTATATTTTAACGATCCAAAACGTCGACGACCAATTTGCCGAACTTTAGGATTGGACCAAACTCCCGAACTGGATTTAGGACAATTCGCCAAAAAAACCCCAACACTATATTCTAAAAGTGCAAAACGCCGAACGTGACCAAAAGACCGACTACCATTTCGCCGACTGCTCCCATTCCGCCGAATTTCAATACTGCACCATTACATCCAATGTGACCAAAACCTCGACGACCATTCCGCCGAATACACCAATTTTGGCGAATCCTAATGTTGGACCATTACGGCGGCAGTTTGACTAAAACGCCGAATGACCAAAACGTCGATACAATATGTTCCCGAAACTTAATAAAACTAATAAGTTTAAACTTGTGCGTTATGTGGGTTTACTTCATTGACATATTTACATATTTTTTAGTGTAATATATTTTATTACAAGTGCGTGTAGGTAAAATAACACGTTCCTGGGAATATCTGCAAATTCAGATAAATTTCTGAGTACGCACCGTTGTGCCGTTGTGTTATATTGCCAATCTGAGAATGTGCCTGTTACTGCAGACGCATGCTGTGTTTACTTATACGTGCGTTTAGCCACCACATTGTCGGTGTAATGATCTAACAGTATAATTCCCCATAATAAGCGCTTTCTGCAGAACAGTTGTCGGCGTCTTAGTCACATTCGGCGTATAGTACTATACTGAAATTCGGCGGAATGGGCGCAGTCGGAAAAATGGTCGTCGGTACTTTGTTTACGTTCGGTGTTTTGGACTTTCAAAATATACTGTCGGCGTTTTGGGTATTCTGAGGAATATGTAGTTCTACGTTTTAGCATTCAGCGTTTTGGTCTTGGACGTATTCAGCGTAACGGTCACCAGTGCTTTAGTCCATTTGGATCATTAAAACAGAGAGGTGACGTTTTGGGAATTCGGTAAAATATCCAGTTCCTGATGATAACCGTTGATGCGTATGTTGTTTTTATCGGTCTAGTACGTTTCGAAGCCGCTGTTTCAGCGTTGCTTTCCCTGCGCCAGGATGTTTCAACGTCAGGATATTCCGGCGCCAAGATTTGTCGGCACTCACAAGGGTGGTTTAGTGCGCGAACATTTCCGCTTTGATCTTGGTTTTGTTTCATACATGTTAATAGCGACTTTATTCCAATAAACTGTCTTGTAAACAGCGATTATTACAATAATATGTACACGATGCATTATTATTATTGGTTAAAAAAAAACAATTTTTTTTGTGACGTGGGCAGTCCATTAGAGTATGCAAACCAAAGTCAATTTCTTCAATGAATTTGTCTGAATGTTATCACTTTTTTTATGTGAACACTGTAGCGGAAGCTTACTATTTCGAAATGCGAAACTTTTGTGGAACTCTTTTTGTTTAATATATTACCTCTCCCTAAAGTCTAAAAAAGGAACATAAAAAAAAATTTTAACTTACTATCTATGGAGGTATTTATACACCAGTTTTGTTATGGTTACGACGAAATGGATACACTCAATAGTCAAAAACTAATACTATACCCCATGAGTAATTGTCAGCATTTCAGCCGAATTTGAATGAAAAAATATGTTGATGCACACATTTTGTTGTGGACGCAGGAAAATGGATTACCTCGATGATTAAAATCCACATTCTGTGATTCATAAGTGTTGCTCATAATTTGGACTGAGCTTGCCCCAAAGACTATGTTGAAACGTGGACGATACAAAATGTATTGCCTCAATCATCAAGAGCTAAATGATTTGTCAGCATTTAAGCCGAATTTAGGCTAAAATCCATGTTGCACAAATTTCGTAGTAGACGCGAAAAAATTGATTAGTGTTACAGAGTGCTAAATAATATGCTGTGTCAGCATTTCGGCCGAATGTTGTTCAAAATATATGTTTATGCACTAACTTTGTTGGAGTTGCAGCTCACTAGATTGCCTAGATGACGAAGAGTTAAATTTTGTTACTCACGAGCATTGTTCAGCATCTAGCCCGAATTTAGCACAAAATTGATATGCATACACCAATTCCATTGTAAACACGAAAAATGGATTTCCTCAATGACCAAGAGCTAGGTTGCGTTCATTAGCATTTGGGCCGATTGTTACCTAGTACCCTACTAGTATACATCAATTTCGCCGAGTTTGCGGGAAAATTGATCGGTTGACGACCAGGAGCTGACAATAAGTACTACTCATCTCGTAGAAATGTGCGCGTCGAACATTTTTATTCCTCCTATAAAGGTTTTAGAAAGAAAATGTATATAAAATAGAACTATCCTTGAAATGGATTTATACTTTTTGATGTAGGGTTTGGTTTTCCAGATATTTACAAAAACTACACTAGGATACACGCACAAACAATCACGTGCAAATACAGATACACACACGCACGTACGCACGCAACCACGCACGCACGAACAAACGCATGCACGCACCCACACACGCTTGTCGTAGGATTGAGAAATAGAAGATGCTTTCTGATTATGGGCGCCAACAAGTGAGTCGAATTAGTGAGTTCGGACGGAGCTAGCACAGATTTTTGATGTGTGGGTGTTAAAGTATTCCAAAATAAAACGTTTATTAAAATACTTTAGTGCTGACGTAGCATTAAAATAAAAAGTTACAGAAAAAAAACAAACCTTTGTGATTTATACCTCTATAATTTATAGCTAACAACGTGTGAATAAAGTAACTTAAAAATCGCTAAAAACTAATTCAGAAAACGTAAAATCTAATCAAGACATGTGTGAAACGTGACTCATTTAGAGGGCCAATCGGGTGTATTTTCACTCCATGTAGGTATTTATCTTGATTTAGTTTAGTAAAGCATTAGATTATTATTGTTATTTTCCTCATATTACGAGGGTCGCCTTTTATACTGTTACAAATGACCACCAGATGACGCTATTGAAATGTGTAATCACGTGTTTGTAAAATTTCAACTTTGATATTGTTAGATCACCTGTGGCTTAGCAGTTGACAAAGCAGTTTGTTCACGGTGATGAGCGTTTAAAGAAAGTAACATGAAAAAATGGAAATGTGAAAGTATTTGAATTTCTATTACGATTTTCGTAAATGCCTAACTGAATAACAATGCATAGAACAACTGTGTTCAATTTTGGTAATGAAGCACATCATAAAAGACTGTTTCTAATTTGTTTGCATAATTCAGTTGTGGTAGTACTTTCGTAAGTGATGAATCTCGGAAAGGTTGTCCCATATCGGGCGATTCCAAAAAAAATATAGTTGTAGAAGATTGGCATGTTACGTACCGCGAGATAGAGGTATCGCTTAACATGTTACAGATTGAAATAGATTCGATTTTGCATAAATAATTAGCTTTTAGAAAGATCTGACCCCAATAGGTTCCGCATAATTTGACTGAAACTCAAAAACAGGCTGGAACCAAATGGAGTAAGCCAATATTAAAAAAAATCGATCGAGGAATATTAAAATCCATCTAGATCGTAACTTAGATATAGTCGTATGAACTAAGCAACAATTCATTGTTTTGGTTAAGAGAATCGCAGAACAGTTTACAATAAATGGTTTCCCAGAAGTAAGCGATGAATTCTAGAAAAATAACCGAGAACATCGAATCCTTCTCCATCATGACAATTCCATCTTTCATGCATGCACGTCAAATAATTGATTATTTGAAGAAGAACAACCAATTAATGTCTCATTTCCCGTATTCCCCAGATAAATCGCCTAACGACTTCTTCTGTTCTCGAATGTCCAAGAACCAATACATGAGCGACCATCGCCACCACCAGAAGCCATTTAACCTTTGAAACCCATGTTTTGAAGGCACTAAATTTAGAGTGAAAACAATGTATCGAGAATTAGTTTAAACGCATGCATAAGTGCATAAAACTTAAACACGTAGGTTTTGAAATAAAACAGTTTGTTGCAAAAAATGTTTTTTCTTTCCTAATTCTTGTAACTACTCGTAGAATACATGATACGTTTAACACGTAGCTTTATTTCTTTATCGGTCACGTGTGGGTGAAGTTTGTCGTAGAATTTTTTCTAAACATTAAGATATTTGAATATTACATGCAGAATTTTAAATTAAAACGTTAAGCTTTATTTAAAATCTATTATTGCAGTTTTAAGGAATTGAATTTCATGATGATTGAAGAGAGTTTTTAAGAAACATAATGTGCCGATTTAAATTTATTTGTATTTTCGTGGTGATAACGAGAAGTTCAGTCGCATTTAAATAGTTCGACATTTTTTCAAATTTATGAATTGTGCTGTTATTGGGGAAGTTATAGAAAATTTATTGGAGCAACAGGATTTCTTATTGAAAAACAAGATGTATGCATCTAGATTCTAGACATCAAGTCTGTTTTTTGCCTGGGAAATGTCTATTAAGCAGTTTTAGTATGGAAACTTTTTTTAATGTGACGATTAAAAATATGGCGTGATCATGTGGAAAAAAGAGAGTTTGGTTTTTCGGTTAGTTAGTTAAAATTCGGCTGTTAACGAAAGAGTTCGAACGCTGAGGGTGTGATGCAAACTTAGGGCGCACAGAATTTACCTACGCTCTACCCGGATTGTGATATCGCAGAGTTCGGTAAATTTATTTGTGCATCGAGAAAGTACATGCGCGTCCACAGCTGTTCAGACAGACAAAAAGGTTGCTGTAAATATAAGTATCGTTATAATAAATTTTGTGTATATAAAAGTCAAAGAACGTTTTGTAAATAAATTCATGTTTGTGTATATTAAACCAGGTGAAACAGTTATTAAATCATCTGATGTTCGCTTAAATATTTTCGCCACTAAATTCATGTAAATATAATTTGAATATGGTCCGATAGTTAAAATTGACGATAAAAAAGTTGCCGTGTCCACAGAATGTATCGAAGAGTTATTGGTACCCGTCGATTAATTAGCGAAGGTTCAATTGCCTTTACCGCTGTGAGATGGAAAGAAAGAATAAGATTGATCAATTTTGAGCGAATTAAGGTAATTACCTTTCTGTTTATTTTTGGTAATTTTAAGGAAGTTATTTTTTGTACCTATTTAGGCGGATTAATACGCTATCTTTTGTGTGTAGTATATCAAATTCATATCATGAAAATTTGTCAAATTTGTTTTCGACGTCATTATTATACCCGTAAGATTTTAATTAAATTAAGGTAATTAAGATAAATAGTATTTCGCATTTTGAACTTTGTAAGAGTCTTGCTGAATTAATAGTTTATTTAACGTAAGAAAGGTCGCGCTTTACTCACATTCGCAAGTATATTTATTGGTTTCTGATTTCATGATAACCGATACTCTGTTTATTTTTTTAATTATAATATATAGATAGTGTTAATAAGCGTATTGTTTCGTTATTGAATTTAAGATTATATGTGATTTCTACCCTTCCTCACAGCGTTATCATTATTTATGAAGTACTAAATTTAAAAGATAAGATGTTTCGATTACGCTCATGTTACTGAGCTGTTTATTCTTTTAAGGCAAGCAAGTTTGTTGTTTGTTTTGAAATTAGTTGTGGAGTACTCGCGTTTAGGTATTTACGCCCTGATATTGTCGATTATCAACAAACTGGCGCCCATTTAATTTATTACTCCCTCCCAATTGTGTCTTATGTATTACGAGCAAAATCGAAAAATTAATAAACACCCACGTCCTTTATTCCATTAAACTTCCGGCACCTTTCCCTTCTCTATTACTTCCGACTCTACTACTATTTACGTCCGTAACATGTCCGACGTGCATTTTATTGCGTAAAATATAAGTGATACAACCAGATGTAAGAAAGAGTAAATGAAACAAGGCAAACGTTTCAAAATGTGTAATGAACACACCGATATTATACACAATAATCCGAATAACTGGTTAGTTTAAATTTAAATACCGCTCAAATTTCATGTCTACAGTGCAATTACGCAAGTATAAAAAAAACAATAATACAAATTTTATGTAAGCATTATGGTACTTTCATTATGCAGTAAAACGAGTGAACTGTTTAATAATGAATATGACAGACGTTTTATTAAATATCAAATTTTTATATACAAATGTACTGTAAAATACTCTAAATAATGTTCCCAATATAAACATTAAACAATAAAACAGGAGCTATTATCACTACGTAAGTCATATGTAAATGTTCTACATAAAATGCTCTAAATATTTATCAGCTCCTCGAGAACCGCGATCCATGTAAGGACGCTGTACGAAAATTTCTATCTTGGTGCATAGCACCACCGATATTCAAATATTGATACATTAAATAAATAACGTTAGATCTAACCTTATGTTTAATGTCTTCTCAGAACTACATAGAAGTTACGCGAATGAACTTCAGAGCAACACTTGTTTAGGTAATTTTGTAAGTGCTGTAATTGTCGAAGATATAGATATGGGATCTAATATTTCTTTGCTTTATTAAATTGTTTTAGAAAATCTCCAACGTAGAAGAATTAGTTCATAAGTAAATTAGAATGGGTATATTGTTATAACAATATTTATGTACGTCAACTTTCCCCTGTTCTCCTGCTACGTTTTTTTTTCATTTCGGTTGGAACATTCAGTGCTGAAATATATAGTTGACATTGACATTGACGGACATCTCAACGTGCACTTTGTTGGGATTTACAACAAGGCCAAAGGTCATTCAATCAGAAAATTTGTTTTGCCTTAAAGAACGCGTTTAAAAAATTTAATTCTGTCATTGATTAGTTAATAATTTAACTAGTGCAGACAGTTTCAAACGATACAAAGGAATATCGCGAAATAATTATAATTTGGGTTAATCCCGTCACGATTCGGTTGAATATTCTTAATCTAACTGACAATGTAAGGAATTTAAAAAAGGCTGATAAACGCAATCGTTCTATAAAATTTATGCAAAGATATAAACTATGTCTGCCTACTGAGATAAACATCTCTTTATGTACAGCGGTTTATATATAATGGGAATGTTACGTAGAAATTTTCAGATGTAGGTAACTGTGTGGGCATCGATCTCTCTAATGACAACCACTAACATTTTCCCCATTTCAACAAAACCACAACACAAGTTAATTACCATTTTAAAAATATACTTCTAATTATGAAAACACTCACCGTATTTTGCATGATTGGAAATTTCCATTTAGTCTGCAACAAAAAAAGAAACGAACATTAGTCGAGAAAATTCGCACATAACCGATGGTTAAAATTTTTTCAAAAATAGGTACCTATAGAAACCTGTAATTTAAAAAGAAAAGGATTAAAAAGCAGCATCAACAGTAATTTTATTTTAATAGACAAAAGGTTGCCGTATCACGTTCTGTATTAGAAATGCGCTATAATTAATTTTTTCTGTATGTAAAAATCATTGATGATTTGATCAATCACCGATTTCTAATTTTAATTCTTTGTCCTAGAATATCAAAAATATTGACATTTTTGACGTTTAACAAACCAAATATAGAATGATACGCTGTGGGTGCATGAACGCATACTTAATTACTTCTATCTGTATATTTAGGTTAAATCATAATCATATCATCACCGTTAGATTTCTGGTTAGACATAAGAGACTGATTGTTATGTTTTTTTTTGTGTTGTATCATCTTACACTGCTTTCCGGTGAAGTTATATTTTCCTAGAAGGTATAAATGTGGTCGACACATAAAATTAGAACTGCCCATTACTTGTTGAAAAATGTTACTTCTTGATGCTAAGATTGTGTGCATTGATCTTAAAAACGCCAACACGCTGATTTACATCTTCTTCAGCTTCTATTTAGTATTCATTAAAAATAAACTTTTTTATACGTTTCAAATGTATTAATCAAATTAGTTCCGATTTAACATAGAGTAACTTGTAAGTGTTGGTACAACTGTTAATTTAAATGACTTTCTGTAAATGGTAGGAATTATACTTTATGGAGACTGCTAAACATAAATAGCAATGTAGAATGCGTTTTTGATTATTTACAACTAAAATGCTTCGCGTGGTCGAAGATTGTAGAATATATAAGAATTTTGCCAAAATATTTAGAAATACTGGTTATGTTTATGTTCGTTAACCTTACGTTGTGGAATTTCATATTTGCATGTTCTCAGTCATCAGACTTAGTCCGGAGAAGGACTGATTTCACACTTGAGCCGAGTTATTACGATTTTTTTTCAAGCACTTGACTACTATCCGATTAGAACTTGGTACCTTTTACTTACTAGTTTGACACCCTCTTGGCTCAGCGGTTAAGGTACCCAGCTCGAATCGGAGAGTAGTCAAATGCTTGAGAAAAAATCAGAGTAAATAAATTCGACTCAAGTGCAAATTCAGTCCTTCTCAGGACTAAGCCGGATGATGAAAGCAGCGTCTGCATCCAAAACGTCGCGCTGCAAAAAAACTGTGGACTATCAACTCAACTTATTCATTAAGACAGGTTTGTAAACGCGTCGCCGTTCATTTTGTTATTCATGTGTAAAGTAATTTCAAGCAGAAACGTATAAAGAAGAATAATTGATGTGCAATGTTCACTTGTAAGTGTACCCAAGTAAAACATGTTAAATAATAGAAAATACGCCGGGCAACTAGGCAGACGAAAGGCTTCGAACCCTCGAAAATAGAACATTAAAATGAATAGGGGTGTGGTAAATGGAATACCACTTGCTTTAAAGAAACGCACTAAAAGCCAATGAAGCGCAAACAATATCGTAAAACACTGCGCTTTGCCCTTTATAGGACAATCAATCAGTCAATCCTCTATAAGCGGTAATATCCTATTCATCGTGGCTGAACTGCTTTAATTTACCCTGACAGGTGTGTAAGCTCACGTCAATTCGTCCCGATTGGGTCAATGAAGCCAACGTTAAAGTTTCCCTGGGTACTTTTTTGGTCTTAACTGTTCGTAAAGGTGGATAGCTGAGTTACTGAATGCTCGCTTCACACATGTACATCAGTTTTATAAATATTCATTACTATCAACTTCAGTTTACAATATTAAAAAAACTTCCTCAGTTAAAAAGGATCACTTTAAAGGTTTCTATCATATCGCTCGGGTCTATACTTGTCTTACTATAACGATTGCTTTATTACAAATCTGTTTAACCACTTTTCTTAAATGTGTAGAAAAGTCTTATAACTATGCCATACTCACACATAACTACTTTACTTCTAAACATTTTAATATTTCATCCCAAATAATGGGTTCTGGCAGAAAACAACTAATGTATTTATAGCAACACAACTATTTTTTACAACATAAATTAGTAGAGATCGTTGTGTTTCCCTTCAATAACAATAAACACACGTGCACAATCGTTCTTTCTAAAGGTTCGGCAAGAAAGTCCTTTGTATTATTCTACCACTCTTCCTCTTATATAAATATATCTATCTTGCCCACGTCATAAAAAATTTATCCGCTAAGTCAAAATCAACCACTCTCTAAGCGTTTAAATATCACATGCCTTTTCCGAGCACATTAAGGAAACGGACTCTATGCAAATATCGAGCCAACCATTCACATAACTTAATAACTCTCGAAAATGTCCATATTCGACGGTCATGTTCATTCAATGCTACATTCATAACCAAAATTAAATTTTTATGAAAGTTCCACTTATACGCGAAACCTTTTTCCGCAAAGTTCAGTAAATTTCAACGTTATTTGCCCCTCAATCATACATAATGCTTCTTACATATATATATATATATATATATATATATATATATATATATATATATATATATATATATATATATATATAGCGTGCCCAAGATAAGGGTGAACAGCATGGGGATCTTGAAAACGGTAAGAGATACGAAGGCGGTTAAATTAGAGAAAAGTTATATAATTTAGGGCATGTTCACATGTAGTTTGCAAAAGTTCATTATTGTTTATCGTTTCCGAGATTCAAAACAAATTGCGATTTTTGGGTTTTCCTTTTTTCGTAATTCCTTCATTTATTTTAAAAGATTTTAACAAACCAAAAATACTTCTTTGTTGTCACTTTTTGAATTCTATTAGATGGCGTTTTCAAATTTTTTATTCGACTTTCGTGTCCGAGAAAGCATCATCAACTTTATTTTTTTAAATCGCCGCAACCAACGAATTTAAGCACACATTATGGTTTTGAAGCTAATTTTTAAGAAAATTTGGATTAATATTAGTATTTAATAATATTTTTTATGTACAAATTTAACAACTCCAATCTTTTAAACCTATTTAATTAAAGTTAAATAATTACAATAGCTCTTCAAACAAGTTCTTTTCTAGACCCAGATAAACTCTCTTTACTAAAGAATTTAAAACACGGTCTAGAATTTCTGGCGAAATTGTATTAACTGCTGCCACAACCGATACTAACAACTGCTCTTAATTTGCAAAACTCTCATCATACACTTGGTTTTTCAGGTAACCCCACAGAAAAAAATCAACGAACTTAAATCGGGTGATCGGGCTTGCCAAGCTACTACACTGTAAGTTCCAATCCATTTTCCTGTAAACCGCAATGACAGATAGTCATATACACTTCGAATTATGTGCTGGGGCACCATCTTGTTGAAACCAACAGTTGTTAACAAGTTCTAGAGGTAGTTTATCCAAGGCATTTTCCAAAATGCCCATCCACATATTAAATCTAAATCTATGTTGATGTTTTGATTCTTTTTTTAAATCAGGATTTTGTTTTGCCCAATACTGCTTGTTACGTCGGTTAAAAACTCCACTGTTGGTTATCATGCTTTCATCAGACCAAATTATTTTAAAGGGAAAATTTAGATCCGCGTCACATTTTCTAGTATACCATTCGCAAAAACCTGCTCGCCGCTCCTCATCAGTTGGTCTAAGACCCTGACAAACCAGAAATTTATATGGATGAAACTTTTTTAGTTGTTTTCAATAACGGTATTATCTTTTTCGTCATCAGATTGTTCTTGACGGGACAGAACAGGTTTTGTAAATGAACAAAATTTTTTTAAACTAGATTCCAAACGTCTAAATATTCATGCACCAGGTGCCTTCGTTCAAGACATTTATCCAAATACCAAGGGTCAGGATGTAGCATGTCAACATATCGAATTTTTGTAAAATTTCGTCTTTCCATAGATACACTCATAGATTAATTATAATTATAAATTAACTAAACAAAATCAAAAAAACAACTTAAAATACGTACAATTCAAATACAATGATCTCAACGCAATAAAACTAAGTTAAACAGTTTTCAACAAAATGTTAAACAAGTGTTATTTTATCAAAGCCTTCTAATTTTAACTAATATCATATGAAAATTGTAAAAATGGAAATCCGAGTTTTTCGGCTTCAATACCATAATGTGTAATACATGTTTAAATTAGTACTAATAAATACTATCGAATACAGAGTGTTTCCTTGGTTGCGGCGATATAAAGAAATAAAGTTGATGATGGTTTCTCGGAGACGCAACGTCCAGTAAAAAATTTGAAAACTCCACCTAATAGAATCCAAAAAGTGCCAACTAACGCGTTTCAATAGCTATAGCCTGTCCGGTAGAACTGAACGGGTATCGGATTAACAAGGAGGATTGTCAATATATGGTTCTATTGTGCTTGAAACCCCTTAATGCTTTGCTGTCTCGTACTTATTGTACGTGACAAAGAAAGATGGATATATTATGAATAATGCCTCTATTTCTGCCGAACAAAAGCGTTTGCAACTTTCACACATAATGACAAGGCAATAAGAATCAGATGCAGGTAGAATAGAAATTCAATAGGTATAATAAAATGCCAGTGGTTCTCAACACTGCTTTAACATTATATAATTTGTGAAGAAATGCAACTTTTGTATAATAAAAATAATAATCGATTACTAATTACCTATAAGTAATTTCAATTGACACCTTTCACTTATACTTATAACAACAATAACAAATACATTTTTATTATAGTTAGTAAATATTAATTAAATTAAAACTAATTCGCGAATTTCTTTACTCAACTTTTTCGGCATTATATTAATGGTTAGTTTATATAAACGCTTACTCAAAGAATAATGATAATATAGATATTGCAGTTGTTTTATTTATACCTATATGTACCTACTAAATGGTATAATAATCTATTATTAATTACTTATTGTTACAGTATTGCATATTTATTTGGATTCTTTTGTAATTGAGTACACTAAAACGTCATTACCATACTTAGGTATACAATGAACTTTCTAAATGTAAATTGAAATACCTATACTTAATCGAATATTCATTATTATGAATGGCTTTTATAAATGTTTATTATAAAACTTGCATTCTTCCATAAATTTTAAATGTAATGTTAAAGCAGTGTTGAGAACCACTGGCATTTTATTATACCTATTGAATTTCTATTCTACCTGCATCTGATTCTTATTGCCTTGTCATTATGTGTGAAAGTTGCAAACGCTTTTGTTCGGCAGAAATAGAGGCATTATTCATAATATATCCATCTTTCTTTGTCACGTACAATAAGTACGAGACAGCAAAGCATTAAGGCGGTTTCAAGCACAATAGAACCATATATTGACAATCCTCCTTGTTAATCCGATACCCGTTCAGTTCTACCGGACAGGCTTTAAGCTATCATCATCAGCCGTCGGCCGCTGATGATGATAGCTTAGCAATTGAAACGCGTTCCGTGTTTTTTAATTTTGTGTGGTACGTGGGTGTATTTTGTTTGTTACGGTAATATTGAGTACAAATTTTTTATTTTTATTTTTATGTGCACGTATACCAGGTGCCTATTTGAACTGAAGAACATAGAAAATTCATTGGTAGAATAAAAAATTTGCCGTATATCTTTACTTATTAATTTTACAGCATGTCATAGGCTTATCAAAATATGGATACTTTACGAAAAAAGTAAAGAAATAAGTTTCAGATTTTTGATTATATTTCAAAGTGCCATGACGCTCAAGCAAATTCCAACGTTTTGTGTACGTTAGTTTGCCATTTTGGTAAATAATAGTACTTTTTAATTCTTTTGTCCAAATGGAACGATTATCCCTGAGTCAATAATTCAATGACTTTAGTGGTATTTATCTAGAAATTCATTGCGGCAGGTTATGGACTTATTCAGTTCTTTCTATCCTAATGAACAAATTCCATCCCTTGGAACTCCATACCTTAATTTCCTATTTTACACATCCAGCTACTGTTCGTAAAATACTAAAATCAGAAAAATGTCATGCTCTTAAATATTCATTACATCAAGAACTATTTGATTCAGATAAAGTTACAAGCAGTGAAATTTGCCAGATTGTAATGGAGTAGGCAAACGCCGATCGCTATTTTTTAAAAACTATTTGGTTTACGGACGAATCAACGTTTTTGTTACATAGGAAGCCGAATCACCAAAATGAATCCACGTTTAACTTTGCGGACACATTCTCAGCACCCATAAATGTTGAATGTATGGGAAGCGATTTTTGGTTCGCGAATTACTGGACCTTTTTTTTTATAGATATTAAATTTGGAAAAATATCTGAATCTGTTACAAAATCGTATTGCACTTGTTTTGAAAAAAATGAAATAATCATGGATCGGTCGAGAAATTACAATTAGTTGTCCAGCCAGATGTCTCGGTCAAACTCGTGACTTCTTTTGTGGTCTTTTTTGAAAGAGAAAGTTTATAAGCGCATAACAAACAATGATCTTAAATTATTAAAAAATGTAATATTAAACGAGTGTCATAAAATTACACAAAGACAGCTATGAAAAGTTCGGCAAGAGTTTTATGGTAGATTGAGCTACTGTCTCGCAAATAATTGGTGACTTGCTTGACATTTGTTATAACGTTACTGGTTTTTTAAATTTTAATACCATGGTATATTAATAAAATGAAAATCTTCTTTAGAGTACTTCGTTTTATAAAATGTTTTATTTACTGTTTTTTTTTTGTAGAACAAACATGCTTTAGACATTATGTGTGTCATAATTAAATGGGTTTTTTTTATTCTAAACAAAAAAATGTTCTTTTACTTTTTGCTTTAAAACTAATAAGTAAAGAGATACGACAATTTTTTTTGTTTTAGCATTGAGTTTGAAACGTTCAGGATTTCAAGTACACACCCGGTATAAAGCAGGAGTATTTTATAATTTTCGATTGATGCATTTTAAACAATTAGATTTTGTAAAGTGACAAATTATTTTGTCAACAAATAATGTCATTTTCTGTTTAATATAATTAATATTTCAAATACAATTCCTTTTAAATAATTATTCCATCTATATTTAAAATGCCTGTTAAAGGTGAGTCTATATATCAACCTATTCGCTCATTAAAGCTTCTTTCTGTTTATGTTTATTAATTTTGAGTTCTTCCAAAACACCTAATTTGTATTTTTTGATAGTGAACTCATAAAGTGATTACTATTAAATGTTTGGAATAATTTAATTTGTCTGTGTGTTTATGTTTTTAACATTCAAAGTGTTATTTAAAGTTCATAAGTGTTTGTCCAATATAAACGGAATTACACAATATGCAGTTCAATTTATAATTACTCGACTTCAAAATGTCGCTTGTTTATTCTCTCCCGTCGAATAAATGTTTAAGAATATTGGTATTGGTTTTGAAAGATACATTGTATTCTTGTTTTTTGGTAACATGTGAGCTACTTTTTCTGATAGTTTCCCAATATATAAAACCGATATGTATTTATTTTTTGTCGGTTCTGTGTTAACTGAGTAAATGATTTGGTAGATAATCTGTATCCTTGATTTTTAACTAAAGTGTCGATTATATCCAAAATGTAACCGTTTGCTTGTCTAATTTCTGTTATAAGTGATATTTGTTTATTGAAAGTTGTTTGGTTTAATGGTATTGACATTGCTCTGTGCATTAATGAACTATATGTAATTAACTTACAAGGTTTATGGTAACATGAATCGTGTGGAGTAGTAATGCCAGTATGTGTAGGCTTTCCGAATAGGGAGAACTCAAGCTTCTTATGAGTATTTTATGATTAAATCTAGAAAATTAATGGCTCTATTTTGTTCTTTCTCTAGTGTAAATTTTATGTTCGGACGTAAACTGTTACTATCAAATAAATATGTATTAGCAATAAAATTTGATGAACATGCTAAAATGTCATCAACATAACGAAACCAATATACAATCTTAAGACAAACATCTAATTAAAAAATTTGATCATCTAAATTATCCATAAAGAAAAATGGGCGAAATTTGACTGTTTATAGGTAAACCGTTTGTTGCAGATAAATCTTATTATTGAACGTGAAATACTCTTGATTAATACATTCTTGTAACTAATTCAACATTATTATTAAATTAAAAATTATTTAATACACGCATATATTCTAGAGGGAGTATTTTACAAAATATACTAGGAACATTGTTCATGAACGAAGTCCATTGATAATAACACAAATTATAATATATTATTATAATAAGAAAAGTATAACTTAATATCGTGTTTAATATCTAACCTGTCCCTTTATCTATATTAACCTACTACATTTGATTTAGAGCCAACGATCATCTGTGTATTTTATTGTAGTACTGTGACCAATTTATCTACAGCCTCCCCAGCTGACGTCATTTTTTATGACCGTCTTAATGGAATCCTTTTTGCTATCTTTTGGTACCTTGTTAATCATTTTGGGACAGATAAACATGTAGGTTTTACGAAATAAGCTGAATTTCAGCTTCGGTGGTGTTATTAAAAAACCTGAAACACTGGAACTGTGGCACGACCTGCAACGAACAAAATACACTCACTTACCACACAAAAATAAAACCACCGAATGCGTTTCAATAGCTAAGCTATCATAATCAGCGGTCGTCTGGGACGAACTAAAGAAACTTCTATCAATACCATCAGGAAGTAACCCTTCGTTGCTTATCTGGTGAAAGTTATGAAAGTTAAATGAGTTCTGAGTACCCTAAATGTCATTAATCGTCATTATTCGTTAGAATTTGTTTGTTTTTGAAAATCTCTAAACTTTCATAACAATCAAGTTCGTGTTTATTACCAACATGTTTTGATTAAGGATACCTCATCTACAATATGACTTTTATCAAATACATGTAGGGCTATGACAGAACTGTCCCAACGTTTGTATTTTGTATGTGCTTAATGTTCTTTAAATTAAATTTTGATAGGTTGTTTAGTTTGTCCTACATATATTTGTTCACAATTTTTACAATAAATTTTATAAATTCCCGACCTATTCTGCTTATCCACTTGTTCTAAATTTTTAACTGGAAGTGGAAAATTATGCAATCTATGGACTGAAAAATTAAACACCGCGAGTTTATGCTGTCCAGAGTGATTTGAGTAATTGGTTATGAATCTTTTAGTGCTGGTTTCCTTACTATAAATATCTATATATAGTTTACTACTATTTCTTGTCACCAGAGTATCAAGGAATGGGAGACTGTCATTTGCCTCTATCTCAAAGGTAAATTTGATTGTTAGGAATTTAGAATTTAAAGTTTCTACAAAGTTCTTAACACTACAAATTTTAGTGTTAAGGACATATCATCCTCGTGACTAATCCAAGCGGAAAATAAGACAAATCGCGCTTTAAGTCTGTCTCAAATTTATGCATAAACGGAGATAAGCTATTGCCCATTGTCGTACCCTGTTTTTGCTTAAATTGACGGTTAATTTTGAAAAAGGTTTGTTTCATACACAAATCTGTTAATTTAAGAAAATCGTCTACTTCTCCATCGTCCAAATGGTTTTGTTTTCACATCTTCTAAATAAACCAAGTTTGATTTATTGGAATGCTTGGAAATACAAACGTTGGGACAAGTTTGCCGTAGCCCTAGATATGTTTGATAAAAATCATATAGTAGATAAGGTATCTTTAACCAAACATGTTAGTAATAAACCCGAAACTTGATTGTTATGAAAGTTTGGAGATCCTCAAACAAATTATAATGAATAATGACGATCAGGGACATTTACAGACATTAACTGAAGAAATTTCTAATATATATATATATATATATATATATATATATATATATATATACTGTTCAGTTCGAGTTACCAGGAGCAGAACACGAAGACTTGAAAATGGCAGATGAGATTATGCCGCATTCGGTGTTTTTTATTTTGATTGTTGATTTAATCCCCATAGCCGCGGGGTCAATATGAAGGTTATAAATGCTCCAAAGTTTCCGGTTATTTTATAAAACAGGGTCAAAGCTTTAAACATACAAATATATTAAAGGTAAGAGATTTAGTGAAGTAAGCAAAGGAGATGGTTTGCTTAGTAATATTCTATGAATATTCAGATAAGTGGAATAAGTTCCACGCTAACAAGTGATGCTATAATTAAGATTGAGGTGGATAAGTGCATAATATACATTGAGGGAGATTTACTTCCGACAAATTTGGAGGCAATTGTGCAAAACAGGAAGACAGTTCAGTACCTTTTAAGGACAGGGTGTGGGATTTTCATAACATATTGGAATCCCGCTCAGGTCCTAAGTACTTCTACTTTTTCTTGTTCAACAAACGTATACAATTTGGATAACGAAAAAATGAGACTCTTGGTCCTTATGACATTAAGCAATATGTTGATTGGCTGGAAATAGGGCCGTCTATAAAAATTCGAAAAAGTAGTGGACCAAGGACAGAGCCTTGAGGAACAGCACTCGAAACCACTTTAAGGCAGCTTCTTTTATTCCCTACTTGGACGAACTGTTTTTGGTTATTAGGAAAGGAGCAAATCCAATGTAGTGTGGAATTCTCTTAAACATCTGCCAAGAAGGCTTTGCTTCAAATGATATCACAGTGCACGGTATCAAAAGCAATTTATGTCTTCAAGAATTTGGGATGTAGAGCCATTTCTGTACTTAATTCTTCCCTAAAACCGTTATGAAAACCGAAAAAAAAAATTATTTTTATTCAAGAAACTTCTCAATCTCGCTTTCACGACTTTTTCAAGTAGTTTAGAGTAGACTGTCAACAACAATATCGGGCCATAATTTGCAATTGCATCTACGGAGACTTCGACTGTGTTTGTGTTAATAGACTCATGATCTGGTAATTTATCGGCAGTGATTGATCTAATGAGATTTTTATTTTCATTGTCTGTAAAAGGAGCAAGGAAAATTGAATTCGGGCAAGAATGTGGTTTAAATTGATTATTTCACAGACTGCTTTATTAAGGTCGGACACCGGTCATATTTCGAAAACTACTGGGTGTACAAATTTGGGAAAAATATTTATTATTAAAGTGGCCATGAGAAAATTCTGGAAATTATATTTAAGTTCAATACTTTGCTGCAAGGGTACGCAACTGAAAAATAAATACTAAAACTCTGATTTCCTTCCCAAATTAGGATATACCTTTGGGAACATTAGGAAGAGAAAGATCAGTGCTTTTAATTGTCCAGTCTACTAATACACAATAGTGACTAAAAAAGTTGCTAGAAGGCGCAATTTTTACTAAGGACAGTTTTTGTTTGTTTTACCCCGAAAACTTAAATCATACTGTATAACTATGACATTTTTAACATTTTTAACCTTTATGACTGTGGAAGCTTGTAACTCATTATTCCAATGGTCCAAAAATTACTTTACAATTAGTAACATTATCATTGGAAACTTTTAATGTAGAACTTCTACTACGGTGTTTTAAATTATCCAGATAACTGTGAAAGAAAATCGGCATATTTTCATGGAAATAAATAAATTGAAATAGTTGTCAAGTGATTTAATTTTAATAGGTGTTGTGCTGACCAAGGTTTCTCCCAGATTCTTTTTGTTTTCTTTTTATCTACTCAAAATTTGTACTATATTCTTCAAAAATGGCTTGCCGTATATTCTTCAAAAATGGCTTGCCGTATATTTGGAATGCTTCCAAATTCCCCCGTTGCGGAACGAGAATATGCTACCAGACATAATGAAGGAACTATACTAAACGAGTATTGCGGCAACCGGCAATACGTTTAAGGCAAACGGGAAATGTACGACCCATTGGATATTTGGGTACTGAATGCTTATGCCTCATATACGCCACAGAACGCCAAGCTCGTCTCATTTTCAGAATCCAATTAAAGTTATTCGTTAATTTCTCAAAGGTATTTCCTGTTCTTCGTTTTTTTTAAATTCATATCCAATATTTACCTTTCTTGTTATTTTTACGTTTTATTTGTGAAACTAGAAATTTTCTTTTCTGTTTTTTTTTTATATCTTTATCTTTCGCTTTCTCATTTTATGTGTTGCTTTGTAACCTATTTTTGGTAAATAAATAAAATTCGATTTTGTTAAATTTAGTGATTTTTTTAATTAAAAGTTAATATTTTCCATGGTGATGAATGTAGTCGTCAGCCGCCTATCTGCCTCTGTTAGAACTTCCGTCTGTATAGCATAAAGCCTACATTGTGCTGCCTTCCTCAAAGGGTTAAGGACTGATAAGATCACTCTTACTAGCTGCGGCTGTGTTAATTTATGTAATATGTACTACTGGTCACAAACCAATGATCATTGGATTTGCGAAGTGGATCACCAAAACGGTTGGAGTGTAAACGTGTGGTACGGAGTTTTAGGACAAAATTATGGTGACTGTTATATTCAATATTTAAATGACTTGCTTGTTGTTTTAAAAGATATTCTCTTTCACCTTAGAACATGGTAGATGCCCAGCACACTTTTGGCAAAAAGGACATTGTTCATAAAACGCGACAAACTAGACGTGACAGCGTGCTTTCCGGATATGATGCCACAGTTGTATCGTACGGTTTAAGTTTTCGGGGTAAAATAAGAACACTGTAATTATTACAAATTTCGCCCTCTAGCTATTTTATCAGAAACTATTGCGTACCAATAGATACGAAAATTTAAAGTACTTACCCTTCTCTTCCAAACAAGCAGATAAGTTGTTTGGGAGTTTTAAATGATTACACTGGGAGGGTTTAGGGATATTGTTTGGCTGCCGAGAAATGTTTATGAATGGCTAGCTTAAATTCACTTAAGTCAAAGTTTGGAGGAAAACAGGAACTGGGTAGTGCATTACACAATTTCGACGCCATGTGGAAAAATGTAGATTGAGCCCGTTTAGTGTGGCACGATGGAACTTTCAGTGCGTAATTATGGTGTGAATGGGAAAACCGAGTGTTCCTAGCGAAGATGGCCTGCGAAGGTATTAAGGAGTGTATTTCGGAGGCACACTTGTCATGGTAATAGCGATAGAATAAGGAAAGAACCGAAACTATTCTTCTGTGCTCAAGAGGTTGTAGATCAGAAGTCAGAGGCGGGTCATTTATAAGCCTGATAACTCTTTTTTGGATGCGGTTTACCATATCAAGGGCGTATTGGGGAGCACTGACACAGAGGTGGGAATTGTATTCCAGGTGAGGTCGAATTTGATCCTTACACTGTAAAAGGAGTTGTTGCTATGTGAAGTACTGTTTAGATCTATATAGAAGGCCCAGTTTACGGGCAGCTGTTTTGCTGGCTGACAAAATGAGGTCAACCCATGAAAGGTTCGATGATACGGACATCCCTAACATAGAAATAGAGTTTTAAAGCTTGAGTTTTAAGCCATTCATATTACAGCTGGAAATAATCGGTCTTTCTTGGCGGACACAAGGCAATACTGCGTTTTGTCGGCGTTGAACGTCAGTAGATTATTCCTTCCCCATTCAAGGACAAGTCCTAAGTCACTATTGATTGAGGCTGTCATTTTTACCTTAACGTCCTGTCTTGGTTTATTGTTGTGGGAAAACTGTGAAGAACTATAATCTAGAGTGCTGTCATCCGCAAAGCAATGGATCGGGTTAGTTGTTGAGGAAATGAGGTCATTTATGAACAGCAGGAAAAGTGTGAAAGCTATCACTGATCATTGGGGTACTGCCGCGTTAATAGTAGTTTCTTTCGAAAGGAAGACATTGACGACAACGCGTATATGTCTTTTGTCAAGAAATCTGGATATCCAATTTATGAGCGAATCGGATAAGCCGAACGAAGTGAGCTTGGCAAGTAGTCACTTGTGCCAAACCTGGTCAAAAGCTTTTGAAATTTTTAAAGCTACTACTACTGTTTCACCGGACCTTATTGTGTTATTCCAAGGTTGGCTGACATTGAACGACTCTGCCTGAACCCATACTGGTAGTCGTTTAAGGGTTTATTGGACTCGAGGAACGATAGTAGTTAATGGTTTATGGCTTTCTCCATGATTTTCGACAGAATGGAAGTGATATCTATTGGTCCTAAACCGAAATAGGTTGTTTAAGCTTTTTAATGATGTCACCAAAGGTATACCTCAATTTCGGAGAAAACTAGAATTTTAATATTTATTTTTCAATTGTGCTCGCGGTGAAATACAGAACTTATATAATTTAACTTAAATTATTTTCACGATTTCCTTATGGCTACTTTAATAATAATACTTTTCTCTCACTTTGTACGCTCAGTAGCTTTCGAGGTATGGCCGGTGACCGACTTTAATGATACAGCCTGTATAAGTTAGTGTGTCCTTTATTTGTTGGGAGAAATGATGAATACAGCTGTATGGGAGTCTCAATTAACTAACTACAGCGTGACATTGATTGTGGGGTTTGTAACTTCGCTATGGTCGTATTATTATCAAATATGTATTCTTAGACTGGAAAGTGAAAGTTTATCAAAACTTTCATCCGATGGGGTTATGAGCGTGCGTAAATACGTATGTATAAACTGTCATAATTTGCTTCCTCCTGTTATTTTCGGTCTGGGCAACGAGATGAAGGTGTTGTCTGGAAATATTCGCAAATTTCTTGCTTCGAGGAATTCCAACAACGGTTCGTCAACATTGACGTTACCTACGAAACATTCGCACAGCATGTTCGTCGAATTGTTCAACGTTTTCGTGATACCGGCTCCGTACCCAAAGGTAAATCTCCTGGTAGAAGACCTGTACTTCATGAAGAAGGCGTAGAAGATAATCGGGGGTGATAGGAAGGTAGCCCCAATAAATCTTTACGATTGTCTGCTCAAAGTGGTAATTGAATAAAATTTGTTTTATTACTAAATGTTGATTATTTATTAATTGTAATTGTGCGGGTTTCGTATGGGACATGCCAGATGGCTTGCAAAAAACTGAAAATACACCCGCAAAAATTGTCTGCCAACCGATTTTGCAAAGCGTCGAATGTACTGAACCTGGTTTAACGAAAATCTCAATAACAATGATGTTTTGGATATAACATTTTTCAGTGACAAGGCATAGTTGCATCTAAACGACTATATAAATTCCCAAAATTACCGAACCTGATCAACTGAAAATACCCATGTATTTATTGAAACTCCATTACATCCAGTTAAAACTAGAGTTTGGATTGCCATGTCGAGAAGGCGAATAATTGGACCAACTTCTTTAATGAAAAATTATAAATGCCGAAAACTATCACGCTTTACTCCGCTCGGCTGTTTTCTCTTTGGTCATCTTAAAACTGTTGTGTGTCCAAATCGTTTGCATACGGTTAAGGAGTCACAGAATGCCATAGTGAACGCCGTTAATGCAATAACCCCCCAACAGTTAGCAGACTATAATTTGTATCAGTCAAATTAAAACTAAATTGAAATAAAAACATTCCATTTACTTATTGATATTTTTAATAATAACCTTAATATGGAGGTAGTTCCACAATCAAGAAAGACAGCCTATTTATGTTATTTAAAATTTTGCTGTTGATATATCAACTTTTGAATTTCCCGCAAAATCAGTAATACCCGTACGTACACCACTGGAAATAGTTGGGTTCACTAAATGTGATAAGTGGAGAATAGCTTTTTTGAAGTAAGGGGACCACTTCAATCAATCTGGATCACCCTGTATTAAAAGCGTATGCAACCAGATTATTATCAATAGTTGGATTTCCACTTTTTTTGGTATCCTACTTATTGCATTTTGAAAATGTACCGGGTGGCCAGATAAGAATGAAAAGTGCTGTTTCTCGGAAACTATTCGTCGTAGAGAATTGCGGTAAAAATTGTTATTACTGACGTGGCCAAAAAAAGACAGTAGAAAATATTTTCAAATTTGCAAGATAACCGCCAGGGGGCGTAACCGCCATACTAAACTTTAAAAGTGAATTTTTACTGAAATACACCTAGTAAATTTACCAAATAATTATATGCTTTTTAAAGCTCAGCTTTATTCGAGTAATTTTTGTTTGACGTATCTATTAAAATAAAGTGGTGGGGGGTGATTCAGTGATTTTTTAAAGAAACAGCTGTAACTCCTAAACCAGTGAACTGAATTTAAGAAACTTAGTCTCGTTGGAAAGAGTATTTATTGCTCCATCAAATACATCTTACCTGTAAAATGTCTAATTTTTAGTGATGCCGCTAGAACGCGTTTTTTGATATAATATCAGAAAATTGCAAAATTCTCTAAAAAATTAAACGCAACAATATGACTTTTTTTTCATACAAATGAGATGAAGTCATCCCTAAATAGGTTAGTGAAAACTGCATCTCGATATCTTATCCCTACCCTAAAATATCGAAGAAAGAAGATTTAGTTATTATAAAATTTGAAAAAGTCGGTATTACACTGGTATGTATTCTTATTTATCTTTTTTCAAGATTCAATGAAAAATTTCATCATTTTATAATTTTTAAATAATAAAAGTTTTCATAATTTCAAAAATTAAAAAAAAAACATGTAGGGGTATAATAATCAATGCAGAATTGAGAAGAAACAAATACCTAAAATCAAATTGTAAACAAATATTAAAATTTGACAGACGGTGTAATTTATCTTTGTTGCACAACTAAATCCTTAAAATTATCTATGTCTTTTACAAATGATGAAGCTGTTGATATGATACGTACGAGAGCAACGTGTCTCGCGCTGGATATGTCACGAACTACTACTCAAACCATTTTAAAGAATCATAAGTAAGTTCTTATGTCACTGAAAATACTACTTTACATGATTCACAATGTGTTTGTAATTTCAAATTTATAGAATGCATCCGAATCATATGGTTTTACATCAAGCCTTGCATGACGAAGAGTTTCGCCGACGGATAGATTATTGTCATTGGATGTTGGGCATGATCAGGGAGAATAGAAGATTTTTATCCGAAATTCTTTGGACTTTTAAAAGTGATGGAAACGTTAATTTGCATAATATGCATTATTGGTCTGACACTAATCCTCACTGGTTGCACGAGGTCCAACATCAAGGTCGTTTAAGTGTTAATGTGTGGTGTGGCATCCTGGACGGAACTATTATAGGTCCCTATTTCTTTGATGAACCACTAAATGATGCCGTATTTCTTGATTTTGTGGTAAACCAATTGCCTGTTTTATTAGCACATTTTTCAACAAACGTGCGAGAACACTTAAATTTAATATATCACCAGAGGTGGATTGGACGATGAAGTCTATTTCATTGGCCACCCCGATCCCCAGATTTAACCTTCTTGGACTTTCATCTATGGGGTCAGTTAAAAGATGTTGTTTACGATACTCCACCAACAATGAGAGACTACATGAAATTGCGAATTCGAGGAGCTATTCGTAGCCTGTCAAGAGCAGAAGTGGAAGCTGCTGTAATGTCCATATATGAGCGGCTCCAATAATGCATCGAGGTCTATGGGAGACAATTCGAGCATTTAAGTAGGAATTAAGTACGTACTTGATTTTTTTTTTATATGATTGTGGACCTGAACAGGCTAAATCTGGCCTATCGTGCTAACGCACTCAGGAACACTAGGAGGATGGATAGAGGGATAATGAATTGCCAATAGATGCCTATGAACAGCTACCCTAAATTTTCTCATATCATAAGTGAGAGGAAAGCAGGAACTAGGGAGATCATTCCAGAGTTTAGAAGCCGCGTAGAAAAATGTGGATTGCGTCCGATTGGTACGACAAGTGGAGATTTGCACTGCATACTGACGATGTGAATGAGCGAACCGAGTGTTTATCGCAAAGATAGCCCGAGATGGTATCCAAGAATATAATTCAGCAGCACAATAGCCGTTGTAATAACGATAATACAAAGAAAGAACTGAAACCGTCCTTCTATGCTCAAGGGACTGTATGTGAGAAGTTAAGGACCGGTCATTTATAAGCCTAATCGTTCTCTTTTGAATACGATCAACGATATCGAGAGCGTATTGGGTAGTACTAACCAAGAGATGCGAATTGTATTCCAGATGAGGTCGAATTTGGGCCTTATACAGCAGAAGGAGTTGTCGAGAGGTAAAGTACTGCTTAGATCTCTACAAAAAGCCTATTTTACGAGCAGCTGTTTTGGTAGCTGGCAGAAGATGGTTAACCCATGAGAGATTTGAAGATACAGTCATACCCAACAGAGTAATAGAGTCTGAAAGCTTAAGAACTGAGCCATTCATACTTACAACAGGAAACGATCGATCTTTTTGGCGGACACAAGGCAACACTGAGTTTTGTTAGCATTAAATTTAACTAGATTATTGCTTCCCCATTCGAGAATACGTTGAATGTCTTTGTTAATTGAATTTGCCATTTCAGCTTTAATTTCTTGATTTGACATAGAAGGTAAATTATCACTATGAGTAGACTGAGATGAACTACAGTGAAGAGCGCTATCGTTAGTAAAGCAATGGATGGGGTTATTTGTTGTAGAAATAAGGTCATTTATGTACAGCAGAAAAGGTGTAGGCGCTATAACGGATCCCTGTGGTACGCCCCGTTAATGCTAACTTCTTTTGAAAAATGCCATCAACTACGACACGTAATCGTCTTTTATCAAGAAAACTAGAAACCCAGTATATGAGCGTATCATTTAACCCAAACGAGGTGAGTTTGGCAAGTAAACACTTATGCCAAACTTGGTGAAATGCCTTTGAGATATCTAAAACGACTACAACTGTTTCACCGGACAGCTGTAATGCATTGCTCCAAACTTGGGTCACATATGAAAGAAGATCACCTGTTGAACGACTTTGCCTAAACCCATATTGGTGGTCACTAAGGAGCTTGTTAGTTTCAAGGAATGTGAGCAGTTGCTGATTGATGGCTGTTTCCATGATTTTAGACAAAATGGAAGTGATAGCAATTGGTCGGTAGTTTGAGGGATCGGTCTTATCGCCTTTTTTGGGAATAGGTTGAACATTTGCTAACTTCCATGATGAAGAGTATTCCCCAGAAGACATAGAGATCGTATAGAGCTTAGATAGGACTGGTACTAGTTCGGGGGAACATTTATTTAAGACAATAGCTGGGATACCGTCTGGGCCAGCCGCCTTATTGAGATCAAGCCTACTGATGATCGATTCCAAGAGCTTGTGCCGAAAATGAATTGGTTTCATAGCGTATGAAGAAGAGTTGACTTTTCCAGAATCATTGAGACACGAGTTTGATGCAAACAAATCCACAAAAACATTGGCTTTGTCTACAGAATCAGCAACTACCGATCCGTCAATAGATATCAGGGGGGGAAATGAAGATGTTCCAAAGTTTTTACTAATGGCTTTAGCTAAAGACCAAAATTTACGACTGCCTAAAGGAGATGTAGCTAGTTCATTGCATTTTCGTTGTTCGAACAGCTTTTTAGTTTTAGTGATGGCACTTTTGCAGATATTTCTAGCACCAACGTATTCTACATGACTGTCGACCGATTTATTAGATTTGCATTTAATGTAATATTTATTTTTTAAAGATATTGCATCAGCACAAGCCTTATTGAACCAGAGCTGGGAACGTGAATAACCTATTCGGTACTGTTTTTTGGGAGTGTATAACTCCATTCCCATGAGGATGACTTCAGATACTGAAAGAGCAATGTACGAAGAAGAGGACGACTTAAAACAATATTCACGCCATGGAAAGGTTGCAAAGAAATCCCGTAAATTACTCCATCGAGCTGACTTAAAACACCACAAGGTTCTATCGGTCTTGCGAACAACAGTGGAATTAGGTACAGTAAAAATGATTTCTATTAGACAATGGTCGGAAAGACCCAAAGGCGAACGAACGGAAGTTTTATAAACCAGAGGGTTTGATGTAAGAACGAGATCTAGAAGACGTGGAGTATGGTTAGGGTTATCAGGGATTCTTGTTGGTTCAGAAATCATTTGTGTGAGATCACATGAAATAGCAAATGTTTCTGCACTATGACCAGCAGGATTTGTAGTAGATGAAAACTGAAGCCAATTAGAGTTATGAACATTAAAATCGCCTACAATTGAGATATCGCAAGATGGAAACTGAGACAGGAGGTCAACTTTCATGTTAAGGTAATCGAAGAAGTCTTAAAAGTTACTGTGATTAGGAGACCTATAAATGCAACAGTAGAATTTCACAAAATTAGGACCAGAATGTTTAAACCAAATCACATCAAAATTTTTATTTTCTAAGGAAGAAACCCTCTTGCAAGCAATTCTGTCCTTGATGTAGGCACATACGCCTCCCTTATATCGAAAGTTAGAGTGAAGGTGGTATTGAGGAAATTGCAAGTCGGGGGACTCGGAGCTTTCAGAGGAGACTTGTGTTTCAGATAGAAACAAAATATCAGGTTGTAATTGTTCAAGATGTTGGTGAATAGCATTAAGATTAGACCTGATACCGCGGATATTGCAGTAGTGAATAAATCCATACTTAAGTAGGAATCATTAAGTAGGGCCATAAATAAAATTAATAAAAAGAATTCCGCAAATTTGGAATAATACCTTTCAAAAATACATATTATTATAATATTACATTTAATTTTTGAATTTATGGAAACTTTTATTATTTAAAAATTATAAAATAATGAAATCTTTCATTGAATCTTGAAAAAAGATAAATAAATAAGGATAAATACCGGTGTAATATCGACTTTTTCAAATTTTATAATAACTAAATCTTCCTTCTTCGATATTTTAGGGTATGAATAAGATATCGAGGTGCGGTTTTCACTAACCTATTTAGGGATGATTTCATCTAGTTAGTTTTTTTGGGAATTTTGCAATTTTCTGATATATATAAAAAACGCGCTCTAGCGGCATCACTAAAAACTAGACATATTACAGGTAAGATGGATTTGTTGGAACAATAAATGCTCTTTCCAACGAGACTAAGTTTCTTAAAATCAGTTCAGTCGTTTAGGAGTTACAGCTGTTTATTTAAAAAATCACTGAATCACCCCCTCCACTTTATTTTAATAGATACGTCAAACAAGAATTACTCGTATAAAGCTGAGCTTTAAAAAGCATATAATTTTATGGTACATTTACTAGGTAGATTTCAGTAAAAAATCACTTTAAAGGTTTTGGGATGGCGGTCATATTGCAAATTTGAAAATATTTTCCGCGCTCTTTTTTTTGCCACATTATTACTAACAATTTTTACCGCAACTCTCTACGACGAATAGTTTTCGAGAAACAGCACTTTTCATTCTTATCTGGCCACCCGGTACACTTTCATGACTATCACACATAATTAAAATACTTATCCATTAAGTATTAAATTATATTTTTTATGTATCTTTATATAAACTTGTACGTTTCGATAACAATTAGTTATCGTCCTCAGAAAATGATAATAGATTTAAGAATTATTTGAGATGTCAAAATATTTATTATTTTTATCATAAATTTATTTTGACATTTTAAATTATTCTTAAAGATATTAACATTTACTGAGGACGACAGCTGTAATTATTATCGAAACGCATACATTTACATAAAGATAAATAAAAATACACTATTTAATGTTTTAATTATCTATTGCATTGTTAATTACCTTTTCTTGCCAATTATAAATTTAGAGATACAATAATTGTACTATTTTATCCGTTGATATATTTATTCATCCTTACATACTTATTTGTCGCTTTTATTAAAACGACAGCAGCATATTATTAACCGAATAGGTGTAATAAAAGTTAACAACAGAAATTATTTATTTTTATCTGTACAAACTGTCAAAAAACGCATTAAACAAATTACAGTTTTCTTTGAAAGTAACGTATTATGTATTTAAATTTTTGCAAATCATGGCAATTCCATACATAAACTATTCATTGTAAATGTTTAATGGTTATAATAAATTTAGAACTTATAAATATTCTAGTGAAGAAAAACTGAATCCGCCTTTTTGTAGCTGCAAATCTTTTATACGATATTTTATAAAAAAGTGTAAATGCGTAAGTGTAGATCATGGCCTATGCTAATATTTTCATGTGTGGTAATTCCTCAGAAATGTAAATGATTGAATAGTGTATATAAAAATTACAATCCAAGAATAAATATTGCAACACGTACACGTTTTTAAAGTGCTGAAATGAATTATGTAAATAATATTTTCAATGGATTTCTAATAATTTTACATGACCAGCTAGCTATACAGCGTACGTCTAAATATATAACGAGTGTCCAAAAAAATGAAAAATCCGGTAAGCAAGTAAAACCGCAAGTAAGAAATTTCATCATATTTTACTGTCATTACAATTTGAATAACAAAAAATTGTCAGTGGTGTTCCACAAGGATCTAATTGGAAACCGTTATTCTTTTTAATTATTTTTAAAAGATATCTAATTGGTCTTGTCTGGCTTAAACCTTTTTTAACCAAGACATTAATAAGTTAGTTTTTAGTTCGTCTGCGACCATGATTGGATTTCGCAAAGAATGTCTACTTCAGGAATTCGCAATGATTTACACAATTAAACAAAAAAAAATGTTGAAAATTTAACCTTTGCCTTATCAAAAGTGATTTAATGATCAATCTTGTATACACTATCGATCAAATAAGCACATATTTGGCATCTTAAAATTTATGCGTTTCGATTATAACAATGGCGAGAATGCATTTCTGGTAACATGTTGTAATTTAAAAAGCGATAAAAATTTTTAAAATACAATGAGATGAAATTTCATGTATATTTTACATAATAGTCAAACAACTTTATAAAATACTGCGGTAATCACATTTACATATGTGCTTCACCTTTGCCTCTTCTACTATAACTAGTCAATTAGGAACAATGTTGTAGGCATATTAACGCATTTATATAAACTTTTCCATTTTCTGCAGCTAAGTGCATAAATTTGTTTATGTGAAAAATTAGACTCATAAATAACAATTTAAGGTCACTAAAATTGATATTTCAACAGTTATAATCCTC
Organism: Vesta saturnalis; assembly: GCA_036346205.1. Lineage (NCBI taxonomy): Eukaryota > Metazoa > Arthropoda > Insecta > Coleoptera > Lampyridae > Vesta > Vesta saturnalis. Next base: position 5,114,092 of record JARFJB010002353.1, on the reverse strand, counting down.
TTAAAATAGGATATGACCATGGTGCATGTGTTGCTAAATGCTAAATTGAAGTCACCAAGTATAGTAAAATATTAGCAATAAAGTTGCAAAATATTTTACAAATTAATTTTTTGTAAATAATTAATTATTATTTTACGTATCATTAATAACAGGTATTTTAATGTCTGCATTTTTTTGTTATTATGCATTTCCGTAATAATTTAAAGGACGCATATGATTTACCCAAACATAGTAAAGATATGTAAAGTAAAAGTGCCCATTTTTAGTACTTTTTTTGTTTAGAAGGAATTCGTATTAATAGACTTCCCTAGTTGTCAATCATAAAAAGCACCTTTAAGAGACATTCAAACATTCGGCAGATATACCAGATTATTTTATTCATTCTTAACCGGACCGGTCGCATTTTTCGTAGTTGTTTATTTTTTTTTAATGTATTCCACTCTTAAAGTGTATATAGGTGTTTATTTAATTGTCGTTCATTAATTTGTTTTTAAAGAAAAAGTATTGTGAATGCAACAAACTCTAGAGAGGTCAAATTACCGATCACCTGTACAGTATATAAAAGTACTTTACCATTCTGAAACATAAACTATTTGGTCTAAATTCTAAAGGAACAGTCATAGGTATTTAAAGATCAATTTTTTTAAGAAAAACTTTCTATTACCTACATGAAAAAACATTCAATAAAGCCATGCTAATTTATTATGTCTTAATTGGAGAATGTTATTTTTGCCTTATTCTATTATGTATTGCTTAACAACTACTCAACGTAATTTCTTGTGTTTATTATAAATTTATAAGGGAATGGAACCTACACCTTTGTAGATTAATCGTTTACTGTAGTTGAACAATTTTTATACCTTCCCTATCTGCAGACAAGTAAAGCACACGTTTACTGCTGACTAAGCTAGAGCATTAAATATTTCTTTCTTTGAATATAACGCAATTTTCTTAATTTTATCTGTCAAGTAAAAAAATTTAGCAGGATACAACTTTAGACAAAACAGCAAACTGTTCACATATTTTGACAACGGAACTAGGCCATATTCATGGCTTGAAGTTCGTTATTAGCCAAAAAAATAAATTTGGCCTGAACTATTGAATCATTTAGTTTTGGTATACCGTGACCCATATTGTTGAGATTGTTGACATACGACAAAAGTAATTCAAAGCATTCCAAGGTGTCTAAAGACGTCTGCGTACCAAGCAAGGCGAAGTCGATTTCAACAAAAGTTAAAAACAGTTCATTGCCTTAGCCCGAAGAATATTCAAATACATTGTAATTAATTAATTAATTAATCAAATCTCATTACACAGGTTGGCCACCGTGGTATCCGAGATACCTGGTATATGAATTCTATGACTAATTTTAGGCAAAGATCAGTCTATTCACTTTACCCGAATTCCCAATATTTCTCGAAATATCTTGGTTTGAAGTCGACAGGTCGTACGGATATATTCTAAAGAGTAAATAAAGTAAGGTTGTTGCTAGGAAATTAAATAATTAGCAACGTATTGGTATTGGAAAATAATTATTGATTGTCAGTTTGTTAATTGTCATCTTGGCATCATTAATGTTAAAGTCGTGCCTGTAATTTATTCATATGAAGACAACGCAGACATGATCTTCGTGTTTGGATATTGCAATGGTACTACCTTGCTTCAGGAAATAACGACGAGGATACCTAAACCGTCGACAAGCAAACGTTTGCTACACCTCTTCGAATAGCAGGTGCGTTTATTCAATCAATTTGTAAATAAGACCGTATGCAGAGAAACAATGCTGAAATGATAGAAATTGTTGAAAATGATCCTGGTACTACTAGAAAACAGACTGAATTCCTATGATTACCGAAACAATAGTTTCTCCCCAAAGAATTCGTCTTTGTAAATGGAGTAATCACGTGGATACTGTTTTAAGAACTCCTTTCTGTCACGAAGGTACATTTACAAGAAATGGAATCAATAATTTCTACAACGAACGTGTGTGGGCAATTGAAGTGCTGTTCCAGAAATCCAATGTCAGAGAAGATTCTCCGTAAACGCTTGGGCTGGAATAATTATGAAGTTATTAGACCGGGCTTTTTGGAGAACGATCTACCCCTACTATTGGAGGAATTTTTATATGACAGTACTAGGTCTATTATGGATATCAAGTGAAGACACCTATTCAATGGAAAAGTCTAATAATAGGTAGCAATTCATTCAGAAGATTCATGCAGCGGACGGAGAACTACAGCTGAGAACGAGAATAATAATTGCTTTTATTAAAATAAACCACATTTTTTTGAAATATCGTAATATAGTTCAACTCCAAACAACGGTATTTCTAGAAACGTTAAGAATTCGGGAAAAAGGAACACAATCATTTTTACTTAAAATTAGTCATAGAATTCATATACAAAGTATCTCGGATACTAACATGTATTAGCCTGCACTACGCCAATAAATTGAAATAATTTTTGCCGAAATTGGCTAAAAATGTTACACTATGCGTTGAACTACGCTATTGTGCTGTAAGTAATTTTTTCCGAAATTGGTCTGGCATCGTTCGATAATATTTGAAACTAAATTAAAAGTTTACTTAATTATTACCTAGTTCTGTAATTACTGCTTAAATAGCGGAACTACTCACAATTGGATTCATTTGTGTTTATGAAAATAAAATCACAAAATGTTGCACGAGATTACCACAATTTTTCTTAATAATTGTGCACCTGAACAAGCTAAGTTTGGCTTACCGTGCTGGATCACTCAGGACCAGTTAGTAGGATAGGTAGCGGTATATTCAATTGCTAAGGTATGCCTATGAACGGCTATCTTAATTTTTTTCATATCACAAGTGGGACGAAAACAGGAACCAAAAAGATCAGTCCAGAGTTTAGAAGCTGTATAGAAGAATGTGCATTTTGCCCGTTTGGTATAATAAGTGATGTGAGTGAGCAAACCGATTATTCCTAGTAGGGGTAGCCCGACATGGCATCAAGGAATGTAATTCAGCAGCTCAATATCCATTGTAATACCCATAATACAAACAAAAAACTGAAACGATTATTCTGTGCTAAAGGGAGTGTATGTCAGAAGTTATGGACGGGTCATTTATAAGCCTAGTCGCTCTCTTTTGAATGTGATCAACCATACAGAAAGTGTGTCAGGGAGCACCGACCTAGCAGTGATAATTATATTCTAGAGAAGGTCAAATTTGGGCCTTATACAGCAAAAAGAGTTGTAGGCAGGTAAAGTACTACTTAGATCTGTATAAAAGCCTATTTTATGAGCAGCTGCTTTGGTAGCTGGCAGAAGATCGTCAACCTATGATAGATTTGAAAATACAGTCATTTCCAACATAGTAATAGGGTCTCACAACTTAGGATTTGAGCCGTTCATATTTACAACATCGACCTTTTTTAGCGGACAGAAGACAACGCTGAGTTTCATTAGTATTAAATTTAACTAGAGTATTACTTTCCCATTCGTGAATACGTTGAATGCCTTTGTTGATCGAAATTGCCATTTCAGCTTTAATGTCTCGATTTGAGACAGAAGGTAGATTACCATTATGGGTAGACTGAGATTATTATACTACAGTGAAGAATACTGTCGTCAGCATAGGATCATTTATGTATAGCAAAAAAAAGTGTAGGCGTTATAACTGATCCCTGTGGGACGGCCGCGTTAGTCATAACTTCTTTTGACAAAAAGCCATCAACTACGACTCGTGGTCGTCTTTTATCAAGGAAACTAGAAACCCAGTTGATGAGTGAATCATTTAACCCAAACGTTACAATTAATTTTTGCCGAAATAGGCTCAAACTGCGTAGTTAGTTAAACACAAGTCTTGTTTTAGAAATCTGATTTGTCATCTTCACGAGATTTAATTTATTAATGATCTAGTTATTCTTCACTGAAATTGTTTCAACATCTTAAATAATGCTGAAAGATTGTTTTACTACTGACGAAGATAACTGTAAGTGTTATCGAAACGTTTAGATTTGTATAACATAAATACACATACACACTATTAAAGAACCCAAAAAACTAAGTATTTTAAATAATTTTTCAATACATTTTTAATTATATACTAACTTAATATTCAATTGTGTAAACAGCTTGATTATATTCCAACTAAACTGATTTATGTTCAAGCAAAAAAATGTTTACTTATTCGATAAGTACTAAAAGCTGCTTTAGACTACGATAATATACTGTAATTCATTTTTGACGAACTTGTCAACGCCATGCTCGACAAAATTTTGAAACCATAACCTACACACTTTTGTCTCTTTAATTCTCGTTGAAAATTGCAATGATTCCTTTCAACAACTAAACCACATTATAATTAATTAAGTTAGTTTATGTTCTTACAAGCAAAATGTTAAAACATTTGCCTATAGTGTAGACTATCAATTTGGGCCGAAGTCGGTGCATATTTTGGACTACTCATGCGGTGAGTAATTTTTGCATAAAAGTTGTATCAACATTATATTAACTCATATTTCTTTAGAAAGCGTCTGAAAATAGTCGTTTTAGACTACGCAATTAATTTTTGCCGAAATTGACTTAAAATGTTGGACTTTACTGCTATTAACTGTTGAGACTATAGACTACGGCGCCATACTGTGCAAATCACGTGCATAGTCACTTGGATTTATATCTGTATTGAATGGTTCGTGGTATCCTTCTATAAACCCATTTAGGTTTAATTATTTCCGAACTTAGAAATTACTTGCTTAAACAATTTAACTACAGTACAATTATACAAAATATTACACTATACCATAAACTACGGCAACATACTGTAATTAATTCTCATCGAACTCGGCTACATCTTTGTTTGGCAATATTTGCGTAATTGACTAGATACATATTTGATGTTATTGTTGTCAGTACAGAATGACACAAAAAAAATTAACTAAAATGTCAATCTTTGTTGACAACCATAACTGTAAGTGTTATAAAACATAATGTATAAAGTTTGTATAATTTTATATTGAAATACACGATTTAAAAATTAGTTAATTAATAATTACTTATTTTAATTTATGAACTGGACTACAATCAGCTAATTTATCTTTGTGAAAATAAAGCCTCAGAATGTTACGCTACATTTGAAACTATGACAGCATTCTTCATTAAATTTTGGCCGAACGTGACTTCGTCTCGCTCGGCAATATGCTCAATTGGCTCAAATCAGGTTTGAAGTTTTTTATTAATAATATAATTGAGAGAAACTGTTTACTATATTTTTAAAACATAAATATGCTGCCAAATTTAGTATTTATTTGTCTAAACATCTAAACTACACTACAACGAGATCAATTACGATTTCCTTCGATCGGCAATACGCAGGTATATATCACCACGTAATCCAACGACAGAAGCTGGTTACTCATTAACATAACTTGATATAAGCAAGTTTTAAGATTGCAAATCTATATTATGTAAACCACTTTTATTAATTATTCATGTTTCAATAATAATTGCCGATTTAGTTACAAAAAAACTACACCACGTTGAAATGAATGCATCTTTATGCGAATAAAATCTCAAAATATTAGATCACGATTAAAACTACGGCACCATATCGTGTGGCGAAGCGCACTATTAATTGGATATAGATGTGGATCAGTTGGTGTTAAATTTCTGTGGGTATCGAGTTCAACGATTTTTTTAAAACTCAACTTACTTCAGTTCACTTATTGACGAATTTGATTTAAATAATTAAACTACGTTGCAATTAGATTAATTTATATTTATGAAAATTAAAAATGCTATAATTTAACATACTACAAGTAATTTTTACCTTAATTGACTGCTTGAGATTACGGAAATGAATTGTAATTCATTTTTTCCAAACTTAGTATACCTAGCACAGAATCGTACACCCGGCGTCAATGAAAAAGCCCATCCTCGAAGTAGTTTTAAAAATGCACATACATTTTGTGCATCCGCTTAATTGGTCAGGTAGATTTTCTATTGTTTTTTTACACAAAGCAGGTCCTAACCCCATCAGGGCGCGATATAGAGCCATGAAAATGATTTGTTGAATTACAATACAAAATAATTAGTTTTTTTATAAAAGTGTTAGGATCCAATTTCCCATAAGTGGGCATTATATTTCATTTCGTGATTTCCTAAAAAAATCTAAATTGACTTTTTTAGCGTTTCTTAGAAAAGCATTTGGGATGTGTGTAAATTAAATAATGCCACCCCACCTATGGGAAATTTTATGCCAAATAACCAGCTTGTATTTTAGCAATTATAACGTTTTTCAATTCAATTGAAATACTTATCTTATCAAATTATTTAGGACGTAATCGAAATCAATCAATACAGAAAGTAAAAAAATGTATTTTCCTATTATTCTGGTACATTCGACAAATTTTATTTTTCGAATAATTACGATTATTGCACAAAGGTTAAGCCGGAAATCAATTAATTTTCAATACCATTCAAGCAATTACATGTAACTACTACAAGTAACAATAGAATTTAAAATTGCTTTGTGAAAATAGGATATAAATAGGAGAACATATGATTATTAAACAGTCAGTTATAACCCGTCTTGACTTTGTCGTAACTATATCGTGAAGCTTTATTTTAATAAAAACAAATGCCCGTCGCTTAAAGCTAACGGATTGTTCGTTGCAGCATTATTGAATAGTGGACTTTCAATAAGCGAAGTGTCCTGTCGAAGTAACCTATCGGTAAGTAATTTTGTTACGTATGTATACTACATAGTTTGATCACATTATTTTTGTTTGCATTCTTCGCACGTTTTTTAACTGGGTTTGTATAATACTAGTTCTATTTGCAATTTTAGAGAAGACACGTAAGAAGACGGCGAGATGGATATGAAGAAGGCGGCGAAAGATCACTATTGACTCACCGTCCTGAAAGGACACGTGTGACCAATACAAGAGGATCAAGAAATAGTAAACTTAATAAATGATGCACCCTTCACTAACTGCGTTCAAATTAACGAGAGAATGCAAATACATTGCAGTGAAAAGACAATATTCAATAAAACCGGGTAGGAAGATTATACTTTCTAATAACCAGTTTTTATTTTATCACTTAGGACACTTTTTAATTTCAATTACATCCTTGATAATACGATTTCATAAATATTCCTCTTTTGCGAGCAGTCTTTTGAATTAAAATGGAAAAAATAGCGAGTACCGTGTTATCAGGGAAATAATGAAATGAAACCAATTTGGAATTGCATTGTTACTTGTATTTCTATTTAAATAGTAGATTAATTGATTTTTTATTTTTATTCAACAATTTCATTGAAGTTAATTATTCATATTAAAAATATATTACTCCTATTATCAATTTCTGTATGTGAAGAAAAACAACTGACTGTTTTAAATTCCTTAAAGTAAACTACAATGACATTTAAATTTATTTTTTAATTGCATTATAATGCAATAAAAATACGATCATTTGTTTGGTTTCATAAATACATATTTATTCAAATTCACTAAAAATATAATTCTTCTTCTTATATAACAGATTTCGAACCAGGCATTACGTATTTTCATAAGAATTCTTTCATTAACAAACTGGTTGTTTAAGAGAGTATCTACGTACCCGTAATATAAAGGAAAATTTACCTGACTATTTCAATACATTCTTAGTTATTGCTAACATTTAAGGGGTGTCCAAAATTTCTACGTTAGATCGCTTAGGGGGGGTGCGCTTTTTCATTGACGTCGGGTGTACCTAATGAGTTAAATGGCGATTTGATGTATTTTGCTTTACAGGTTTAAAGAATGAGTTTTTGAAGCAACAGATGGTTTATTTGTCGTCGCTTTTATTATTTGTTGTTCGATTACAGTACAATTTTATTAATTTTCGTTTATGCATAACTATTAATTACGCTACTTTAAGGTACTGCAATTAATTGTTTCGGCAACAATTAATTGCAGTACCTTAGAGTAGTGCAAAACATGTTTTTTGGGCTACGGTAATGTACTGTAATTAATTTTGCCGAACTCGCCTTAAACAATAAATTTTTAAAACTACACCCACTTAGGTTTGTATAAATTCCACCGAATATAGCAACTATTTGTTTAAACAGCTGAATTGCACTTCATTTAAGTGAATTTATGCTTATGCAAGCAAAATCGCCTATACTTTCGACTACACTAATGTGTTACAATTAATTGTCGCCGACATTAACTTAAAACCGTTAGATTGTTCTATGGACCACGGCACTCTATCGCAACTAAAGTTGTGGGTGTGGTTGGTTGGATACAGGTTTAATTAATTTTTATCCTGAGGACCCATCACGTTTTAAACAATGCTGTACTTTTGACAACATTGGATGCCCTTTCACTCAGTACTCTTCCGCCTTATTGTGCACTTGACTAGGCGTGTATTGTTTGCCCCTTCAGTGTTGTTTGTATCGAAATGGTGAGAAGTTTGTGTCTATCCGGGCCCCGGGGACCCATCAGTAGTAAATACGCGACAATAATTGTTTTGGTTGGTTTGCTGTTTGGTTTCGTATTATTGAGTTCTTATCAATAGGTACTAATTTACATAAGGTATTAAATAATGCATATTATATAATTATTTTTTACTCTCTTTCAGCGAATGCAAAAAATGGCGTCTAGTTCGAAAGCATTGACAGAACAAGAAATCAGAAATATTTTAGAGTCTGAAGAATTTTGAGAAAATTTAAAAGACTCAACGGAAAATGTCTCTAACAATAGCAATATATTCGTGGATGAGCCAGATAGAGAAGCTGTGTTAGATGAGTTAGAAATATTGGCTGAAGACGGTGACGTTGATGAAGACGACAATGAGATACTGAGTGACCATAATTCCGAAACAGAACAAGAAAATTCCGAGTCGGAAGATGAAGTGTGACCTATCAGGAGCAGTTGGCATGGAAAAGATAATACCAAATGGTCGAAAGTACCAGCTTTGAGAGGGAGAACCCCTGCTCATAATTTGGTTACCATCTTGCCTGGACTTGTTGGTCCTGCTCGTAATGATCGGCCTAGTGAGCTCATATATGCTTGGAGTCTATTGATTACCAATTTCTACCAGGCAAAGGTATAAAAAGTTCAAAAGATTTCTTGGGTCACGAAATAAATTTTGGCCTTCTTTTACTGACAACATCAATTTATCTGAAATGAAGGCGTTTTTAGGGCTGTTGTATTTACAATCCATCTTCAAATCTGCTCATGAAGATATCCGTTCCATGTGGGCAACAGATGGGATCTATCTTCCGTGCCACTATGAGCCTGGCAAGATTCTCATTTTCATTGAACTGTCTCAGATTTGACAATGTTGAAACCCGAAAAGAAAGAGTGAAAACTGATAAATTGGCCGCTGTGTCTGAATTATTTAATGCATTTATAACTAGATCAAAGCCATGTTATTCGCCAGGAATTTACCTAACTGTAGACGAAATGCTTGTACCATTCCGGAGAAGGTAAGATAAGAATTTAGTGTATTCTAATTTGTTTGGTGATATCGCATTTATCCCGTTGGGCGGCGAATTATTTACTTAATTAACCTAGAACCATCAAATTGTTGAACAACATTTGAAAATGGAGTCTTACGAATTATTGCCGCTAAAATTAAGTAAATCTTTGTTAGTAGTATAGCTACGTCACTTCTGGCTCACAGAGGAAATATACATGTGTAAGAGAGAGAGACAGATAGATAAGAAATGTAGGGGTGTGAGAAAGCGAATGTGTCAAGGTCAAAGCCATTTCTCTTTTGGCGAGAAATTAAAAACTTAAGGTCATACAGTGATGCCAAAAACAGCTCAAACAACTGTATGACCTTGATTTTTAAATTTCTGGCTAAAGGGGGTGTGGTCATGAGCTTAATGCATTTTCTCTATTGCAATTTCCTATCTAGACGTCTCTCTCTTACAGATATACATTTCCTATGTGAGCCAGAAGTAGGGTAGATATATTACTGTAGGTAAACGCAGACGAAATGCAGAAAGGTTTTAAGAGCAACGTTGCAATTCAAAAGGTAGTGCGAATCTGGACGCAATACGGGTCCTAATAGTGCAAACGTGATAGTATGGGATGAATGCGAGCTAAGGAAACCCTGGTAAGAGTATTTTGAAAAGTTTCGAGGAAGTGAGGGTAAGGTGATAACAGTTAAATAAAAAGAATGCGTAGGGTATATGGAATTAAGGTGAGGACGATATTGAAGTCAATAAAGTAAGGCTGCAGATTTGGCGAAATGCTGAACTGTAAATGTTGAAAGTGCGATTATTGTCCCGCCTTATAGGTTGCGGGAGTAAGAATAATAATAAAAACTATAAAGAGATTAGTTTATTGAGTATAACTTGGTAAGGTATTTGGAAGAGATTCTATCGATAGAGTACGAGTAAGAAAAACAGTAAGGTATGGGATGTAGTTTCGTGCTAGAAAGGGGATACGTGAATCAGATTATTGCTCTTCAGCATGTGATTCAAAAGTCTTTAAATATGAAGAAGAAGTTGTACTGCGCGTTTGTATACTTGAAGAAAGCACATGACTGAGTAAGTAGGGAGAATCTCTGGGATACCTTAAGTGAGAGTGAGGTGAGTTAATGTCCAATAGATGGAGTAAGAGCAGTATACTGCAGTAGCCTAATGTGTGTCAGGGTGAGAGAGAGCTTTAGTGAATGCCTTGAAATAAAGCAAAAAGTGAAATAAGGTACCGTAGCTCTTTAATGTATTCATTAATTGTTAGGCGGGAATCTATTCATCCAAATGGTTTGATGATTTGTCACGCAAATATACAAGTGTTTACCATGTATGATAACATTGTAGAACGGATTGATGAGGTTGTGTATTGGGGAACTACAGATGGTGGAAGGTATGGCAAATTTTAGTGGAGAGTCAATGCAAGAAGGAAAATGATCTGAATAACAAAAAATGACTGTAAAATAAGCGATATACAATCGCGTGATTATGCTGTCTGTACTGTATGGAAGCGAGATTTTAGTGTGTTAGAAAAAGCAAGAAACTAATAGCTGTGGGCATGAGTTTTGCGAAGCTATGCGTAGGTAGCTATGGGTAGACAACGAAAGGGTGGGGTAGAGAAGGTTGGTTTGGTTCCATTAAAAAATGAGCGAGGAACGATTGAAGAAGTAGATATATCTAGGTATAGTTAACGGAAAAAGCTGGGAGTGTTAAACCTCAAAGGCGATTGGTGAATACAGAGGAAAGCGCGAGTGACAAAAAAAAAACAAATTTTAGGAATAAAAAGGAGTGTAAGAATCACTGCATGAATCTACGAAGGCGAAGGAGATTTGCTAAGATAGGGCCACATGTATAAAAATTGTTCTTATAATCGACGGAACAACGAAATGAGGTAATGAGTATGTTACGTCAATATACTGTTTAATTTGACCATAAAACGTTTGAAGGATGGTTTATCATTCAAGGGTTAAAAATAGTTTTAGATTAAAAATTCGCCATGTTCGACAATAAGTAAAGTTGATCAAATCTAGATTTGGTGTTTGTGTAACTAACCTGAAAACTGATATTCCCATTCTCGTATTGAGCTAGTAGGGCAATCGTAACACTATCCGATTAGTACGTGATAGCTAATGAGTTTGATTCTTGTTACAGTCTACCTTGCATGGATTTTCCTCATACACATACAGCGGCCATAATCAAAGCGTATGCGCACATCATAGGCGGCTGTTAGGCGAATGCTGGGAGAGTAACTTCCCTCTCAGAACCCCAACTTCGTTCCTCCAGATTCTATCCTAACCGGACCTATTATTAATCCCACCATGTACACACGTAGCTTGAAAAACTCAAGCAGAAGGAAACACTTTTCCTTTCCTTTTTCCATTTTCGTTTTTTATCAGAATCATTTTAGTCAAAAAGGTATAGCTCAAAATTCTCAGACAGCGACAAAGTACAAAAAGCGTAAAAAGTCTACATATATCGAGCTAGTGTGTTCCTGTAAGGCTTTCACTAAGTTTCGACTTTGTGTAAATTGAATTTTACACTTACATGAGAGACGTTTTCTATATTTGGTGCAAACGAGATTTTGGAATTTGGATTTTTTGTCTGCCTACGTTTTACTAAATTCCTGTTGAATCTCCTGTCGATTCGGTTGATCGACTTATTGGTTTTCGGCTTCACAATTTCTAATTCCACATCCGGCTACCATGAATATTTCAATTACCTCGTCTACTAATTTGAGAATCTTAAGAAGAAAAGTTTGGTATTTTGTTTTGAGTAATTGCAATTTTTCGACATCTTAAAGTGAGAGATTCAAAATATGTGGTACTACATAATTTATCTTTTTGCCAAATGGTGTCCTGCCGCTTTCATGGTACTCGGAATAGAGGCTTTTGTTTAAAATATTTTTGTCCGAACATTTCCATAAATTTCAATTGTCTCTGTGTTACTTATTTTTATTACCCATAAATTATTAAATATGGTAATTTCTAACGTTGCTCACAACAATAAATTAAAATGCTTTATCAACTAACAAATATTTTGCTAAAAACTTGATAGGAATGTCTGTATACTTAGATTATAAACTAAATGGAAAAGAAGCACCTTTTGTTGTTTAACGTTGTGTGGTGCTAAATTTGGCAGTATTATTTTATCTTGGTATCTATACTTTATAGAAAATCGCTAATTATCAAAATGAAAGTCAAGTAAGTGTAATTAAAGATCATTATTAATTTAATTAAATACATAAATAAAAATATAACAAAATTTGAAATAAATCAAGTAAGTGTGTTTAAGGACATTGTTGGCAGAGGACGTTAAAGCAAATAGTTTGATAAATTAGGAAATAAGACATATATTTCTATAAAAACAAAATCAAAGCCAACTGATTTACCTTACTAACTATTAAAAACGACACACTTCTCTAATTCCCGGAACAATATCATTAGACTTGAAACATAGAATTTAGAAAAGAAAAATAATTAATAAAAAGTAATTGCCCTATAACAGAACCCTAAGAAGCACCTTTTGCTATTGAACTTTGTGTAGTGCTAAATTTGGCAGAACTGTATTATCTTTGGTTTTCTACTCTCTAGGAAATCGCTAATAAGTTGCTAAAATAAATGTAAAATAAGTGTGTTTAAGGACAAAGCGGGCAAGAGAGAAGTTAAAGCAAACAATTTCATAAATTAGTAAAAACAAGATTTTTCTGAGAAAACATAAACACACATTTGCCTTAACAGCTGTTAAAAAAGGTACACTTTTCTAATTTTCAGAATAATAACATTATTCTTAACATTTAACATTTAGACAAGAAAAACAATTAATAAAAAGTAATTGTCCTGCAACAAAACCCCTAAGAAGCACCTGTTGTTATTTAACGTTAAGTGGTGCTGAATTTGGTAGAACTACTTTTTATTTGTTTTCCTGCTCCCTAGAAAATTACTGATAAATCACTAAAATAAATGTAAAATAAGTGTGTTTATGGATAATGCGAGCAGAAGAGGAAGTTAAGCAAAAGTTTCACAATATAGGAAAACACAATCCACGCAAAGTGGTTTGTCGTCATAGCTGTTAAAAAAGAAAATTTCTCTAATTTCTGGAATAATAACGTTACCTAACTCCTGACATCCAATTTTTAGAAAATCAAAAGGATTAATTAAAGTAATTGCCCTACAACAGATCCCTAAGGAGCACCTTTTATTATTTAACGTTGTGTAGTGATAAATTTGGCAACACCATTTTGCACTTGTTTTTTGGCTCTCTAGAAAATAGCTGAAAATGTACTAAAATAAATGTAACGTAACAATGCGAGTAGAGGAAGTTAAAATAAACATGTTTAAAAATTAGAAGAGGACACATTTATTTCTATATTTCTTTACCGCAAAATGATTCATCCAAAAGCTGATAAAAAACACTCTTCTTCAATTTCCGGAATAATAACATTAGTAAGTGTGTTTATGGACAATCTGGGCAGAGAAAGTTCAAGCAAAATATTTCACAAATAAGAAAAGGACCTCACTAGAAAAACATAATCCACGCTAAGTGATTTATCTTAACGTTAAAAAGGCATATTTCTCTAATTTCCGAAATAATAAGATAATTCTTGACATCTATTATTTAGAAAAGAAAAAAAAAATATATAAAAAGTAGTTGGCTTACAACAGAACCCTAAGAAGCACCTTTTGTTAGTTAACGTTGACTATTGCAAAACTTATCAGAACTACTTCGTTGTTGTTTCTGTGCTTTCAAGAAAATTGTAAATAAATACTAAAATAAATATAAATAGGTGTGTTTATGGACAATACCGGGAGAGGATGTTCAGTAAAAAGTTTTATAAATTAGAAAAGAGCACAATACTGATTTCTAGAAAAATATAATCAACGTAAAGTGATTTACCTTAGTAGCTACTAAAGAGGTACTCCTCGATAATTTTCGGTATAACAGCATTGTTTTTGACACCCAGTATTAAGGATAGAAGAAAAATTATGAAAAGTAATTGCCCTACAACAGAACCCTAAGAAGCACCTTTTGTCAATTAACGAGGTGCGTTGCAAACTTTGGCAGAACTGTTTCTGTGATTTACAGAAGATTGCCAATCAACACCGTATTTCTAGAAAATCATAATCAACTCAGATTGATTCACCTTATTGGTTGTTAAAAAAGGCACACTTCTTTAATTTTCGGAATAACATTATTCTTGAGATCTAATATTTGGACAATGGAAAACATTAATACAAAGTAATTGCCCTAGAACAGAACCCTAATCATCAATCAACCTTGTGTGATGCAGACTTTGGCAGAACAAACTAAGAAATTTCACACATTAGAAAAGAACACAGTGTTTCTAGAAAAACTTAAACAACGCAAACACAAACTAACTGTTAAAAAGGGACATTCCTTTAGTTTCCGGAATAATAACATTATTCTTGACGTTTAATATTTAGAAAGGAAAAAGAATGTAATCACCCTCCAACAGAAGCCTAAGGAGCACCTTTTGTCAATAAAAGTTGTGTGGTGCTAAATTTTGTAAAACTGTTCTACGTTTGTTCCTGTGCTCAATAGAATACTGCTAATAATTTATTAAAATAAATGTAAAGCAAGAGTGTTTATGGACAATGCTGGTAGAGGACGTTAAAGTAAAAGTTTCACAGATTAAAATAGCATTACTTCTAGAAAAAACATATTTTACGCAGTGATTTATCACCATAAAATCACCATAAAATTGCATACTTCTTCAATCTAATATTTAGACAAGAAAAGGAATTAATGAAAATTAATTGCTCTACAACAAAACCCTAAGAAGTTACTTTTGCTGTGAGACGTTCTTACATATTAAATTTGGACGAACACCTTTACTTTTGTTTCTGTGCCTTCTATGCTAGTAAATTACTAAAGTAAATCTAAAGTAAGTGTGGTTATGGATGACGCGAGCAGAGGAAGTTAAAGCAAAGGGATTAGAAAAGAACACAATATTTGTTGAAAAACCTAATCAACCCAAAGTGATTTACCTTACTAATTGTTAAAAAAAGCACAATAACAGTATTCTTGACACCAATATATAGAAAAGAAAAAAAAACAATAAAAGTAATTGCCCTCGAACAGAATTCAATTAACGGTATATGATGCAAAATTTGGCAGAACTGTTTTTTTTTCTGTGCTCTCTAGAAAATTGTTATTAAATTTATAAAATAAATGTAAATGTTTATGAACAATGCGGACAGAGGAAGTTAAAGCAAAAATTTCACAAGTTAGAAAAGAACACACATAATCAACGCAAAGTAATTTATCTTACTAACTGTTAAAAAATGCACACCTCCCGCATAATTACATTATTCTTGACATCTAATATTTAAAAAAAAAAGTAATTGCCCAACTATAGAACCCTAAGAAGCACCTTTTGCTGTTTAACGTTGTAACAGAATTATTTTATCCTTATTTCTGTGAGGTTTAGAGAATCGTTAATAAATTACTAAAATAAATGTCAAATAGGTGTGTTTATGGACAATTCGGGCAGAGGAAGTTAAAAAAAAAATTTCACAAATTAGAAAAGAACAAACACTATTTCTAGAAAAACATAATCAACGCAAAGTGATTTATCTTACTATCTGTTAACAAAGGCACACTTTTCTAATTTCCGGAATAACAACATTATTCTTGCCATCTAATATTTAAAAGAAACCCACACAACACTTGTTGATTGATTGAGAAAGCCAATTCCACTTTAGGTTTTACTAGTCATATTTTATGTTAAGGAAACCCTGTCTCCAAAAATTTGATAAATTGATAAACCGCTTCCTACATTATTTGCGGTTAAGAAAATTAAAATCTTCCGGAACAAGGGCGCCAACCAAAAATCTTCATAAACCATAAAAAAACTTGATATGGTAATTTTATTTTAGTAGCAAAAATATAAAGCTGCTATCTTCTATTCAACGTCACTAAAAAAAAAATGTACGATTACAAATAAACTTTATGAACAAAAATGACAGAAATTAAAGACTTTAAGGCAATAAAAGTGTAAAAGTGCACACTTTTAAAGCGGTTAAACATATTCAGTTGCATCTTCCTCATGAATAATGCATAAAATGTGGATCTCCCATCTTATCTTCATCTTATTGTCGAATTTTTACCATTCTTTTTCTATTCTTCTTAGTGTATTGTTAAAATTTTTATTTTTAATTATAATGACCTATTTTACAAGCAGAATCGAGCTCATTATAAGAAACGTGATAGATTTTAATTGAGAGTAATTTATATACACCTATAATTTTTTTTAATACATTACGGTGATGAAACTTTAACAGCGAAAATTTGCAAATTTACTTAATCATCAATAGTTGATTAACATTAGGTGCAGCTTGTTTATCTAGTATATTAATATTAATAAGTTTCGTTTCTAATTAGTCATTAAGTAAATTTGATTGTCTCTCAAACGGTAACTTCATCGAATTTTTCAATTTAATTATAAATCTTTAATTCACTTCTTAATTAGGTAATATATACCAGCAACCTCATTTAGATTTTATTGTGTAATAAGTAATGTATAATTAAGCAATTTTTAAGCATTAAATTATTGATGTAAGTAGTGTGGGTGCCTAGTTGAATATCATTGTAAAATTTCTTCATTGCCTTTGACATTTGTGGAATTTACTAATATACAGGATTCTCCTTTGTGATTTAATTTATGATTTCCTATCCATTAGAAATTCTCAATTTTAACAATAAGATATGGAGGGGTGGACGTAATTTATAATTCAGAAATTAATAAAAATTAGTGAGAATAATATTTAACTAAAATTTATCTCAATATGATTGTTGTCTTTCTGATTTTCACAATAAAGAGGGTGTATAACTTAATTTTAATAATTTAGCTATTATAAGTTGTCAGCACTGATTCAAAAACTTTTTTTTTAAAGAAAATATGTAAATCTTCCTATTGTGAATTAACAATTTATTTTCCATAAAGAAATTATGCAAAGAAGTATATTATTCATTATTAACTTGAATATGTTTTATGGAAATTTAAAAATTAGCGGTTTGAATACGTTAAAAATTACAAAAATGGGAATCTTCGAATAAATAAATTTATTTGTACATTAATCGTATACTTTAGTGCTGTTGAATTAATGTTTTGCACTCTAATCAAAAAGGTAGCCTGGTGTACACATCAGTAATTAAGCTCTAATTATGAACCGTTGATATAATTACTTGGCGCTGTAGTACAAATAAGTTATTCTAAAAATCCTGATGGACTGACATAATAAGAAATACTTTATATAAGTAGCATTTCTTTGTTCCGTTCACATTTTTTTTATAATTAAGCGCTAATTATGCGCTCTTGAAATAGTACCTGGCGTTACAGTAAAAATTAGTTATTGCAAAAATACTCTGGTTAGCTGCGGTAAAGGTATTGTGTAAACTGTATTTTCCTTTCTGTATAATTCTTTTCACTAATGAACGTCTAATTACACTCTGTTAAAATAATGCTTTGTGCACCACTAAAAATGAACCATTATTGTAAGAATTCCGCGGTCACTGTAGTAGCCTAACACAGTGTGCAAGTATTATTTTATTCTCTCGTACAATTTGTTTTAGTAATTAAGCGCCAATTGTGTATATCAGTCCAGGTAAAAATTCTGCAAAACTAAATATTTTGCATACCCAGCAGCTCCTGTACTGTTTATGTAATTAAGCGCTAATAATACCTTCAAATAATTACCTTACGCCGAAGTAAAAATTTGTTATAACATAGATTCTCACATTAGTTAACATTGTCACAAATGTTTTGAAATTGTTTTATTCAGTTTAAATTTTTTTCAGTAATTAAGTGATAGCTATGCGCTGGTGAAATAGGAATTTACGTTCCAGTAAATGTAAGTTATTGAAAAAATTATGCTGCTAGCTGACAGTCAAAACTACTTTTCATAAGTAGTATTTTCTTGTTCTGCATAAACCCATTTATTAAGTGTTAACTATGAGTTGCTGTACTCCGTAAAAATGAGGTGTCGCAAAAGTATCGAGGTTAGCTGAAACGCGTTAAACGTATTGTGTGAGCATGATTTACTTGTTTTGCATAACCTTCTTGACTAATGAAGAGTTAATTATGCCCTGCTAAATAATGGCTTGTGGTCCAAAAACAATTAAGCGGTGGCTAAAGCCATATATTACACACGCACACAGACACAGACACAGACGCAGACACAGACACAGACACAGATACAGACACAGACACACAGACAGATATAATAATAACATATATATATATATATATATATATATATATATATATATATATATATATATATATATTCATTTAAATTTCCACGGGTATTAACTATTCCATGTAATTATTCTGGAGTCTCTCCGTCTTTGTTAACGCTTGTTTCCCTTCTAGAAGTGTAGAGGTCAAGAACGTCGTAGAAGAGGAAGTGGACCGCCAAGACAAATGTAGTCCAGGACCGCCATCTCCGAGTAACTGCATTAAGAGACCGATTCTCGAGTACAAGATTAATAACCGATCAATGGTTTGTAAACGAAGGACGTCCTGTAACCATTCGTACAGTTCGCCGTCGAATTGGACCTTTTGGCTTGCAGTCGATCACACTTTGTGCTTCCACTGACGGCTCCTCAACGACAGCAGCGTTTGGAGTGGCGACTCTGGTTGGGAATGCAGGTGCTATTGTTTATGGAAGTAGGTCTCAGTTGATATTTCTCTGATGCAACATGAATGCCCACCAATATGTTGATGAAGTGGTAGAATCCCATATCCTTCTATTCCTACAGTATATGGAGGACTCGATTCTCTCACATTGCAAGGCATTCTGTGGAGCGCTTCAAAAAGGCTAACGTCAATATCTTGCCATGGCCACCCAGATCTTCCGACCTTTCGCCTATCGAACATGTGTGGGACATGATGGGGGAATTAGCCAATCCTCCACAGACACTAGCAGACTACCTATTGGAATCCATGTCAAGAAGGGTGCGGAAGTGTGAAACTACGAAGGGTAGTCCAACACATTATTAACAAAGAATGACTTTATGTTTTGTTTAATTTCTTTGAAATTTTAATGAAATTACTACATTTGACTAGTTAAACATTTCTGCCAAGTTCGATCTAAAAATTCCAACGCCATCTTTGTTTGCAACCTTTTGTGCCAAATATTATATATAATATATATATATATATATATATATATATATATATATATATATTATATATAATTAACTTTTAAAGTACATAACTCAGTTAATCTTTTACTGTATGTACTTTATAATTAATATAAACGGTGTTGAATTAGTACTTCTATTGAAATACTGTTATAAACAATTTCGTATATATATATATAGATATATATATATATATATATATATATATATATCAACAATTATCGGTTAATGGCCCGTAATTAAACCTGTCAAATATTAATTATCTAATGAAAAGTGATTGAATTTAAAAACTCGTAAAATTTCGGAAATAATATTGAGGAGGCTTTCATTTGCTGACGTAATGGTAAATATTGTATTTACATTCGGATAAACAATTATCGGTTATCAGGCGCTAATTATGCGCTGTCAAAATAGTACTTTATTCTCAAGCAAAACTTCAAGAATTGTAAAATCTAAAATTTATGCAGAAATTGATAGTCTGGTTAGTATTAAATAATGTACATCGCATTCGCAGAGAAAATAAAATACTTATTTAGGTTGATATAAGTGAATTATGACATTAACTAGTTAGAAGCGAAACTTCCACAAACTCAATTTCTTTAGTGTTTTGCGAACACTAACACACAAATAACTTAATCTTCAACCTGCATGTTGACCATGCCATAAATCAAATAGTTGGATTGAAGAGTCATTCACGTTTAATCGATTTTATTTTGAAATAAGACAAGACTTATTATCGTAAAACTTTATGAACAATGTATATTTGTCGTAACCTCTACAAAGATTGTCTAACATACCGTAGCACGATTGCACTAAACATTCTTTATCCGAGCGAGTATCAAACGTAGCATTCACTGTACACAAGTCTTTGCAAACAAAAGCACATACACTAACAAGAATTCACATTCACCAAATTTTCACATAACTTTGTCAGTCATTATGTGACCATGACATAATCAATATTGATTGCACAAGTCATCACGTAATCGACTTCATTGAATAAGACATAACTATACGAAACTAGACACATGTAATCAACCTACATGAATCTGTCACCTGCATGTTGACCATGACATAAATCAAAATAATTGGATTGAAGAGTTCATTCACGTTTAATCGACATTTTTATTTTGAAATAATAGACAATAGACTTATTATCGTAAAACTTTATGAGCAATGTTATATTTGTCGTAAGCTCTACAAAGATTGTCTAACAATACCTGTAGCAGTAATTGCTACTAAATATTCTTTATTACGATGCGATGTATCAAACTGTAGCGATTTTGTACTCTATAAAGGTCTTTGTTGGCAAATAAAAGATGCTATGTACGCTTTAACTATATGTGAACGTTTCAAATTCGCCAAAAGTTCACTAGTATGTGTGTGTGTAGTGTGTTGTGTTTGTACTTCATGTTCGGTGTCGTAGTGTGTTTGTGTGTGTCGTTGTAGTGGGCATTAGTGAAAGTTGATTAGTGTTTGCGAAAGAATCAGACCCTCAATTTCTTAGTGTTTTGGTAGACAGACGTGATGCTTGTTGTCACTGCTGTTGCTGTGCTGATCAAATGTTGGTTGAGGTGCTTCGTGTGTGGTTGTTATTGTGAAGTATGACATGCGTTATTACGTGTAACTGTGTGACGTTGTGTTTGTCGTAGCTGTCAGTTGTCGTATACGTGCAGTTGTGCCTGCGTACGTGCGTTCGTGCGTGTTCGTATGCGTGCGTGTTCGTACGTGTTCGTGCGTGTTCGTGCGTGTTCGTGCGTGCGCGTGCGTGCGCTTGACTTTGTGAAGCTTTCATTCGCCGAATTGTCGTGTGTGTTGTGTGTGTGCGTGTGTGCGTGTGTGCGTGTGTGCGTGTGTGCGTGTGTTCGTGTGTGCGTGTGTGCGTGTATGTGTGTGTGTGTGTTCTTGTGTGCATGTGTGTGTATGTATGAGAGGGAAAGTGGGAGTGCTTTTGTGTGAGTCATTGCGTGCGTACGTACGTGCGTGCGTGCGTGTGTGCGTACGTGCGTGCGTGCGTGTATGCGGGCGTGCGTACGTGTGTGCGTTCGTCCTTTGTCCCTGTTCCCTTACTTATTAGTAGTTAAACATAATTATTTGTTCTGTTTCCACTTCTTTGCAGTATATTTCGTATTGACACATCCTTTACCCGCTAGTGTATATATTTTTTATTCTCCCCTGTGCCTAGCCGTTACAGTTAGCCTCACATATGTCAGCGGATTACAACAGCTATCTAAACACCTAGATCTCGAGAGCCACTTATTTTTACGGCTACGAGAATCACAATTGGTTCTCGTTATTTTAATTATCGTAACACTCATCTCGATTACAGCGGCAATTCAGGTTTGGGTCTCAATGCTATTTAATTTGGTATATTCTTATTTTTAACTAATTAAGTGAGTTGAAAATATTCTACAAAATAGGTTTACAAAATATTAGCTCGTTACAGAAGTAAAAACAGTCAAATGTATGCTAATATACTATCAAATTCGCTAAGTATGATTTTGGAATTACAGGTTAATACTTAGTCATTCATTTTTAACATTTAATGTTAACTTTCGGTACTGCTGCAGCAGTTCACTTGATCTCTATCTTAAATGTGGTACTTAGACATTATTAAAATGGTCATAGTGAGCAAGAAAATATTCCCGTTTTTACCGAGGAGGGTATTGTAATCCACTCGGCCGTTGTAATCTCAAAAGGGAGTGGCAGTGATTTGAGTTGCCATAACAACCATATAAGCGATTCGGTATTGTAATCAAGTTAATTGTTGTGGTTATAGCAGAATCTGGAAAGTGTCGGTCCTTTATGTTTATAATCGGTTATAATCATGACAACTATGGTCAAAATACGAGGTTCATTTATTATTAAATTATACTACGCGAGCCGCTACAGACGGCGTGTATATTTGGATATATTACTTTAAATATTTTGTTTAATAAGGAAAGGGCGTGTGCCGCCTTCTTTACCTCTCGAAAGCGCTTTGTGAGAGTAAAATAAAAGGTTCGTAAAGAATCTAGTCACAGATTCTAAAAGGGTGTTATCCTTTGATTTATGACAGGGTGTCGTCCAAAAATATTACACAATTTTATTTACGATTCATAATCAGCTAAACTGACGGCTCTAACGTTGAGATAGCTGACCATTACGGATATTGGCTTGTGCGATGTTGTAAAGCCTTTTGACCCAGTTACATAGCTCTATTGTTAGTTACTACTGCTACAAACTAATTTTATCAAATAAAATTTTTCAACACACATACTTGCTAAATTAATTTCTGGTTATGTTTAAGATGTTCTTATGTAAAACTATGATTGATTCAGTTAAAATTTCCAGACGAAACGTATCGATAGGTTGTCTAGTAAATTCCTTCTAAGGTAAAACTTTTTAAATTGCGTGATGACAAACACCAAATTATCGCTGAAACTGTTCAATATTTTCGAATATCTAAACTCTGCAAAGAAGATGAATATAATTACGGAAGCAAGGTACAAATGAACGATGCCGAGGCACTAAATGAAATATTGTTTTTCTGTGCCTTTTTTAAGTTATTCGATTCACTTTACTTCTACACGAAGCATTCATGTGTATAAGGATAAATGCAATATCATTATAAAAAAGAAGGTATTTTAATTGTGAGAATAACAAGAAACAAGAAAAGAAAGAGGAATAGGATCGTTAAACAAAAATCGAAAGTGCGATAAAAGTAGAACAGCAAATATTTCTCTTTTTTATAAAATTCTAAAGAAGAATGCTTCACGATCCGTATAGATGTATAAAAGTGATCCAAGAAACACGAGCTGCAAATAGAAAATGATTTCTATAAAAAATAATGGTACCATATTTGAACCAAACACAGACAAGATGAGCAACTTGTTCTTACTATATTTGGCGATCATTATTTTGACATAAAAGGAGTATTCTCTTTGAAGATGATACAGTACGTTTTACTTAATTTAAAAACAATGTGTTTAATGTAAAAAAAGTCAACATACTGTAGTATATTTCACCATTTAGAACAGATTTCAATTACGTTTGAGTAATGAAAACTTAAATATCAGTTAGTATGTCGGGTTGTTGTTGCTAAGCTGTTTTCTAAACATCTGCATCTACATCACACATAAGAATTTTCTACAAGACTAACCAGTTATTTACATTTGGAAATTTTAACACGGTAATATAATTATACAGTTCCCTTTTTATATATTTAAACGGATAGGTTTTTTTTTTGATGCGATTATGTAAGGCCGCTTAGAAACAAAAACGAAAAACATTTTTAACGATTTGTAAAATTATAAGGTAAACTTTTTAAATGATTTTGTGATGCAGAATTAGTGCTAAAAAATTAATTATCAAAGAATAATTTTTCAATACTAATTAGTATAATTAAATTTATTGATTGCAAACATTATAATTAGGCTGACCGTGTGAGTGAACTTAAGTTAGCGTTTTGATGTATGTTCCCAACTGATCTTTTAAAATTTTCATTATAAAAAAAAGGGCATTAGTACTTTTTGTGATCGTTTGGTTTGCCGAAATAGTTTCTCCTGCTACGAAAATGCACATCAAGGGGTTATAGATCCCCAAATTAGCATATAAGTATACTTAGAAGGACTAGCATCAAAAGATGGACAAAGATGAATTATTTTAGAGATATTCGTTTCAATGCAAAATGTGTCATTATCGAGAAAAAATAAAATAAAGTAGTTATGGCAACAAATCAATAGGTAAAACAGCAAACTTAATGTAAATCATAATTCTATATTTAAAATATCTATTAGAGGTCTATAAGATCAATCTGTTCTTCCAAAACATCCAATTTGTCTGTTTTATTACAAAAATGTGAAAATGTAATGTTGCTGTGTGTTTAAACCTGTAACATCTAATGTATTCTTTCTATCTAATATCAACGTTCTAAAAGAAGCAGAATTACACAAAGTGGAACTACATTTATAACTACCCTACTTCAAAATGTCGTTAGCGATTAAAAAAAACTTTAAGAACATTAGTATTAGTTTTGAAAGCTAGTTTGTAATTCGTGTTCTTTTGTAGTACGTGAGCTACATTTGTTGATTTTTTTTCAAAATATGAAATTCATATGAATTTATTTTTTGTCGGTTCTGTGTCAATTGGGTAAATGTCTTTGATAGATAATTTGTATTCCTGATTTTGAACTAAAGTAATTAAAGTTAAAATGTTTTGAGAAAGTAAGTATGAAATCTTATAGTAGACTTTATTTGGGATAATAAATAATTTTTTCACATTTTTAATTTGCTAATTGTGGAAAATGTGGCAATATAAAAAAGTGGACAATTTTTATCAACCGTTGGGAATTGTAGAGTTATTAACGTAACGAAACCAACATAGGATCTTTCCAAACACATTTAATTCAAAAATTTAGTCTTCTAAATTATCTATAAAGGTATACTTCTATTTTAATTGAATTTCTTAAATACAACACCTTGTAGATTATTTTGCCGTTGGAAAGCTTAAAGGGTGCTCATTCAGAAAGTACCAGTTTCTCGTATTTACCTCAATGTACTTTTGAGATATTGAGGTTTCTCCGAAAATTCACACTAAAAATGAGAAAGATCACAGGCGGCATGGCACAAGGAATCGAAACAATTGCTACTCGCTGGCATAACAACGTAACTTATTATTTTTATTATCCCGTGACATTGGATGATATCTTGTACATATTATCTTTTTTAATAAGAAGTACTCTGTAATAAAAATGAAGTATACACATCGCCAATAAATTAAAATGATTTATATCCTTGGAGAATGCTCAAAGGATTGTCTTCTGGCATCCAGAGCGTACGGTGAAAGATTTCCCATAAAAAGGCATCCAGATGCAAGATTACATCAAAGACTGATGAATAGATTTGACAGGACTAGCCTTAGTCGGTGCTAAACAAAGAGAATGAATTTAACATTGTCGCATCTGTTGCTGTTGACCTACATAGAATTTCAGCAGCCATAAGGACTTCGAAACTAGGATATATTTCTGTAATTGTGGTTTTGATCGAATTGGAGAAGAGGAGCGTTCATCTAAATACGCATAATTTATACCTACGGACCGATTCAAACCAACATTTTATAAGAACTGTTGACCAGCAACATAGGTGGAGTGTAAATATATGGAAAGGAATAATTGGAGATCACATAATAAGACTCCATTTCTTTGTGGACACCTCAACGAAGCTCTGGATAATCTGCTGGAAAACATACCACTACAACTATTAAGAAAGATCTGATTCCAGTTAGATGGTGCGCCTGCTCGTTTCAGCAATGGAATCCAAAATAATCTGGATGTAAAATTTCCAGGCCATTGGATAAGAAGACGAGGACCTATTCCGTAGCCTCCAAGGTCACGAGATCTGACGAACCTTTTTTTGCCCCTAGAGATATAACAGTTTGAAAATAATGTTTTCGGCTATATTTTTAACTTGGCAACGCTGCATTTAAGAATCTTACAAATTTATAGTTGAATATGTAACACACAGAGACTTGATATGCCGCATAAAAACTAGAGTACCTATTCTGTTTAACAAAAAAATTATTTTGGGTATTACCCTCTTGTGCTCTTGACAATCATTTTAGGTTATAGCAAAGATAACACATTGTAAATTCGATTAAGGAAATTTTTCCATAAGTGCAACGGTTTAGTAAATACTGACCAACGCGTGTATTAGAGTATCCTGTATAAGTTAGAATAAGAAACCAATAAGGAAGTAAAAATAACAGAAATACAATGGTAACGCTATTGCTTCCCGGATAGGATAGAAATGAATGGACACGAAGAGATCAAGCAGCCTTGTTTCTCTATGTAACGTTCTTGATGTTGTACCTCAAACTATTGTAAAATTGTTATACACTTAATATAGTACATTTTTATTTGTCTTCAGAGAGTAGTTATCGGCCAAAAAACGCTTTATCTGTACATCCTTCTTGAGGATTATGAATAGTATACCGGCCTGAGCCATACCTAGGCTGCAAAATAGTGGACTCAGTTGTTTGAAGCTATACTGCCTAAAATGGGTTTGCACAATAAAGTAATATGCGCAGGTACATTGTGGTACGGAAAGCGAACACGTTGTTTCTACATTCTGCTTCAATGTTCAAGGTTATTTAACTTGGTTATCTATTAACGGTAATGTTTCTTACTTCAAAATCAACTGATAGGGTATCCTCACTACTCCAAGAAGCTTGTGAAATATTATTTACATGATTGTCACTTTTTGGTTTTGGATTACTCTATTTTTGCATTTTTGTCACAATGGAGTTGAATACTTCGTATAGGACTGCTACCCAAAACTGCAAAGAGTAACGGGCATCGGCTGGCCACTTATTTTTACGGCAGCATCTCAAACTTCTCTGGCCTGTTACACAAAAGTTACTTAACCTATAGTTATAACTCTGGGCGCACATACCTCCACTTTACCGTATTAACGGATCACGCCTTTACTAGTGTGTTGGTATACACCGATGACATGGTTTTCACCACAATAGAAGAGAATACCTGTAAACAATCCATGTGAACTTGTAATGTGCTACTTACGAATTACTTATACTACTATAACTAATATTCCGACAAGGTAAATTTGAGTTGGTGGTTATGGCGGATAAACTACATGAGTGAAGGGTTTGGTTGCCCATTAAACCACATTAACGGGTAATGTGAGGCAAGGTATACATGATTAACCATCCAGGTTTTGAGATATTATGTATAGTAATTCTGGACATTTATTGCAAAAGGTATTTATTAAAGTGTTTGTTTCAGATCGCTTGAGTTCAGTCTGGCGGCGTAGCTACCACATTTGCAAAAATGGCTTCAATACTGCTGTGTGTTTAAGGAAGCAACACAAAGTGTCTAGGCCATTACGAATGGGTTTACATTTCTAAAATGTCAAGAAGTAGTAATGAACATGTCTTTGATAAAAAAATGGAAGAAGTGTGCGTGACTTTCTCTCGTACCTCAAGAAAGACACACCTACACGCATAAAAACACCAAGCTGTCCAAGAAATTAAACTGAAATAGTAGAGTAATACTCGCAGTGCATATGCTTAACCGCATAAAAAAGACGTTAGATTTTCACCATTGTAATGCTTTTTGAAGAAGCAACTTTTTACTTGTCGGGCAAAGTTAATAGACTCAATACACCATCAATTTCACTATTATGTAACAACATGATTATCGGAGCATTTCTTTTTATTAAAACACAGTAAATCATAACCGTTATGTAGGCATGTGCTACGGGTTAAAATGCCAGTAAGGTTTGCGTAATCGCTAAGATTAATTGCCGACAGCTCAGTGGAAGGGAGTAGGAGATAGACATGGCTTTGAATATGAGGTGAATAATAATGAAATTACACAATACTGCAACAGTCATGAATCGCAGTACTGTAGAATCAAAGTATTGGTAATGTATCGCATAAATAAACACTAGTATACCATAGTACACTTTAAAAAAAAACAACCAGATGGATCAGCAAAAGTGCTACTGGACTAGCGCTATATAAAGAAATAAACTTCAAAAGAATTACGGGCGATATTAAGATAACGTAAGCGTGCTGTAAAATCAAACTTAATTACCAAAACATTATTTTTCTTGATGTTGAATAATCGAAATACCTCTAAATTTATAACCCTTGACTTTCTCCATTAATTCTCTATAACTATAATAAATAAACAATTTCAATTTTGACGTTAAAACAAACAAAGAGAAAACGCTTAAGGATTTTGTGTGACTCGACTACTCAATCCCAAAAGTACAAAAAGAAATCATAATTGTTCCAGGCTCCATAAATTTTCCTGAATCGTTAAAACATTTTTCTAAATGCGCTAAGGAGCAGAATTTAGAAAATATGGTAAAATTCCTGAGGTTCGTCGTATATTAATAAATTGTATTAGACAACACTGAATATATCATTCTATGACAATAAAAATCACCGAATTTTACTACCTTGACATTCGTAATTGCATTAAAACTACCGAATTATTTCTATAAGTAGGGTATATCTCTAATCCAAATCATAACTGTACCATTGGAAATAGCTGAAATTTAATCCCTATGGTAGCTTGATTTAATTATAAATCAATTAGCAATTTTCGTCTTAACTAGTATATCCGCATTAGTAGGATTTTTATCCCTTCTGCTGTTATAAAGTGTCCCAAGTTTACATAAAACGAGCACATTTTCTTTGATCTAAACACTTAGGAAAAACGGTAACATCATTATTACTGAAATAAACAAATTGTTGTCCCTAAATTATTACAATAAAGTAAATCTAGACTTAGTAGTAGCGAGACACCCTCCTTCCACTTTTTTGAGCGGTGGGTTGGAATGAGTGGGGCTTATTACTGTCTTCTTTTTCAGCGATATTTTCAACCCCTTGATGACGTATTTAGGGTGCTTACCCGTAATTATTTTGGGAGTATTAAGAGCCTCTTTGGCAGTCAACGTCTGGAGGGTAGGCAAATACGCAAGCATACAGTGTTCTGATTTGTGGTCCTAAGGCTAGACCACGCTCACTATCAGCTGACTGTGAGCGCGCATACAGCCCCAGGACGATCGTTCTGATTGGAGGACGTAATGGCAGTCCGCGTCCCTACGGATTCTGATTGGTCTTTAGCCCTCACCCAGCCTCTGTGCTCTGATTGGGGGTCTAAGCCTCTGTATCCTGATTGGTAATCAAGTAATGAGGGGGGCCCTAATGCTAACTTGTAAGACAAGTAAAAGAACTTGTTCTCGAATCTACGTCTCCCTTGCCGTGCCTCCCATTTATTTATCACATAACTGTTTTCACGCAGACATTAAATTGAAAGCGCATTTTTTTTTATGACTGCCTGCGTGGGTCGCTGTTGTGGATGTCGTATTCCGATGGTACCAGGCGAGATCCAGATGTGAGAAGTGTGTGCACCTGCTGTGACGGGCTATTATACTGATGACGACGCCGACGACGACGACGATGACTAAATAGTTTTATTAGAATAGTAATAGTTTCAATAAATTATTAAAAAACACTTCATATTTTTTATTGGAGCTTACAAACAAGTCATTTTAAAATATTTGTATAATTTAATTATAAGCCATAACTGTATATTTTAAAACAAATATTCAGTTACATCACACATGTAACTAACTAACTAATTGTGGTTTGCGATAGCTAAGGCCCAATCGCTTGTGCATTACCAATATTAGAAATGAAAATCAGCTTACCTATTTACCTCCCAGGATTTTTACATTTTCAATAAAGCCTTATGATGTTCACGCATGTTTATAAATGTAAGGTCCTTTTACTACTACATGATAAGCTTGTTGATATACTAAAAGAGATTGAACTGAATACACAAGATATTAAAATAATTAGTAACATATATCTTACCAAACAGCAAGTATACGTATACAAGGAGAAGACTCAGAGGATATTCAGATTAAAAAGGGGGTGAGACAGGGATCCGTCTTATCACCTCTGTTGTTCAATCTGTATTCGGAGAAAATTTTTCAAGAAGCTATGGAAGGAATGAATAGCGGGATCAAAATTAATGGCGAATATATTAATAATATAAGGTACGCGGACGACACAGTGTTACTTACAAACAGCCTCGAAAGCGTGCAAGAAACATTGGAAAGAGTAGTCGAAGTGAGCCAAAGATATGGACTCTCCACGAATTTCACAAAAACAAAGTATATGATAGTGTCAAAAAATAATAACCAGGCTGGACAACTACACATAAACAACTAACAAATACAAAGAGTGTAGACACACATACTTAGGAATAACAATCATCGAAACTTGGGATCACTAGGCTGAAATTAGGGGTAGAATAGAGAAAGCTAGAAGTACATAAATGAAGATGTCGAAAATATTCAAAAGTCATGATTTACCGTTAGTACTGAAAACCCGATTACTAAAATGTTATATCTTCCCAGTGTTAATGTATGTAGCCGAGGCGTGGACTCTAACAGAAGCCTCGTGCAAGAAGCTCGAAGCGTTCGAAATGTGGTTATACCGCCGAATCTTAGGAATTTCATGGATGGACCACATCACTAGTAAAACGATGCTAGAAAGAATGGGGAAAGAAAAGGAAATCCTTTTAACAGTAAAAACCCGAAAACTAGAATATCTTGGACATATTATCCGAAACAACCAATGACACGAGCTATTGCAACTAATCCTCCAAGGAAAGGTAGTAGGCAGAAGAGGCCCGGGGAGAAGAAGAATATCATGGCAGAAAAACTTACGAGTATGGTACAACACAACAACGGTAGGACTGTTTCGAGCCGTGATTGATAAAGTACGCTTTGCCATTATGATAGCCAACATCCGAAACGGAGAGGCACCGGAAGAAGAAGAAAAAACAAATTCAAATTTTATACAAAAATATACTGCTAGGTGGAGTCACCTCTATTACAGAAAACATTCATTCGTACTAGAAATAAACCACTAAATGGCGCCACAAACAAATGCAAATACCTGTCTTATAAGTTAGTATTAGGGGCCTTTGATAGAATACTATTTGCAACCGTGGTGGCTACGGCAAGGGGGGCACAGACCCTAACACAAGTTCCTTTACTTGTCTTATGAGATAACGTTAGGGCCCCCTTATTAGAATACTATTTCCAGCCATGGGGGCCACGGAAAAAGGGGCGAAAGCCCGACAGCAAGTTCCTATACCTGCCTTACAAGTTAGAATTAGGGCCCCCTTATTAGAATACCATTTTCAAATTTCGCGCCGTGACCAATCAGAATCTTGGGGCTCCAATCAGAGCACAGAGGCTGGGTGGGTGCTAAGGACTAATCAAGACTCAGAGGGGCGCGGTCTGCCATTAGGTCCTCCAATCAGAGCGATCGACCTGAGGATGTGTGCGTGCGCATGGTCCATCAGCTGATAGTGGGCGTGGCCTAGCCACCACCAATGAGAACACTGTATGAGTACGCATTTGCCTACCCTCCAGGGGTTGACTGCCAAAAAGGCTATTAATACTGCCAAAAGGACCCTAATTACAGGTAAGCACCCTAAATACGTCATCAAGGGGTTGAAAATGGCGCCGGTAAGGAAGACGGTAATAAGCCCCGCCCACCCCCGACCATCAGTTTCGGAGGTGGCCTACGATGTCGCAACTACGTGGGCGTTCAGTGGGCGGGGCTTGTGACGTCACAAAAAAAGTGGAGGGGAGGGTGTCCACTACTACTCAGCTTCAGTATAAAGTTGAAAATTGGTAACAATTTACAGAACTACGTTTGACAGAGTGAATCACATAAGTAGACTATAACCGTTATTAATAACGACATTTGATTTTAGTGTAAACCAAGCTTTAAATCTGAATACTACAGACCGTAAAAGGTTAGTTGTGAGTAAATGATCTTCAAAGATAGGGCTGGTTTGTATTTAGTAATGTGAATAATTGTATGAACGCCATAATTATTATTGTGTGTTAGAAAAATCCGTTTAACATATTGCAAATATAAAAAAATGTAATTGTTTATTTAATCAAACTATTTTTCATTAGACTTCACCACAAAAGCGAAAGGCTCGAAAGTGCATAGAATTGTGTGTACCGTAACACACCTTTTTTGTCAATAAGCTCTGTATTTAAAATTGAGACTAATAAATTACATAAAGACTTTCGATTTAGCGATTTGAAAACATTCTCCGAGAACATAAAATCATTACTTGATGAATGCCCCATCACAGTAATGTATTCCTAATGGAAATCGGTCTATGAACAAAATTTCTAATATGTGGGATCCAAAATTATTTTTCAAAGTGAAAGTCGTGGTATTTACCAATTTGTTAAATTTAAATAAAAATTAGAAAGCTGTAGTTATGGATATAATTTGTAACTTTTGCTTACTTAACGCAAAAAAAGCACAATGATACGAACACTGATACCGTATATCATTCGTTATTGTTATTAACAAAAAACAGAGAGAGGCTGGGTTTAAACGCAGAAAAGCTGTAAAAAATTACATTTTTCCAAAGTAGGTAATTGGGAGTAAAAAGAGTAAAGTGCAACACCGGCTCAGTTTGCAATAAAATATATGTATCCTACCACTCGCATGGGGGTAGACTAAAATTTTTATTACCGCATTTACCACTAAATTTTTTAATCTTAAGCTCTGTTAATTGAATAAAATCATGATGCTTGTATATGCGCGAATTTACGGAATTTAGAAAATATACACGAATCGGCTACTCCGAGTATATTATT
This sequence comes from Vesta saturnalis, assembly GCA_036346205.1. NCBI lineage: Eukaryota > Metazoa > Arthropoda > Insecta > Coleoptera > Lampyridae > Vesta > Vesta saturnalis. Next base: position 5,081,266 of record JARFJB010002353.1, on the reverse strand, counting down.
AACACATAATAAAACTAGTGTGTGGCAATTATAAACGTGTTATGTACATTATCACATATCAATCACATCACACACCTGTCACCAACTTCAACTTTATTTATTACATCAAAATATTTTAATAATCTCTTAAAAATTCTTACAATTTGTAATTTAATCAAGGAAAAATTAACTCAGTGGGATATCGTTTGCAAATGAAGCAGGAAACGTCAATTTCTAGAATTTCAAACCAAAATATGTAACGGTATTCATTCTAAGTATGTTATTACACACGTTTTTAATGTAGATGCCAATATAATTTAACTAATCATTTATTTTGAAAGATCTATCAATTTTAGATGAATTAATTTTACGGTGTCAAAATACAACATGTAGAAAATTTAAGTGAAAGAAAAAGTTGTGTTTGCTTTTTTTAATTAGTTGGTTTTATAAAATAGGAACATCCGACAAAATGTGTAATTTTGAAAGTTGAAATAGAAAAGAGCACAACATAGCGTATTTTCAAATAACTGACTAAAATAATTATATAGTTATGAAAATTGTGGCACAAAAGTTTTTTACGTATGCCAGAATTGTTAAACGTATTTCATAAATGAGCTTTTTGTATGCTTGGATAGAATGACCTAATACTGTCTTATTTGTTGTAAATTGATTGCTTCCTTGTAAACTTCGTTTACGTAACCAAACCTTATTGATAAAAAAACAAACCCAATTTTCAATTCTACTTATTAGGTCTATTATGCCTAGAAAAACTTACAAAGATACTTTAAGATATGATAAGATAGAACTGATAATCGTTTAAATGAGTTTTTTAGTATTGTACAGAGTTGACCAAAAGTCTGGAAACGCCCAATTATCTCGTAAATTGTTAGTCCGAATTGTACAAAATTTGGAATAAGCCTATATTTGGATACGGAGATTCCAGATTTGACATTTGCAATGTTGCCAAATTTGCCGTTTCTCTGATATTACTAGTAACTTTGGTTTCTTTAAATACATCACCCTGTATATGCAGTGATTATTGGAATCTCCTCTTCAATACTAGTTCAACCATATGTAACACTTATGATTTTATGTACTCTAGATGCTCTTAAATACGTAAAACAGTACAATGTATTGTGACGTCCCAATTCTTGTCCGTCGTTACCTTAATTTAAATTTCGAAATTTGCATTATTATTGATAAGTATATTTACATTACATTAGTATCTTTAAGCACTTATTTTTTTCGTTCAATAATTAAATTTTTTATATCTCAATATTTTCTCTTCAGTCTACATAATTACGAACGTCCCTGTGTATATTTTAGGCATCCAATTTTAGTTCTATGCACAACGTGAATTGAACACGCTTAGGCATTTTCGTTTATTATGTCGTGCAGTTCAGACGTTATCTTTTTTTAGTTTTACCTCCCTTTTATAAGGTATATCAAGGCGTCTAATTACATTTTCTATATATTATATTTAATAGGGAATAAGAATAGGGAATAAGGAAGGAACAAGAAAACCGCTTATCTCAAGAAAACGCTTTTATTTTGGTAACGTTACGTATCGTTGAGGAGCGTAGTATGACGTCACGAACAGTACTTTGTTAAAATGGCGAGATAATGCAATATTATCTTTATGAACATAAATGGAGATACCATTGTTTTGCATAAATCACATATGCTGTTATACATATTCTGCGTGGGTCGTTATATCAACAGCTTTCGTCGTTCGAATCTGCGTTCGTCGTTATATCTTTCCATTATTGTAGAGTCAACATTTTGTGCCAATTATCGAATGTTACCATATGCTACCGTTTGTCTAATTTTTATGTTGAAGACAGATGAAACTTATAGTGCTTACCTATACGTCTCTGTTTCGTTTATTTGTACGTTAATTAGAAATGGAAATTACCTTTACATTATCGTATATTTGTCTTGGAATTGGAAATGAAAGTTCTCAAGCTATAGTTCGTTTAAGATTAAAATATTTATTTTGTACAAGTAAGTATTTATCCTTTTAGTGCAGTTAAGTAAATAACAAATCAGTTGGTGTTATTTTGATACGGCTAAAAAAAAGGGCTGAGTCCTGCTCCTGAAATAAAAACATTTGAGTTCATAACCTATCACAACTGTAATTGGTTGACATTGGTCAATACATATTTCATTATTGAATAGATTGCATTTTGAATTCTAAGTAAACAGATTGTAAGCTTAGCTACTGTGTTTAATTTAGTACTTTAAGATTGTAAGGCCGTACAAGAAGTGTCAGTTCAGTTATTTTATTTTGATATTAACCAGACATTTTGCTTTATTAAATATACATATAAATACAGTTGTTTAGTGCGTATTCAGATTACCTATTATGCTTTGAGATACAACCTTTCTCAATTTTTGTTGTATTTTAATTATTAAACCTAGAAATTGAGTGGTGCCCAATAAAACAAATGCTAATACTGATTACATCTATGAAAAAATCTCTGCTTTCCTCACACCTGATGAACGAGTTCTCAATTTTAGTTTTATAGTTTGTACCTCACTGAGCTAGACCGTGGTGCAATTTACCTTTGTAACAATAACAACACAACACCAAATAATTTTTGTTTATTTGTTATAATATGTAGATTTGAAGAAATTTAAATGTTTAAATATCAGGTTGATGCATAAGCAATGGCGTTTTTTATTTTAAAAGAATGTATATTTTACTACAAAAATTTATAACGTATTAATCAATTATATATTCTCCGTTATTATTACCGACTTCCTCCCAGTGTTCAACAAGTTTCTCGATACCTCTACGGTAAAAATCTTTCGGCCTTGTCTCCAAAAAATGATCCAATCAAGTCGGTAATTCCACATCATTATTGAACGAAACACCTCGTAAACTGTTCGAAAGTGAACGAAATAGGTGAAAATCTGACGGAGCCAAATAAGGAGAATATGGAGGCTGTAGCAATACTTCCTAACCAAGCGTTTGAATTGCTCTCTTTGCCATATTAGCAATGTGAGGACGAGCGTTGTCGCGATGAAGAAGAAGGTCATGCTGCCGATGGTGTCGTTTTTCCCGAATAGCTTCGTACAGGCGATGCATTTGTTCAACATATAGCTTTGCATTGACTGTTTGATTACGCCCGAGCAATTTATAGTGAATGATACCTTCCCAGTTCCACCAAACGCATAACATCGTCTTTCGAGGGTGAAGATCTTGTTTCGCTCTAGGCGTTGCTTTCTCTGCGTCATCTTCACATACAAACACCATTTCTCGTCACCTGTAACGATTTGATAGAGGAACCTCTGATTGTGGCCATTAGTAGCACGATTCCGAGCGATCAATTCAGCGGAGATTGTGGAACGTTGATTTTTGTTGTTCTCGCTCAAAACATGAGGAAGAAAAGCGCCAAGTTTCTGAACTTCTCCTAAGGATTTCAAATGTCGACATATCGTTGATTGGTTACATTCCATTTCCTGGGCCAACTCCCTAGTTGATTGGCGTGAATTTTTATGAAGAATTTGATTCAATCGCTCATCATCGAAACTAACAGGACGTGCTGAACGATCCATATCATTAAGGTAGAAAATTCCGCTTTTGAAACGTTTAAACCAGTTTTTTGCCATAATAACAGGCATTGCATCTAACCGTAAACATCGAAAATCTCACGAGCAGCTTCATTGGGTTTGGCACCTCGATTAAACGCAAAAAGAAGATAATGTCGATAATGCTGGTTTTTGTCTACTTGACATTATAATAAGGTTAAACTTTAACAATTAAGAACAAATTACAAAACCAAACACACTATATGACACAACTACCAATTATTTGACAAGCTGAATATTGAGTAATCAAAATGTTAGTTCAGAGCCAACTTTTAATTTAAAAAGAACGCCATTACTTATGCATCAGCCTAATACAAAGGAATGCTGTGATTTTGACATTTGTTCACTATTTACATTATTAAATAAAACTGACGGTAGTTTGATGTGTTTTGAAAAGTTCTGCAAAGTAAATTTTTCTCTAAAATGGTTGTTAATGAAGAAGAATGAATTACTATTCTAATGATGAGCGAGTACGGCGACAGAAAAATATCTTATAATGAAGTAGTCAACTTGTTCAACGATACATTTCCAAGCCGTTCTCCTATCTATTAGGCGACGGTACAAAAAAGTGTAAAGCGCTGAGGAGTCTGGAGGAGTAAAAGATAGATACCGATCAGGTAGACCAAAAACAGTTATACATGACAACAAAATTTAGATATAATGCAGAGTTTCGTTGAAGATCCACATAAATCCTCACGCAGGGTTACACAATTACATGTATTGCAAGAATTAAGTAAAGATGAGTTTTACCGTAGATTAGAGTTTACTGAGGTAATGATGTACATACATCATACGTTTTTCCGACGAAGTAAACTTTACACTGTGTGGGAGTGTAAATCGAGATAATTTGAGGTATTGAGGTGACGTAAATCAACAATGGATGCGTGAAAACCATACCCAAAGACCACAAAATTAAATGCATGGTAAGGTATAGTGAGTACTCAGTTAATTGGGTTTGTTCTTTATCGAAGGAATGTTAACGTCAGATAAGTACGAAATGCTACTTAGAAATGAAATTGTACCAACACTGAGAAACCTGTTTGGAGCCAATTTTAATCAGACATGGTTTCAGTAAGATGGAGCTCCACCTCATTTTGGTGTAATGTATTTAGTTGAGATATTTCCCGGTCGATGGATTGGTAGACGAGGTAGTATTGAATGGCTTCCACGTTAACTTGATTTCAATCCTAAAGATTATTTTTATTGGGGATGCTTGAAAAATTCAATTTACAATACTAAACCAGCAAGTCTTGCAGAGCTAAGGCAACGAATTATCTATACACTTCGATTAATTTCTAGACAATCATGGACAAATGTGGTAGACGCATTCTACCGTCGATTAGGGTACTGTCAACTCACAAATGGAGCACATTTTAACTTAACTTAACCTTCACGCGATTCCCTTGCGGGGTAGGCAAAATAATCCCTACCTCTTATTTATTTTTCATTTACAATCTTTCTCTATGCTTTCCTATCTCCGCATACCTCCTTAGCTTCCGCAAGATACATGTTTTGTCTCTGACATGTCCTTTTATTTTTAAAACTCCTTATCATTCTACATTCTACTACATTCAGCCAAGTATTTCGCGGCCTATCAGGCCCAGCCTTTCCTCTAACTTCACCCACATATATTTGCTTAGTTAATCTTGCGTTGTTCATTCTCTCAATGTGACCAAACCAACGTAATGTACTACTTTTATATCTATCTATCATCGTCTTTTCCGCGCTACACTTCGTCATTATGCATTCATTCTTTATCTTGTCCGTTCTCGTTTTACCACATGCGCTTCTCAGGAATTTCATACCCACGGCATTTAATTTTCTTTCGTGCTTTTTTGACATACCCATGTCTCACTTCCATACAGTACGGAAGGGACAAACACGCCATTATAGATTGCTCATTTCGCAGCTAGGGTCATGCTATCGTTTCTCATTATCATCCACATACTTCCAATCATTTCAGTTCCAGCATTGACCCTTCGTTCAATCTCGCCCTACATTGTACCATCTGTAGTAAACACTCTACCCAGATATACCAGCTCGTCCACTTGCTCATCCAATTTCATCTTGCAGAGGAAATACTCTACTCTCCTTTCCACCTTCCCGAACGCACAGTACAGCTTCCTTTTTACCCTTAAACACTTTTCGATCACCTGCTGGAGAGCAACCTGGCATGAAGCCACCCTGCACACCCCAAATCTTAGTTTGTGTAGTTTATCGTACTCTATCAATCAGTATTCTTCCTATTACTTTACTAGGCACGCTGAGCAAACTTATTCCTCTGTAGTTCTTACAATCAATATTGTTCCCCTTACCCTTATACAGTGGTACAACGATCTCGCTCTTAAAATCCCTGGGAAATTTTCTGCTCATAAGGCATACATTGAAAAATTCACACAATCTGTGTATAAGCTTTGTCCCAATATCCTTCTCAGTTTCATTCATTATTCCTTCTACATTCTCCTTATTTAACCCTTCAGTCTTACTTTCCTCACTACTGTACAGCTTTCCCGAAATATTCTTTACAGCATTTCCTCACTTCACAATCGTCCCATACTATTTCGTTGCCCATGTTCGTTACTCCTGCAGCGTTCTGTTTTGGGCCACGTTTTGAGTTTTTGACCCATTTCCAGAAGAGTTTTTTGTTTCCCTAAAAATCATTCTGCATTTTCTCTCCTTCCACAGTCATCACTTTCTCCTTACTTACTCTCACTGCCTCCTTCGCTTCTTTATTTCTTAATCTGTATACCCCATACAACCGCTTTCTCTCAGTCTCACTTTTTGTAGCAATCATTGCCATGTATGCACCTTTTTTCTTACATACAGCCTTTTTTGCCGACTCATTTCACCAAACATAGTTTTTCTTGTCTTTTATTTGTTCGTTCCACACTGTTTCATTCACATTCAACTCTTTACTCACAGCATCCGCACCATTATCCACTAGTTTGTCTACCCTAATTCTAGACGTCCGCACTATGTTTGCTTTCCTTCTCCAGACTCACTTTTGCCCTAAACATACTCTAGATACGAGGGACAAGCTACAATTATTGAGAATAGAAAGATTGATACAAGTTTTTAGAATTTTTTTCAAAGTAATTGTCATTTACAATAATGCACTAAACCATTCTCTCCTTCCATAGTTTAAAAGCGTTCAACCAGCTGTCTTTAGAGATACTATAAGAAAAAACACATAAAGGCGATGTCAATCTCTTCTTCTGATTAGAACCTTTTACCTCTCAAATGTTTTTTCAGCTCAAAAAATAGCCAGAAGTCACACATCACCAAATCCGGTGAGTAAGGAGCATGTTTTGTAATTTTGGTTTTGTTCCACTAAATACTGAACAGTTGTCCTTGCTGTATTGGACGACGCGTTATTATAATCTAACATGATTCTCTTTCTTGGCACATTACTGAACACAGTAGGCAAATAATTTTCAATATACCATTTAGTGGTAACTGTCTTCTGATCTAATTTAACTGCGGCCACCAAACCCGTACTTCTAAAAAATACTTCGTACGTAACTTTTTTCATTGCTCGTTGTTTTTTCACCATCGTAGGGGTTTCCTCATCTTCACGTATCCAGATTCGGCTTTCTTGGCGAGTGGGAATATCAACAAACGGTATGTACGTTTCATCGCCAGTTACAATTTTGGAAATAATTGGATGGCCTCCAGAATTCAACATATCTAAAGTTTGTTGGCAAATTCTAACACGTTCTGCAACCGAGTTACAACCTTTTTCAAATGTTAATGTTCGTGCAATTTTGATCTCACTTGCGAGGATCCAATCTTCAGATTGGACTCTTATCATTGCACAGGTAATGCGGTTGTCCTCTTCCACCATCTTCTTCACCGCAGCAATGTTTTCGGGGTTAACAGCAGTTAAAGGAGGGCCAGCACCTTTTCTGAGTACCACCGACTTGCAACCTCGTTCAAATACTTTATACCACCTATAAACAGTAGCCAATGATGGTGCGAGAACCGCAAATGCTGATATTAAACTTTCCTCACACTCATACGCGCTCAAGCCTTTCTTGAAATCATCGTAATCATTATCGGAAAGTTCTCTCGTGATAATTCCATTTTTTCGATAACAGAAGCTTATTTCATAGACTATTTCTCAGACACTATTCAACCGAATTGCACAAGCTAAACTACAATTGACAGATAAAGTAATGCACTATTTAATAAACAACGATTTGTTTTGCACGGGTAACTAGATTTTTCAATTCTCAATAATTGCAGCTTATCCCTCGTATAACCAAAAAGTGGTCCGATCCACACTACGATCCGCGCATTACTTTTGTGTCTTCCACCAGGTTTCTAAGCTGTTCATCATACACCATCAAGTCTATCATACTTTTAGATTCACGTTTTTGCCATATATACATATGCACATTTTTATGTTTAAACCACGATAACAGGCTTCTCTCCACTCAGATGTTCACCAGGCGTTCACCATTCTCATTGACTCTTTGGTCTCCGAACTTTCCTAGAACGTGTTCGGTATGTTCTCTCTGTACACCCACCTATCCGTTCATATCCCACAGTATTATCACTCTTTCGTTTGGCTTACATACGTTCAACACGTTCTATGCTTCATTCCAGAAGTTCTCACGCTCCTGGTCTCTTTCTCCATTCACCGGTGCATAGAATGCAATAAGAAAAACTCATATTTCCCGGGGAGATACCAATTCGTACTGTTTAACACATCTTTTCGCTCTTTCACTTACGATCACCCTAACTCATTTTGCGCCATGGACTTCAGTCTCAACTCCTGACGATGGTGCTAGGCTGCCATCCTCCATCTCTACAGCATCCTTTTCTTTGCGCTTTGTCTCCGATACACACAGAATATCAAGGTGTCTTTCGTACATTACATTCGCAATTTCAAATTATTTACCATGCATACGTCTAAGATTCCACGTGCCGACTCGCCATTCTTTCTTTGCGCAGTCGTCAGCAACGGGGTCTGTCTGTTTCGACCTTGACCGCGCCTTGTAGCCAGGTTAATTATATTGTTCTCTTGAGTAATACCATAGCGAGCAGACCGGTTACTGGCCAAATCGTGCCCCGGACGATGTAGCATTCCCTACTAACGGTATCGTCCTACTAGCGGACAGTTATTTGTCTACTGCCTCGACATGTAAGGAAGGAAGAAGTAGAAGTATAGACAGGGTCAAGAAAAATATAAGTAATAGATCGTATACTTACTGTATGAATATCTAAATGTACATATATACATATACATTTTTCACTTACATACCCCTTAATCACATCACGTTTCAACCAAATTGCTCCCTACGCGACTCCTGGCTCCGCGCCACTCAGCGGAGTTGCTGTTATTTATTTGCGACCAAATGCTTCAGTTATTTTTAATTTAGCTTTCCGAGTTATAGTTACTTCTTTATTATTTAATTTAATATTTATTTATCAAATCCGTCTTATTATTGTCGCGAACCGTGACAACTTACGATTCCATCCTCTTTTATTCAATTGCAGGGTAATAATAAATAACGATAATTGTTCTCCCGACATTAATTGTTTAGTTTTAGGATTAATTAATTACAATTAAGATGAAACATAGTAACAAAGGTAAAATTAGCTTAAATTTAGAATTTTCAGTCAAGGAAAAATACAGTATAAGATAATATGCAACACAATGTTATAATTAAACTTAAAATCACATATAGTACCAAAATAAAAGTTTGACCAACCTTCAAATTTGAAAACAGAGAAAAAAAATGTTCAAAAACTAACCACTTACTACGGGTCTGCCCTGCACATCCGTTGTAGATTTTAGATTTGTGTCAGTACGACTTTATATTTTAGAGGAACCGTTTTTTGGTACAAGTTCGATACCATAGCAATCCTAAATATTATTTACTCGCCGTTTACTTTAAAGAGGCAGTTTACACGTTACAAACTTCTACTGTTTAGATTATTATTATTTGATATTAGTAATATTCAAACCGTTAAAAATCTGTTCAGTAACTTGATACTTGTATTTAAAATTAGATAACGCGACTTGCTGTTATTTATTCTCCAAAAGAAAATTATTTAATTACTTTCATTTATAATTCTGATTACAAAATAGAACCAGCTATTTGTTTATTTACCTATTTATCAGCTTTTTTTTTATACTTTGGATTACGATTTCGATCTAGTTATTTATTTTTATCATTTAGGGTAATGAAACAGTTTCTATGACAATGCTTACGTTTGGATTTGTTATAGAAAGGGGTTCATTACAAGGATGAATCACATCTGGTATTTTTCCTAAAGTTACATACATATGTATGTATGAGTGTTTTATACTACGCGCTGCCGTGGGCTGTTTGAGTTCAATTCAGTTTTGAATTTAGTAAAAATCGATTTTGCGACCGATTTTCGTCGCTAAAAAAGCGGTATATATGTTTGTTTGGGCCGGGAGCTCATAAGAAAATTATTCAGGTTACATTTTATAATGGATTACCAGAGGTATTGCGAAATACTACAAGATATTACACCATATTGTGAAATAACCAAAAAAAAATCAGGACCGTCTTTTAAAATCATATTACGAATTTTTATTGGCTAATAAAAATCAATTAAACACCAAAATTACAGAATTATAAAGTTATCATCGTGAACTAAACAAATGTTTACGAAGCATTTATTACATTTACAAGTGAAAGTTAATTAACAATTTTACTCACATAAAATAGTAGCATATAAGTAAAATTAAAAGAAATTATATGAAGGGGTGTATATGTACTTATATACATGTAAGATAATCTAAATAGTTATGAGAACATTAGTGAATAGCCCGAAGTTTGAGGTTTTGATGACATGGTAAACAGGGATCGTGGTGTAACGAGTATATACAGTTAACCGTTATAACAACAATGAATACAAATAAGAAGAAACGTGGTTTGCCAAACAACTAAAGAAGAAGTATGTGCTTCAAATGGACTACTGGAAGGGTACTATAAATATTATAAGAAACCGAATATAAGTGGATATACTTCGTCTTCTAGTAGAGTAAGGAAATTCTTATGTATAATTCTCCTTTAATGTTGAAATTAACTAGTCAAGTCCTAATACTAAATTAATTATTTAAATTTCAATTTGTTTATTAATATACGGTTGCACTGAATTAATACAAAAGAATTAAGACTAGAATAAATGTTTATATGGATTAAGTATAGAAATAAGATTTTTTCTAGGAATCATAATTCTTTACGTATATTTTGCATAAATGTCATTTTATATAAATAAAGTGGTTAAATGTACTAATTTTTTTTATATTAATCAAAGTTAAACCATTTTAGTTTTAAATTATAATGTGTTTACAAACCTTTGTACAAGTGAATTACATTTTTAGACAGACTTATACAAATTTGCAATCAACGTAAGGTGATGATATATGCAATTATTAATTAAAGTGAAATAATAGTGCGATTGCTCATTAAATTGATTTTTTTTGCATTTTCGTTTTACGATAACAGATTTTTAAAAAGCAAAATTGAAAATCATACTAGGTGTATTCATACTAAGTTGTAATTGTTTAATCACAACTACTAACAATAACAAATTAATAAATAAATTGCACTTACAATCAGTCAATAAAGGCTAGCCAGGGTAATCATTATTTAAATAAAATGTATTTAACAAAGAATGTAGGAAGTGTTGTGCATTGCACAAGAAAATTGATGAGCGATACATTACACATTTGACACCGTATTGTAGGGCAACATTTTATTTTAGAATTAACACTAACTTACAGAGTCTTACACCACTAAATTGGCCAACACACGTGAACAAAGAATTAATTAACGTTAGGTCATAAAAATTAAGACGTAACTTCACAAAATTAGCACCAATTGGAGCTCGAGTACCACTATCGTTCAGTGTTACAACACACAACCTAGATTCCGAAAGGTGTCCTGTCCTATAAGAAGAAGAAATATCTAGTAGGTATAAAAGAATCATTTTCCACTAAACACCATTTGACAAAATGACAATCTAAGAATAAAAGGTAAGCATTCCAATGCTCCAAACCGTACAATTAAACTTCCCTTTAGTTTGCAGGAAGTATGGAAATTATATTAAACTGTATAAATAAAGCATCTTGTTTTGTTTTTTTTTGATTTCCCTGATTAGGATTAACTCGAAGCCACTATTACTTCTGGCGAGCAATATGTGGAAGTAAAAAAATGATGTACGTCTTTCGTTTTCACACGGCTATAGTCTTTATCGTTGCGTCCGAGTGCTACTGAACTTTGTTGTTGTGGAATTTATACATTATCGTCATAGCGTGAGAAAGAATTGGCCATTTGTAGCGAAATGAGATAAGTTACGTTATTACATATTTACCAGAAATTCGTAATACAAAAGTTGGAATCGCACCGGACAAATCCTTCGTTGGTGAATGGTGTGCATGCCCTGGTTTCCGCAGGACGTATTCCCTGGACAATCCTATCCTTAAAAATTATGTATTGTGACCAAGGTGAATGTTGCGTGACTCATGTGTGAGATTGTTGGACTAGTGCAGGTGCCCCCTTAGTGCTTGTCCGCAAACCAGTTGATAACTATTTGGAGAGATAAAAGTGTGTTTTATGCGTTAAAACAGTTTGTACGCCATCCTTGGTTTAAAACTACCACAGTGAAGAAATCGCAAATTGTCATAAAATTTAGGGTAGTAATTATTTTGAATTATATAACTGAGTGGTGGGATCTAGCAGCTACCCATTATGTGCGCTTCAATTTAACTGAGCAAGAAGTTATTTTAATAAGTTTATGCAAATTTTTTAATTTTAAAGAAGATAGTGCCACAGACAGCTTTATTATAAGCACTCGTATTTCAAAAAGTGCACATAACATCATTAGTGTGTATTTAAGATTCAAATTAAATCGCATATAAGAAAAAAAAAGAGAAAAGTACTCTTTATTAAAGTGTATTGCAAAGGAGAACTGTTATTGGAAAATTAGTTGTAGACGACAAAGTGCATTAAAGTTTGGTATCCGAAAAACTGTTGAAAGTGAGGGTTTGTAGACACTTACACGTAGCTGTCGTGTGATGTCAAGACGTTGTCATGCGAAGGGACGGTACTTGGCCGCTTAGCTCCTAATCAAGTCGTGTCTGGGACCGTTGGGCTGTGTACACGTCCCCAAACCAGTTGATTGCTATTTGGATAGATAAAAGTGTGTTTTTCGCTTTAAACCGCTTTGGATACCAACCTTGGTACAAAACTATTAGATTGGGGAAAGAGTAAACAATAAAAATTACATATCGGTCACCAGATAAAACCTTATCCAAATCGCAAATTGTTATAAAACTTATGGTAGTAATTTTTTTGCGTTGCATAACCCCATGGTGGTATATATTATCTATATATTATGTGCAATTCAATTCAATTAAAGAAGAGATTACTTTATAATAATTTGATTAAAACTTTTCAATTTTGAAAAGGATAGGCGTAGGTTAGTAATGTTTCAGTTCTTGCTTGGTATCAAATAAACATTTAACCTGGCACTCGTACACCAATTATGCTTTACATGTTAGAACATTTTTGCAATCTTAAGATTGATTTGTACTATTTATGGGTAGGTTCTGTATTAAGTGAATGGACTTTTTGAATAATTTGTGTTTGGTTCTTAACTAAAGTCCTGGTATTTTGAAATTTTATTTGCTAATGCAGTTTGTTTATATGTATTTGTTTATTGAATTGGTTTGTTTTAGATAATGATAGTATATTATTCATTAAGGATCTATATGAGTTAACTTATGTTTCATCGCACATGAATATTTTTACGCCATTTTGTTTGTAATGAGGTTTTCTGAATATGGCGAATACTTGTTTTGCAATAATTTTGTTTAAATCTCAATTGTGAATACATTTTCCTGGTAAGTTGCCTTGGATAAACTGTACATGAAGTTAAATGACGTGACAGCGGTTTGTTAGGTGCTTCGATATCTAGAACTGAAAATTTGATAACTGGAAGATAATAGGCTAACCGTTCGGAATTTCTTATAAGTTTTATGAGCCCTAAAGTATGCTTATTTTTATCCTTGATTGTTGATCCAGTTAGAAATTTTATCATTAGTTTTTAAGTTCAACTAAACTTTAACCTTTTGGGCTCTAGGGCATTATTAAAAAACCTAAAATGGTTGTTAAATCAAGTTCAAGATGAAGTTTGCGATTCACTTAGCCAAAAATGGGTTGGTTAAAAGGATTGCTACTTTCACTAAACCGTTTCACTTATTCCTGAGGTTTGTGGGTACCTTTCCACCTTGATGGAATTTTCAACTCCTTGAAACCATTTTCAACATAATTAGTGACCTTTTCGCAGTATTAGGAGACTTTTGGTAGTTCAGCCCTTGAGGGTAGGTAAAGCAGTTACCCTGAGCGCGCATGCAGTGTTCTAAGTGGAGAGCTTGATGGTAGGCCACGTTCCTCCAGTTCCTGATTGGTCCATGAACTCTGCCTCCTGTTTTCTGACTGGTTGCAGCCATTTTGTAGGGGCAGCTTGTCGGCCATTCTTGTTTTGCCGACCATTTTATTTTGGAGGCCATTTTGTCGGCCATGGCGGGAAATTTAAACTAGTATTCTACTAAGGGGCCCTCATACTAGCTCATAAGGCTTTACGTCCCCTGATTTCTGATTGGTGGCGGCCATTTTGTCAGACCTTACTAAGGGGCCCTCATTTTCCTTTTATGAGTCCTATCGGCAGTGCTACCTTTTTTTCAGACGTAGCGTAAGATATTAATCGTTGTATTGTTTTTAGAAACCGTCAACGTCTATAGCCATTGATGATTACATATTCGATCGTCGTCTACACGTAAAGGTGTAAGTACAAACACACGTTTTTGAAGTTAACTGCTAGTATTTAAAAATGATATCTTAATCTGTATTTTTTAATTACAGGGTACAACAGGGGCCGTACGTGGTCGTGGTGGCGGAATTAACTAAGAGGGTAATCAGTATTTTAAAACGGTGTCCACGGGCTAAAAGTTCATTAGGAAGTTTAATATAATGGCGAAGAGGGTTGTGTTTAAATTTATAGATGCTTATGCCAATAAATCACCAGTAACATGGCTTAAAGTAAACAGTAATACATTTTTTTTGTACTGATTTACTAAAATTACATTTTTGTTGCAGAACGCGCTAGACAAATTGTTGGGGAAAGTGTGTGCAGGGTTTAACTCCATCTGACAGGGTTGCAATGGTACTAACACCAATTTCGACAAACTGTTAAGTTTTTCTAACAGCGACGGGGTGTGAACTGAAGTACTTAATGATGACAAGTTAGAAAAATCTTGCAGCATAAGTAAGTTTCCCAAAATAACTGGTTTACCAGTGCCTTTGAATTTTACTGTGAGATTAAGTAAAATGCATGATGTTAAGTTATGAGTTTTCCGGTGTGGCGTGCGGATCACCAGAACTCAGCTGTAATAATGGCGACGTTAGAAAAAATCTTGCAGAGTAACGTAAGTTTCTTCAATAATGATACGCTGAATTTATAAGTGGACAGAGTTGTTTCACCTGGAAGTAAGGATAGTTGACGTGTAGTTTTCTAGTTTTGCGCGTAAGGGGCATTATAACAAATAGTAAAGATAATTGAGTAAAGGAGAAATTTGATAGATTTTCAAATTGGATTTTCAATTCAAACCTTAGAAAGGTCGTCCTATTCTGGGTTGGAAAGGATATCGTAGTTGATTTAAATAACCTTGGTAACGTTGAACATTCAGTATAGTTTATGTAAAAAGTCTTATATCAAAAACCTGTCATTTTTGAGTTATTCGGGAAAATTCGGAAATTTTGATAGCTGCAAGCTCTCATGGAAATCGGTGTTGTACCCTAACTGCTGCGAATTTCGGAATCCGTCTTATGAGGCTCTAAGAGGACCTAATACACTACGTTTTGACATATTTACTTCTCCTTTTTAGCTTCTAAATATTTCAACATTCGCACCGGTGTCGTTACCATACGCAAATGTTACGTGTTGCCCGATGACGTCCAATGTCATTTTAACGTTTTTCATGAGTATTACTTATAACAAATTATTATTATTTATTTTCACAACATTATTTGTATTTACAATAAATTCTCAAAGTGTCCTCCGTTTCGATCACAACACATTTGCCCAGAAAGACCTATTTACTCGTAAATTTATGTATCTATTAGACCATTTTGTTGTTACAAAAGTATTTGGTTTGGTGACGCGCATCATATTTTAAATATTGCCGTAAGATATTAATCGTTGTATTGTTTTAGAAACCGTCAACGTCTATAGCCACTGATGATTCCATAATTCGATCGTCGTCTACTCGTGAAGGTGTAGTACAAACACACGTTTTGAAGTTAACTGCTAGTATTTAAAAATGATATCTTAATCTGTATTTTTAATTACAGGTACAACAGAGGCCGTATGATCGTGGTGGCGGAATTAACTAAGAGGGTAATCAGTATTTTAAAACGGTGTCTACGGGCTAACAGTTCATTAGGAAGTTTAATATAATGGCGGTTTGGACTACCACTCTGAGTAAAAAAAAAATACTTTTCGTTCCTCTTTAAAATTTTGCTAACGGTAGATCGGGGAACATTGGTTTCCTTGGATATTGTTGTCGAACTGGTAGAAGGATCCGCAATTACAGACAGTAAAACATTCAACTGATATTCGCCGCTTGTCCTCTTAGTTCTTTCACATTTTTCATAATTTACGTTGCTTGTTCTATTAAATCTCTCGTTAAGTTTTTCTAAACTGCTAACTGAGGGTTGCCTTCTATTAGGATATTTTTGCGCATACATCCTCTGAGTTAGTAAATAATTTTGATCAGCAGATCCCATAACAAAGATCATGTCAACCAGTTCCGTCCTTTCGAAATTCATACCTATTAAATTAAATACAAACATTAATATGATATAAGAATGAAATATGCAAAATATCTGCGTAACTACTCACCAAATGGAAAAAAAAACTTAAAAATTTCTGTAAAACAAATTTAAAATATATGTGGATTGGAAAATACTAAAGAAATAACGAATACACAATACAAAACTAAATTGTAATAGGAATAAGTAAAGGATTTGTTTTTGTTTCCATGACACCGGGTAACATTTGCGTATGGTGAGGCCACCTCAAAGGCTAAATGTTCAAATATTTAGAAGCTAAAAAGGAGAAATTTATAGTAATTTTTACAAAAGTTATAGATTTTTGAATTCTAAGCATGACTCCGTCGAGAAAATTGGAATTTAAAATAACCAAATTATTAAAGATTGAAGTCATGAAACTTCGGAGATTTATTTCGGGGGTTTTGGAAAACTTTTTTTTAACTAAACAAGTCAAAACGTAGCTTATTAGGTCCTTTTAGAGACTGATAAGACGGATTCCGAAATTCGCAGCAGTTGGGGTACAACAACGATTTCCGTGAGACCTTGCAGCTATCAAAATTTTAAAATTTTCACGAATGACTCGTAAACGTTTTTGATAAAAGACTCTTTACATAAACTAACCATAAAATTTTACGATAAATCAAAATATGGCAAAAGATAGATGGCACCATTTGAAAAAACATAACTTGGTACTACCACGGTTTTATGGGGCACCATTTGCATTTCAGAATAATCTTAAAATATGCACCCCTCAATGGCCAAAAACTTTTATATGAAACATTTCCTCTAAAATTTATGTTTACTGGGATATCGCACTTTGACGCACAAATGAGCAACCCTGTATTAATTTTTATTTACATACAGGGTGTCCGTAACCACTCGGGCAGCAGATAAATTTCCAGGTAGAAGACATCCTGCTCCTAAATCATTTACGTTTCTTCATCAAAGAAATAGAGAAACAGGATCGGTAATTCCTAAAAATAATGAAACGAGAAGACATGTTGATGAAATGGAAGAATATCAGGATCAGGATCGGAATTGAGTACAATCCCGAAATAAGCGTTAGAAGGTTGACTGCAATGTATCCCAATATGTCAAAATCTTCTGTGCGCAACATTATACTTAAAGAAGGCTTGTATCTTTTCATTTAAAAAAAGTCCAGGCCTTGCAAGCAGGTAATTTTCCTGCTCGTGTCGATTTTACCAATTGGATACAAAATAAAGAGAATTAAGACCAAGATTTTTTTCTAATATTTTGTTTTGTGATGAAGCTCCTTTTACAAAAGATGGAATTTTTAATATGCACAATGCACACTACGACTCTTATGTTGACGAAAACCCTCATGCGATAAGGGAAAGTAAACATCAGGAAAGGCTTAGCATTAATGCATGGAAAGGTGTCCTTGGTGATAATTTGCTTGGACCTGTAGAATTGCCTAATAGTTTAAACGGCGAAGAATATCATTTCTACAAAATACTTTACCGGATTTATTAGATTATATTAATCTGAATATTCGGCGGAACTTGTGGTTATTACATGATGATTTTCTGTCTTACTATAGCAGAACTGTTCGTACTTTTTTAGATAACAATTACCGAGAGTTATGGATCGGAAGAGGCGGTTCGGTTTCTTGGCCAGCAAGGTCTCCAGGTTTAAATCCTTGCGATTTTTGTGTTTGGGGATATCTAAAATCAATGGTTTATTCCCAGCCAATAGAAACACGCGATCAGCGTTGGAGAAGAATTCAGGATGCCTGCGACGAATTTAGGAACAATAGGGGAATTTTTGCAAAAATTTGGCAATCTTTACATAATCGAATAAATTTGTGCATAGAAACGGATGGTCGTCATCTTTTGTAGATTCAGTTTTGTGTTTCATGCTTTCAGTTATCATTTTGAATCTTTTTATTATTAATTGTGTCAGCAACATTTCAGCAACATTTTTTTGTATTAAAAACGATTATTTTTTACCCGAGTTTATTATTTATTACTTTCTAAAGCAAAATTAATTTATGACATGAGATCAGTTTGACGTTCGCGCAATTGTTATTTTGTTTATTTTCCATAGCCATCTTTCATAATTCATAATTGTAAATGAATTCGTTAGTTAATTTTATAAAAGTATGATTAATACACGAAAAGTTCAAATCGGTTTATTTCGAAAACGCTGCGTCGTAGTGACTCCAGACAAGAGTATCATTCTTTTATGAAAAAATCGAAATTCTTAAAATTTTATGTTAAAATTACGAAATTTTTAAAAACAAAAAACTTATGAATAACAATGCACCGCCCAAACAAGCCTCTTATGAGTACAACTAAAAATCATGATCACGCCATACGATTGGGCATATTCCACTAAATAAATCTATAGAACGCTATCATTTAAAGGAAAACCATTTTGAATTAAACCGATGTTAAAGCGCCATTTTCCAAGAGCTCCAGCTCTATTAGGAAGTATTTTTGTTTAAGGTAATTTACGTTAACCCGTCGCGGTATTGTTAATTTTCGTAATCAACAAGTGTGGGCACATGAACCACAACGGATAAATGCAGAAAATTTCTTGGAATTCTTAGATACGGAACATCACAACATGTGGGATGGAATACCGTTAAATTTAGGAGCAAATTCATGGTTTCAGTTGGATGGGTGTCCTGCACATTTTGGACGAAATGTTAAAAATTGGTTGGACAATCATTTTCCGGAAAAATGGATAGGCCGAGCAGGCCCAGTTTCGTGGCCTCCAAGGTCTCCGGATATCACATTATTAGACTTTTTCGTGTGGAATTTTTTACAGGCAAGAGTTTATGCGATTCCAGTCACCACACAGAATGAACTTATTGATCGCATAAGAAATGGTTCCAATGAGATGATACCATATTTATTGAATTTAGATCGATCCATTGTTCGTCGATGCTAGTTGTGCGTTCAGAGCAACGGTTCTCATTTTGAAAAATTTCTGTAAATTTGTATGTGTGTATTTTTAATTAATGTTATTCAATATTATGCCTCTTATCGAAATAAAATCGGTTGACTGTTGTTAAAGTCAGCGGCGTACCATTTTTTTCCCGAAAAATTGGATGGACGCACGAACGCCACTGGTATATGTAGAAATGTTCTCACTACTCCAGAACATGCGGCATAGCGTGTCCCAAATTGCAAGCCCATATCTCAAACCGTTTATGAAATATTACAAAAAATGTTTAAAAAAATTAGAAATTGAACACTCCGTAACTTGGAAACGAAGCGTTTTCGGGCATATGTTTATATGAACTTTTCTTCTTATTTTTCGTTGTAAAATTAGCCGTAAAAGCTTGGCACGAAAAATGTGGGACACCCTGTATGCATTAATTCTTTATAAAACCTTTGAAATTCACACAGAACTCTTTTGATGTTATTTTCACATATTATTATAAGGCCGTTTTAAAAATGTTATTTATTCATTGCTACCGTAATCTCTAAAAAATCAGCAGAAGTTTCGCAAGATCTGCATTAAAACTATCTTCTTTGCACATGATGGTCTTACAATCATCACAATTATTGTTGCTTTTTAATGTTTGATGAACAGCATATCCACCAATGTACACTATAAAGCGTAACTCTAAACTAAAATCAAGCACATGGGGATATAAGCTTTCACTTCCATTATTTGACTCTTCGGTGTTCCAAGAATGCATTACCTCCAATGGTGCTGCTCTGTCCTGAATTTCAACAGTTTCCGTTGGTACGCCATCAATTATTAAATCTTGCAAATCATCTGATTCACAATTTGGAGTTTCAATTGGTGCGGTGCAATGTGCGTAGTACCGTTAGATACTACTTTTGTTTATTTAACCCGCTACAAAGAATAAAGTTCAAGTTCTTTTAAACCTTTCTATAATATCATCATTATTAAAGAAAATTTAGTACCCGAGATGATTATTTTTTATTTCGTTTTATTAAAACTGAATGAGTTCAATCTATAAAGATATTATTTACTGGTTAATGTTTACTTTGCTTGCTAATTAATCTCGGTTTGCGTAAATGAATTTTAAGCTTTATGTTTACTACCTCCTTTACTACTTCGTTGCACCGGATAAATCAAGATAAAGAAACGACTTCTGTTATCATTGCCCAAAACTATATTCATTTCGATTTATTTATTTATCTGGATTCCTATTGAGTTGGTCTGTTGCTGCATTTACGTAATCAATAATTGTGTAAGCTGGTGATATTAATAATCTTTAGCAATAAGAGTAAATCAAACGTTATACTCATTTAATTAAATTCCAAATCTGAATGATAATGCATCAACGCGTTGTTTACAAAAATTTTATATAAAAATCAAACATAAATCTACAATAACCTTCTTAAAACTAACATATAACGAACAAAATCCTTATCAGAATTAAACACATTGTTCTTGTTTAATAGTTATAATCAAATGTAAAGCTTCGAGAAATCAAACACAAAAGTTTTATTAATTAACACAAACAAAAAGGTTCTTACTTATTTTCGTTGTAGCTGATGATGTAATGCTAGCGTTTCTTTGTCCGCTGATAAGGGGCCTCAGAAACGTTTGAAATTGCTCTTCGGATGATGTCACTTGCCGGTACCCTGGCTCCGTGTTTCTATTGTTTTCCTTATCTTTTCTTATACCCTTGTATAGTTGAATAATCCTCCAATGTTCCTTCGTCAAGTAATGATTTTAGTAAATAATTGTTCGATATATTTTCACTGTATGGTTTTTACTCTATCGTTCAGATTTAACTACAAACAGCCTGCGCAACAAACTGAAAGCTCCTTACAAACCACAAATGCTTCCTTTTACACGTCAACAAATTCGAGTTATTGTCCGTTATACCTGGATTTTCCAATTTGGGTCGATTACTGTCTATTATGTTTATTGTTCACTACTTAAACACAATTGACTACGGTCCTGAGATATAGAACACGCGTTATCTTCTCTCATTACATCACTTTTTATTATTTTAATACGGAAAGTAATTTTCTATTGCTTCCCTATCACCGTTAATTAATTCTTATTTGTAATTTTAACACTATAGGGCAGCGTGACTATACAATGTCGCTTAGATTGCGAATTCTGAACGCTTATTTTTTATGCGATCCTTTATCTTCACTTAATTATTGCGCCTCTCTGTAGTCGCTCCCCATATGTGACTGACTTAAAAACTGTACATCATGATGACAGCGTCATCCCTTTCCAACACATTGATGCACTCGCAATGCCGCGTATTTTAAATATTTTCACATTGAATATACAGGTAACTTAAAATAAACTCAATCTTTTCATCTTAATATTAATTATATTCAAATACAAATAAACAATAACCGTTTCTTTATCCAGAAAAATAGTATATAGATATCTAATCTCGTATAATTTAGCGCCAAATTTTGATTTTTCTAGAAGGCCGGGCCTGGATAGTAGACTTTTCACATGCATACTTTCTTATTCTTAACATTGTCCAGTGCTTTAAATTGAAATATTTAGTATTTAGTATCTTTATTTCAAGACCAATTAAATTAACCCTTTAACTCCTAACGTTATTAATAAGCGACTTAGGTTAAATAATTTTATTGTTCTTGCAAAAATACCGTTATGAAAACAAAATACTCTGAAATCTTAAATGCACATAAAAGGCGCTAGACGTGATGGAAGTAATAAATTAAGTCGTAGTAAAAATTATCAAGCGACCACTACATAGGTACTAGAGTAGATAATCAAGCTTATTTATACCAACAAGTGAATGGAAAATTTGGAAGAAGTTGGTAGTATAAATGATAAAATATACAGTGCGTGTCTAAAATATTGCATAAATTCATTATCTTTCGAATGCAAGAATTGTTCGTTCCACATTAACTTGATAGTATGACCTTTTATGGAGCTGCTGTTTATTTTGACGTCGGTTTATTATCAAGCCTGCGATTCAAGTAAAGAATATATACAGTGTGTCCAAAAGTACAAATTCGTTATAACGCAAACGAAGTTCTTTAAAAAATGCTCGGTGGGGTAAACTTTGAATTTTTCGAACTTTGTGACGTCACCTATGTGAATAATATGACGTCATATTAAAAAACTTAAATGGCAACAATGGTCAAGTGGCACTTCATTTGAAAGGTCTTTTAATTATATACGTGGCTGTGCTACTATTTTTTTATTTATCGAATGATAACGAATTAAAACGGATTTAACATGGTGCTTAATTAAATTAATATTAAATTACACAAACTTAAATTAATATTAATAATTTGGAGATTGTGTTAATTAATACAGGAATTAACTTCACACTTTGTTTCGAACGAAACATCGCAATATAATCCGTAATCTCTGTAATTGGGTAGCAGATAGTCCCAAACAAAATCTGGACCCCAGGTAGATGGCAACAAGTATAAATTCAATGCCACATACTTTAGGGCTGGATAAAATAATACAGAAAAACTTAACATGTATTTGTTTCTCTGTTTATATTATCACCCAACGATATTACTTTGAGCTTTAAATTGAGCTGTAATTAAAAAGCTGTTTATGTACTTGGTTTGATTTATAAAAGCGCGGGCGATAACTATTACGTCAAGATGAACTAAGATAACGCTGCCGATATGACTCATGAAAGCAAAAAGTGGGGCCCCTTATTAGGGTCGGACAAAATGGCCGCCACCAATCAGAATTCAGGGGGCGTAAGGCGTCTTATGAGCTAGTATGAGGGGTCCCTTATTAGCATACTATTTTAAACTTTCCGCTACGCCCACAAAATGGCAACCAATCAGAAACCAGGACGGCGGAGTCCATGGATACATAAGAAACTAGGGGGCGCGGCCTACCCTCCAGGGGCTGGACTGCCAAAATGGCTCTGAATACAGCCAAAAGGCCACTAATTAGGGCTAAAAATGCGTTCAATGGGCTTAAAATACCATCAAGTGGTTGAAAATGCTATCAAGGGGATGAAAATGGATACTGAAAAGAAGCCGTCAAAATAAGGGGTGGGAAATAGACGGGCCACGTGAGCGTGGCTCCCTTACCATTTTTTGCCCTTAAGTAAACTTCTACTGCTATACATGATCATTTTAGAGCTTTTTAGGGCCCTATAAAATAGCCCTAGGGCCTTTAAAAAAAGTAAAGACGTATCGTAACGTATAATTTCCCGCTAAATCCAAATCTGAAATAAAAAAGTGTGGTTCCTATATGAAATTTCATAGTTGGGCCCCACAGGGCCTAAAATCTTTTTTTTTTACTATTCTATTCCTCGAGAAAAGTTACTAAAAGGACCTGCTAAAAGTTTTATTTTTTATGGCCTGAAAAAAGTTATTAAGCCGTTACCAGACTTTTTGGACACCGTATAGGTTTTCTATTTTGTTTTGATAAAGATACATGTTGTATTGAAGCGTGTTGAGAAATAAATATTTATATAAAACGTGGTAGATTTATATTTGAAAATTGTTGTTATTTCTAGCTTTTGTGGAGGTTCTTTGAAGATAGTACTGCTGCTACCCTCCTTAAGTAATCAGTTTTTACCATTGCTTCAGAAACGCCCCTCCTCACGGTATGGATGAAGCAAAGCTTTCCTCAGGTTTATGGGTGGATTGTTTTCTAAATACTATTAAACCGCGCAAGATTATTTAGTGAAGGTAACGATGTTCGTCAGAGCATTAGAAGCCTTCATGGTTTGCCGATAAAATAAATAAATGAATACGTATATTTTTGGTAATGATATGCAAGCTATGTACATCTTGTAACCAGCGTTAATCACATTTAACACAAGAAAGCAATACGGCCAATTAAATTATCATAATTTGATCAATACTTACAACAAATGTTATTTTCAGATCCTCAATATTTAAAAAATTTTATTACTAAACGTGTAACACATGCCAGATGTAAATGCAAATAACCACTAAGAGAAAATATTTATATTTGTATTCCAGTGCCGCGATTTGGTTCTTGCGTCGGATTTGCGAAGCTCAAATTACCACTAAATGTAAATGTAGAAAAAGTTGGAAAAAAAGTGTGTTGCATAAATCGGATACATTAATAAAATCTTCATTAAGAAAGGTTAGTTTTTGCTTTTAGTTTAACGCAACTCTCTAATATTTGGCTAATAATAAGTTTTCAAATAAGCATTAATGAAAATTTTATTCAGAACTCCATCCAATCGGTGTTTTTATGAAGTTTATAATTAACAAATTAATGCAGATGCACAAAGATGCTTCAGTGATTTCAATGCTACGTTAGACAGCAAATCAATTTTTAGAGCGATAACCTTATTGTAAAAAAAAAAAATGTTTACCGGTTTCTTAAAAATTTTAATGAAGTCCATTAAATTGGAAATTTTCGTTTCTAAAACTTATAGTTGTGCAAAATTTATGGAAATGGTACTTACCTGCACAATAATTTACATACTAGTCCAGTCATTAAAAATATGCTAACGCAATACTTTATACAAATGTCGTAAAAACCTAGGAAATGAATAATAAAAAAAATAATTTAAGAAATTTATACATGTATAGGGTATATTCAAGGACGACAGGATTTGATTAACGGTATTCGCGTCCCTCATGCTGTTATGGTGCTTCAAGCACGTTGTGTACAAACGTGAGACACACGGTTTCCAGCTACCGTTTTTTGTCTTGTAAATTTGATACTAATTACTTTATTGATTAATGCTATGAAATGGAAATTTTGTTTGGAGGAAGGTTATTGCATAACGAGGTGTGATAAACAATAAAAATTCAAAAGAAATTATTAGTACATATACATCATGTACTTTTGAGCGGATTTTTTCTTTTGTTACTTACAAACAACTTCTAAAATTGAGCAATAGTTGCTAGAAATGTTTTGGTCTTCAAAACTTAGGTGGTCGGTGAGTAAAATCGGCGACTAATAAGAAAATCATGAGTTATTTTGTTTTGGCTTTAGTAATGTTGTAAAGTTTATATTGTTTAACCTTAGTTCGTGGAAATCTATATTTAATACAACTAAGTAAAATAATAACAAATAGTTATGATTACAAATAATTCAGGTAAAATAGCAAAAGGTGAAGCTATAAGATCAACTTGTTCTTGCATTAAAGGTACTTTCTCTTTGTGTCTATAAATTTGGAATCCTTCCAGAACACCAAATTGTTTTTTTATAATAAAAATGTAAAAGTTTAATACTGTTTGGTAAAGTCATAAGGTGATTATTTACTATTAAATGTTTGGCATATTTTGATTTGTGTGTGTGTGTGTGTGCGCGCGTGCGCGTGCGTGTGTGTGTGTGAGTGTGAGTGTGTGTGCGTGTGTGTGTGTGTGTGCGTGTGTGTGTGTGTGTGTGTGCGTGCGTGCGTGTGTGCGTGCATGCGTGTGTGCTTGCGTGCGTGGGTGTGTGCGTGCGTTCGTGCGTGTGTTTTTGCATGTTTGCGTGTTTGCGTGTTTGCGTGTTTGCGTGTTTGGGTGTTTGCGTGTTTACGTGTTTGCGTGTTTGCGCGCGCAGGAGCGCGCGCGCGTGTGGGTGCGTGCGTGCATGCGTGCGGCTATGCGTGCGCGCGCGTGTGTATGTCTATGTTTGTAACATCTAATGCTGTTAATTGAATCTTTGGCATTAAATATACATTTAAGAACATTAGTATTAGATTTGAAAGCTACTTTATAGTTCTTATTCTTTTGTAATATGTGAGTTACCTTTTCTGCTATATCCAATACACCAAATTGATATGTATATAGTTTCTGTTGGTTCTGTGCTAACTGGGTAAATTTTTTTGAAGTAGTTTTCACTCGATTACTGCTTTTGCAGTTTGTTTAACGATTAATATTGCTTTATTGAAATTTGTTTGGTTTAATGGTAATGACAATGGTCTAAGTACTAATGATCTATATGCAGCTAACTTTTAAGGTGACTTGAACCATCTGTATTTGTAGGTTTTCTGAATATAGAGAACTCAAAACTTTTTCTGTGTATTAATTTTTGTGTTTACATCTAGAAAATTAATGGCTCTATTCTGTTCTTTCTCTAGTGTAAATTTTAGGTTAGGATGTAGATTGTTAATATCAATTAAAATCCCCTCAATAAAATCTGATGTATGATCGAAACACTCAAAAATTGTATCAACGTAACGAAAAAAAATACAATCTTATCAGAAACGTTTAATTCAAAAAATCAGCTAAAGTGGGCGAAACTCTGCTATCGATAGGTAAACCCCTTTTTGTCGATAAACCTTATTATTGAGTGTGAAATAATTTTGATGAACACGAAGACCAAATAATCGAATTAACTCCATTCTCTTAATTAATTCGACATTGTTATCAAACAAAAAGTTGTTTAATTAAATTCATACATTATGTAAGGGATATTTTAGGAAACATACCAGTAACATCAAAACTTACAAGTATATTATATAGAGGAAATTTTGTGTTGTAGTTTATTAATTAGTTCTAAAGTATTATTAATAAAATGTTTCGATTTGAATTTTAAATTGTTTGTTATTATGTGGTTTAATGTAATTGCTAAAATATGATTGGGTGCTTAGGTGTAAGAAATATTTCGTTTGTGGATTTTTATACCTTATAGCTTTGGTGCTTGTGGGCTCTTGCTTAAAATTTTTCTCTACACCTGTAAAGCAGATAATGCAATTTAATAAACTTCGTTTCTCGTCTTTTTGAAATTGAGATTTGTTGCTGTAAGTTTTGTCCCTTTTTAACGAAAATCTTTGAAGTAAATTAGTAACTTGAAAATTGGAATAACCATTATCATCATTTCTAAGGCACGTTTCGTACTCTACTGCTAAAATCTCTTTAATTTTGTCAGTGTATATAGGAGGGCAAAGCTTAAAACCTTTGTTAAGGAATTCTAATTCTTTGCTATTAAATTGAACATTTGATATGTTGACGAATCTTTTGTGTACATTGTAAAAATTGTTGATTTATGTTTATTCTGTGTTGTCTCTCGATTAGTTTTTTTGTGTAATGTATTTTTGGTGTTTGATGTAATTAAAAGTTTGTTTAACGTTATTGTCAAATATATCAAATTCAATATTATATATTTTATGTAAACTTTTAGAGAAAAGTACTTTTAAATAAATAAATAATACATACATATCAATTTCATATTTTGTAAAAGTATCAGAAAAATGTTCCTAAATGCTTATTTAATGCCAATGGTTCCACTAACCACATTTTGAAGTCGGGTATCTATAAATTGAACTGCACATTCTCTAATTCTATTTATATTGGACAAACACTTAGGAACTTTGACATTAGATACAAAAAACACATTAGGTGTTACAAATATATACACACAGACAAAAATAAGATAAGATTGTATTTTTAAATTTTTGTTTCGAAATTTAAAAACAATCAGAAAGTACGTTAAGTGAACGAACAGGTTGACTTTTTTTTTTTTTTTTAGTAAACTTATGTATTGTAGCATGCTCCATACAAATGATACTACATGCTTTACTAACTTAAAACTAATTTATTATGCTTAAAAGACTTATCTCTGATTTATGGTTCCTATCATAACTACTTAACGATGTAGATATTTAAACTTAACATTAATATAATATTTGTACTTATAATAACTATCTTACCAATTTACCAAAAGATTACCCGCTTTTACTTAAGCTAATGTGTCAAAATCAATGCTTTTTACAAATTCAAAAAAGTCCTTAAAATAATATTCAATTAGTTCTTTTTTTGATACTGGCCAATTGGGACATGCCCTATCATTCAGTTGCTGCCTTAACTGTTCGAGTACCTGACAGTCATAGATTATATGATCTACAGATTGGTCCTCTGCGTTGCAGACGCACACTGAATTTTCACTTATCTTAAATCTGTAGAAGTAAGTTTTTAATCGCCCATGACCGCTTAATATAGTTGTTATATTTGGTGATGAGGGGACTTTACACTTCAGTCTAAAATTCACTGTTGGGAAGAAAGCTTTACTTTTTTCACCTTTTACACTACCCAACCATTCACTTTCCCACTTCACCTCACTTTTCTTTTGCACCTCCTTTATCATTTCCTTCTTCTTTTTCTATAATCCGCTTCCAATTCCGGGTTTCTTCCATTTTCTATAGCTTGATTCTCATTTTGCTGACGCATTTCTTTAGTTCTTCTCCGTATTTCCATCTTTTCTTGTATCGTGATTATTATAGGTGCGATTCCTGAAATTAAACATGAAGCCTCATACGATAGT
This sequence comes from Vesta saturnalis, assembly GCA_036346205.1. Classification (NCBI taxonomy): domain Eukaryota; kingdom Metazoa; phylum Arthropoda; class Insecta; order Coleoptera; family Lampyridae; genus Vesta; species Vesta saturnalis. Next base: position 5,052,647 of record JARFJB010002353.1, on the reverse strand, counting down.
TCTGAATGATTTTAATATTTTGATGTTTAGCAATCTCTGAATTCTTCTGAGTCTTCTTATATTTACTTGTTTTTTAGAGCGGGTTCCCAGATCTCTGCTCCGTAGGTCAAAATCGGTAAAACTGCGCCTTTGTATATTGTTCTTAGTGCCTCTTGTTGCAGTCCCACGATATTTTTGGGGATTTAGATAAGATGTTTACTAGTTTCAAACATCTATCTGTTACTTGTTGCACATGCAGATCAAAGTCCCATCTGTGCTCCAGATATATACCCAAGTATTTCAGGCTTTTCACTTGTTCTAATTCTTCGTTATTCATAAAAATACTCAGATTTTGTTTTCTTGAGGTTCTTTTCTTTGATATCAACATAATTTTGGATTTGTATTCGTTAAAAGTGATCTTATTTTCCTTTGCCCAGTTCGTGATTTTTGTATCTCTAGGTTCGCTGTGTTCTCAATTTCAAGAACCCTTCTTCCTGTGACGAGAACGATTAAATCATCTGCAAATGCCAAAACCCTAGTTTGTTTTTGAAAGTTCAAACTTAATAATGAATTGTACATGAGGTTCCAAAATCCAGGGCCGCAGCACGAACCTTGTGGGCATCCTTTTCAACTGTTCTGGTGACTCTGACATTATTCGTTTCTAGCTTTGCAGTCCTTTCACTAAAATAATTTACAGCTAGATAATACAAATTACTTGGACAGTTTAATTGTTTCAGACTGCCTAAAATTTTTGGCCACCACGCCGCGTTGAACGCCCTTTAACGTCTAGACTTATTGAAAGTGTATCTTTTTTCTCTTAAATTCTTCTCTACAAATTCTTTAACTTCTACAAGTGCATCTATAGTGCTTTTATTTGGGGTAAATCCAAATTGGCTTGCGTTCACTAATCCGTTTGAGTACATGTATTTCATTATTCTCTCTATCAGCAGCTTCTCTAGTACTTTACCTCCCACGTTGATTAAGCTTATGGGCCGATATCTTGAGACCTTGTTGGAATTCCTTTTCCTGGCTTAACGATAGGAATTATTATGGATGACTTCCATTTCTTTGGGAAGAATGATTTCTCAAGGCACTTGTTATAAATTTCTGTCATCATTAAAGGAAATTGTGGATATACCCTTAGCAAAATAGCGCTTGTTATTCCGTCTTCTCCTGGACATTTTTTGAACTTATCTTCTGTAAGACACGCTTTACTTCTTCTTGCCTAAATATCTCGTCCGCTTCTGTTTGATTGACCTTATACACTCACCTTTAACAGATACTTAAATATAAAATTATAATTTACACGAAGTTTGCTGGTTTACCTTAACGATTTGTTACCATAGTTACTTGTTATTATTTTACTTACATATTTTCCCTTGATAATGGCACATGTATTGAAATGCGCAGAAAAATAAATAATTATACAAGTAAAATTGTGGAATTATATTTAAAACACTGTTTAATGTTGTATAGGTAGACCGTCAACCAATAATTTGACACTATACGAAATTGTCACTCGAAGTGTAAATTTCCCGTAAATACAAGCAATAAAAAACATAATTTTCTAAAGGCTGGCTTTGGTGTACAAAATACTTTTGGCATTTATTATGAAAGAACGGAACTTACTGCTTTATTCGAAGTCTTGTACATCGCTGGCCACTACTTTTTCCCATCTTTCGGGCAGTAGAAGAGGTAATGTCTGGTGAAGACAGCGAGTGAGTGAGTGTTCCCAAATAGGTTTTGACCGGTAGCGCAACCTGTGGAGGAGCATTTTCATGCAGGAGTATAATTTTGTAGAAGTATTCGGCGCGCTTTTCCTTGAGTGTTAGACCGAATCTCATCAATTGTATTCAGTGGACAGCCCCAGTAACGCTTATTTTCGGTTTGTGCAACTCATAACATACGGCACCAAGCTGATTCCACCAAGTACACAACCAGAGTTCCTTTTTCCATAAATATCTGGCTCAGCTGTAGGTTTTGAAGCACGACCAGGTGCTCCCCGTGATTTCTTCCCTTTCTGATGATAATAGTGGGTTAATTTTTCATCACCAGGAGCAATACGGTACAGAAACCCTTTAGTTTAGGCCTGGCAAGGAGAATTTCACATGTCAAGGATCAGCTTTCAACGTTTCTCGGCGTCAGTTCATATGGAACCCAAACTTTTTGTTTTAGAATCATTTGTAATGATTTCAACCCATGTGAAATACTTCTTGAGTCACTCCTAATGTAAGTGTAAATTCTTTTTGAGTTTGGCACGAATCCTGATTAATTTCCACGCTATCGTACACTTTCAGCTTTCTTCTACGTCCTTTGCCTTCGATATCAAATTTACCGTTTTAAAACCTTTTATACCACTCAAGACAACATCTCTCACTTAAGGAAGCTTTACTATGTGCATGTACAATCAGCCGATGCGCCTTAGCTGCAGATTTCTTCAAATTGAAGAAATAAATCAAAAGATCCCGCAATTCACACTCATTCGACTCAAACCTCGACATTTTCGCACACAAAAGAATATATTATACTGATGGCGTCAACCCAGCGGAATCTTACACCTATGTAATTTTGGTAATGCATTATCTGACATTGATTTGTCACTTTTTTTTACAATTTTAAAGATGTCAACAATGGGTGAGCCGAATTTTAAAATAATTTTGTACAGTGTACTGAATATCTACGTTTTTATTAGGTGAAGTCGAACAAGGATATTGCCAGGATATTTGGTTTCTTTTCAGATTTTGTGTTCAGCAAAGGCACGTATCCATAAATATTTAATTTACAAACTATATTGTACGGGACCCTAAAAAAATTCTGAACCACGTTAGATTTGGTTTTTGTGGGACACATTTTATGTAAAAATTAATGTCAAAACGTTCAAATGGGAAATACTGCCGAGAGACTCCTAACTTGAAAGGTGTTTCAATCCTGTGACATTTTTGTCAGTATAAGCAATGTCAGAAATAAATAAATTACTTTTCTAATATTTTTGATTCCAAACAAGAAGGTATAATTAAACAAAGAACTTTACTTTATCAAATGTCCAAACTGAGCAAATAGTATAAGCATTCTTATTTTCTCGGCATTACATTTTGAACAATACCAGAGGTTGTTATTAGCCTAGAACACCGAATAAATTCTTTCCGCAAATAATCTAAAGTGGTTAGTTGCCTCTCATAAACTTTAGATTTTACCATCACCATTGACGTTAAATCGGATGGCCATTCTATAGGACATTTCCTAATAATCCACCGACACGGAGATCTGTTATCGACGAACTGCCACACTGATACTACATAATGAGCAGGACCCACATGCTGTTAAAAAATTCATTTTGATTATTTGATCTAGCTTTACTATGTTGCTAATGCTTGGCATTACTTGATATTTCAGCAAATACAAGTATCTTTCACCATTTAGGCCTCCTTGAAAAAATAATTGTCTTGCAATATGGTTACACAGAATTCCTGCCCAAACATTCAGTGTTTCGGGGTATTGGGTGTGAATTTGGCTTGTTATATTTCATATAAAACGCACATTCATCCGAGAAGCAGACGATGTACAATAATAATTGTGGTTAAAGCGTTCCGAAAGACTCACAAAAGTTATGAATAATTTTCGGGTTTTAGGGTTGTAATTTGTATCGGTGGAGAATTTTGAAAACATTTGCATGACTCACTCCTTATTTTTAGGTCAACTTAGTCAAAGAATGTGTTTTTTCACCAAGGTAACAGATAACACTAACCTCCATGTTATTAACTATATTTGAACTTTCGTGTTTTCTGTTATTAACGTTACAAGTTCCTATGAATTTATTTAACAACTCCAAAACGTATTCATGTCTCACATTTCTGCCTGGAAACCAATTATTTCAATCCGCTCTTGAAGTGTACATACCAAAAGAGAAAACGAAGTAATAAGTTGAGTTCAAACAGGGAGAAGATAATAAAATGCAGCTCACAATCAATGCTTCAGAATAATTTGGACAGAAATATCAAAACTTATTTATTTAATAACAATTTGTTGTGAACAAAAGAACCATTAAGCTTTTATTCCTCTTATTTTGTTAACATCATTCAGTAGTTATCAGTTTGAACATTTGGTAAAGTGAACTCTTGTTTGGAATTATAAATAAAAAATTAAAAAAGTAATTTATTTATTTTTGACATTGCTTACTGCTTTTAATCTCAAAAATGTAACAGAGTTGGATACAGAATTAAAAGATCCTTTAAATAGGGGTACCGTAATTATCTTTCCTATTCGAAATTTTTGACATGAGGGTTGGTGAGAGGAACGGGTGTTTGACAAAGGGTTGACTTTTACATCTGTCACCCTAAAAACCAACGCGTTTCACGATTACAGTCAATATCAACTGATCTATTCAGGGTAATTCGTTTTAACTGGAATGCACTTTATATATCCGGTTCATTACTAAAAAATTATTAAAACATATATACGTTTACTAGGTGTTTCATTTTCAATATCACACAGCGTATGAAGAAGCTTACGAAATTTAATCAAACTACAAAATACATCTCTGATAGATAATTTTTTTTTGTAATAATAAATTACGTTCCTGCTTAAGTAAGAATTGAGGTAATTCCTATTAAAAGCAAGTAAGAATTTGCAGTTTGGTTTAATACCGCACGACATGATTGAACTTTACAAATAAGTTCAACATAATATTTCACTTAGCCTACTCAATTTTATGTTAAGTGGAGTAAAATAATATTTTCTGAAACAGCATCATCCTGCTGATAGGAACGAGATAAGATGAAAGAAATAAAAGTATAAAATCTATTACCCACGTCTTTTAGTAGGTAGGGGCACTTCCTTATTTGCATTCATAAACTGCACTACCATAACCTTTAACATTTTAAAATTGCATTGTCATTGTTGTAAGCATAATTTTTTATTAACGATTATATTCCAATAACAACTATTATTTTCCAGTAATGTTTTCGCAATACTTTTTTTGACTAAATCATTTTTAAAAAGTCAAAATTCGACCTTTTCGATGTTAGCCATAAGTATTCAAGCGGAAATTGTCGAAGCACGATTTATGTTATGCATCTACTCATATGTGCACTTACTCTACTTAGGTTTACATGGTAGACAGTAGCTATAAGTTTCCTTTCTTATTATAAATCATAGTTGGATGTGTAACAAGACGTACGTCAATTTGGAAATCGGAAATTTTAATGAAAAGGTAGATAATGAACACACACGACGCCACAGGATGTTCACATGCATTTCGTCTTTAGTTAAATTATACATGTATATTATTAACGAGGACAATGACTAATAAATTAGTATTTTGGCAATAGATGTTTTTAAGATAGCCCACCTTGCTAGAATATAGGTGCAGAATGTCAAGGTTCATTAATGTTCAATCTTGTATATTAATAAACAATGAATTAAGACTTGCAAAAAAAAAGTGAGAAAAGCGGGTCAAAGAAGTTCCATGCAAGTTTCCCAGCGCATTCTTGCCGTACGTGCCGTGCCGACTTCATGTTGCTTCATAGGTCAAACTAAAAGCGATGTATCTCTCCTTTGAATATATACACATAAGGGTTTGTGAAACGTTGAAGCGAAGGTCACCAACTTGCGGAAATGTCATAACACTGTGTTTATAAATATTTATCTTTTGCTTATTTATTATGATTCATCCTTTGCATTCTTTGTAACTGTATTTATATAGGTTAAAGTGCAAGTAAATTAATTGGTTTATGTATCTTTGGTATAATGTTGTAAATTTAGTTTTCAGCGGTATCTTTTGGTATATATGAATTATGTATGAAATATAAGAAATTGCATACTCTTTCTCGCTACTTTTTATTTACATGAATTAACTTTATGTAATTTCTTAAGTGTCATGCTTAAATATTTTTGTTTAGCCAAGAAATCCTTATATAGAAAGAGTGTAAATACTTCATGATTTATTACCATTTCCAAATTTGTCGGTATGTCAACTTTTACACACTTACATTCTCAACTGTAGCTAATTTCGAGTGTTTTTCTATGTTCCATATAACAAGATGTATAACGATATTATTGTAACAAAATGGTTACTTGTAGTAATTTTTTACTAGTTTTCTTTGTTCACATTTTGTATCCGGTTGGTTTATATTCTAGTAATAATAGAAAAGCAATATCTGGTAAATTTATATTATGTGATTCTTTCCAACATAAGCAAGCTAATTTTCAAGTTATCTGTGAAACGTTTCGATGCCTTAATGTTTGTATATTTGCTGCAATTATTATTTTTGACAGCCATTTTCTGTTTAGTCGCCTCACTTTGAAGGCTTAATTTACAAAAGTGTTGGGGCGTATTTTAATAAAACCTTTACCATTTGACAATCGATGAATTGTTGTCATAATATGTAAATTTGAAGTGTTTAATCGTTAGACTTTTGATGATATTGAATTTTGTTTACAAAAAGATACTATAAAGAGGCGGATAATTTTTCATCAAACTTGACTTTAAGCCTCTATATAGTATATTACATAATAAGGGTGGTAAGTAACCCATTATGCACGAGTAGGTACATTATTACGATCCCTAGAAAGCGAGTGTCGCAATTTAAACGAGTACGTAATAGGCATTAACACCCTATTTGTATAGAGTATAAGAGGAGTGATATACGAGTAATACGTAACCGCCACTTAGTAAGATTCATATGACTAGTGTAAGTTTTATACACGTACCTAATGTTGTAATGAACGATCTTTGTATGGTTTATTTCAATTCCCACATTAAAGTTAGAGCTAAAATTCCAACTAAAATAAATAGAATTAGTGACGCCACTGGTTTTGTTAGTTCCCTTAAAATAAAACAAAATAACCTCACTTTATGTATGACTAATGATGGTATGAAACTTAATTTTTTTAACAAAAAGTCTAAAATAATGTTGAACTTAAATTAAAGTATTAAAAACTGTGATTTAAGGATGGTACTGATATATTTTTGTATTTAACTAAATATTGAAATGTACTGAAAACACCTTTTTTAATAGCCACCGTGAATATCACAAAATTATTAAAATATTTAAAATTAGTTTTATTCCAATCACTAAACAAAAAAGTACAGAAACAATATATACTGAATAATATTATAAATAATTATTGCCCCGAGAGTATGTAGATTTACTTACTTACATCATTTTTAAATTAGGTAGTCAAGCTAAATTATATTTGATTATGCAATATTTGGTTTAAACTTCTACTATATAGCATAACGTATTCTCATATACAAAGTTTCTTCTCAAATTTACAAGGTTTAAATCAAGTTATATTTGATACATTATAAACTATTGTTTTATATTTGAAATACAATTGACAAATTTTACAAACTGTCATTTGCTAAACATAGAAGTGTATTAAGTCACCTCACACGCCATCGATAAATAGAAATTCAGGTGTTATTTCATCACTCCCTTCACTTTTCTAAAGTAAAAATTACAATTTAGTGAAAAGTGATAATATGTTCTTACAGAGTGCTTAAAAGTTTCTTTAAATAACAATATTAATAGATGATTGTCTAAAATCGCATTTAAAAACACCTAAGCTCTGTTACTACAAGCAATGAATAGAGTGAATATGTACTAAATACTTCAAAGCCACATTAAAAAAGTGTATCCATTTACAAAACGTTAATCATCGTTATGCAATTGTAATAATTTTCGACACTAAACTTCATACCTAACAAAATATTTAGGTTACCTGAGTAAAACAAAACTACACCAGCGTTATAAAAACTAAGAATTTTTAATTTTCTTTAAACTGTTTGTAACGTGCACCGCCGTTGAGCGCGTTACAAATTCTGAAAGTCGAAGTCGAAGTCGAAGTGCAGTTTTTTTTTTCTTTTTTTAATGCTAGCAATTAATGTTTAATGTTAGCAATTCATTTTATCCATTTCTTAGTAATGAGACCAAGCAAGACGAGAAATGTCACAATGTGAACTTTGCAGTTCTTGCAGTAAACAAACTTAATAATATTAATGTTAATATTTCGTGGCAAGAAAAAAATACACAATTCGCAACGTGATTAATGCGCGATAAGAGGCAAAAACAGCCTTCCAGCATATTATTTATTATTGAATAGTTCAATAACTACAGCAGTATTTATTACCTGGACCAATCCTTAAGATACTTTGCCAAGTTCAAACATATAAAGACTTACTGCTATGGTTGTATTACTACAATATTTTGGTTGTGTGAACGTAGAGTAGCAGTTTGTTAATAAGCGGAGAAAATGGTTGGACCAACTGTGCTTGATCAAGCTACAAAGCGTGCTGCATAATACTTGGGAATTACCGAAAGAAGTGTTACAAGGGTGTCCAATAAAGAAAATGCAACTACTACTGGGATAGTGTCGTAGGTAAAGCCAAAGAGCGGCAGGCCATTTCTGAAGCGCGTTAATAGACGACAGATATTAAATTATACGCGGAAAAAAAGTTTCTAGCGATAGTGCGACGAGTGGATTTTGCAGTACACATTAAAAACGTGGGTTATGAATGAATGAATTTGGTCTATAGAAAATTGGTGAACAGACCCATCTTGATAGAAGTTGCGTCACTAGTTGCTAAAAAGGAGAAAATCTATACTTTATAAAACATATTGAGAAACAGTAATATACTTTTTACTGACGAAACATGGTGTGGTGCAAACCATTCAAGAAAATTTGGTTGGGTGGAGCTTGCTACTCCCGAAAACCGTGCCAGTTTTGAACAATTCAAGAAATAAGTGAGGACAGAGTGGAAAACAAACAAGCTTCTTGATGTGGACTAGGAGTAATTATTTTCGACACCGGCAACGTAAACGGTTTTTTTTATCAGGTTACTAAATACTTCATTGATAAGACGGGTGAGCAGTCTAAGACGAAATGAATAGACAGCGTTATGACAAATCAGTAGTAGTGCTTGGTCAATCAACTTACCACACAACGATAGGTCCCAAATTTAGAAACCCTGGAGAAAAACATATATAATCGAATGATTAGACAAAAAATGCCCCGTTACCAAAACAACTCCATACCTCCAACCCAATAATTAGAGCTTAACTTTTAGAATTATAATTATATTTAAAAATATTATGTATTGTAATGCGTAACTATTCGAGCTTCTTGAACGTACATTCATTTAGGGAACTGTATGGTAATGCTTATTAACGTATTAAAAACTTTCATGTGAGAAACTTATCTAAGATTGAATGATTTTTATAACGCGCTTGTAGTGCCTGAACAGCTTTCACCCGAAAAACTTATCGGAAATTTAATGATCTTTATTTCTTTGCTTGTTTCAATATGGTTAGCAGTTAACTTAGTTTATTATTTTCCACCTCCATTTGTGAATTGATTTTAACCAAAACTTGATAAAACCGACATATTTTAAAGGTAAGTTTAAATGTCAAGTTTTGTTAAAATTGTTTGCGTATTTTTTAACTTATCGTAGCTACCGACACACACACATACGTACACAGACACGAAAACCTTCGCACATACACGTACAAGCACAAGAAAATGCACACACACCCATACGCTCACGCACACGCATACCCACACGAACACACGCACACGCACACGCACACGCACACGCACACGCACACGCACACGCACACGCACACGCACACGCACACGCACACGCACACGCACACGCACACGCACACGCACACGCACACACGCACACGACACACGCACACGCACACACACCACAGCACACGCACACGCACACGCACACGCACACGCACACGCACAGCACACGCACGCACACGCACACGCACACGCACACCACACAACACACACACACACGCACACCACACACACACACACACACACCACACCACACCACACACACCACACAACACACACACACACACATCACACTTCAATCTAACATTATCGATATGGTTCACAAAACGTTGACAGCGAAAACTACAAACCCACACGGTTGGCGACAGTTTGCAACGCACATTAAAGAAAGAAATATACCATGAGAGTTTATCGGAAATACTCTAAGACGTGATGCTACTGTATCACGTAACATTGAACCGAGACTCACAGCTATAAGTGAGAATTGCGATGCCGGTAGTAAATCAAGTGAAACCCCGCGAGGATCCTTTCGAAAACATTGAAAACAAAGATGTGGCGTTATTTCACCTACAAATACTTTTACAGGTATATTGATGTGCTCCAAAAACTTGTGACTGCTTACAACAACAGCCCTCATTCAAATATAAAGATGGCCCCTGCGGCTGTAAACGATGAAGAATCGCCAGAACTAAGCACACCTTTGAGAAGGGATAAGAAACGAACTGGAGCGAGGAAATTCTTACAATTAGTGCAGTATATCGCATAAGCGATCTTAATAACGATCCAGTTGTGGGTACCTTCTACGAGGAGGAGTTGCAATTTATTACGGTTGATAAAGACAAAGTGGACAAGATTTTAGCAGAAAAGGGCCGCGGACGATATAGACAATATCTGGACAAGTGGCGTGAATACAGTGACAAATTTAATAGCTGGGTGTTAGCTTCGCAACTGAAAGAAATATAAAATGGAGTTTTATCTTACCTTATTAAGTAATAGTTCCATGACGTATTTTCCTGACAATATAACGTCCAGTTTTATTACACAACTGCGAAAACGAATAAGATTAATAGGCTCATGGGTTGTAAGCATTTGGGATATTCAGTACCCTTGTTCTTTTGCCGCTGTAAGTGCGACACACAATTTAATTTATTATAGAACTGATCCACCCGCAATCGAAAAGAATGTGTTAGAGACGATATTAAAAAGGGCTGCGTCACATTTCCAACACGACGAGAAAGCCATTTGTGTGGAGGGTGGATAGTATGTGTTACCTTTCGCCTCGGGGAATTATGCCAACATAGAAGAAATTGCCAGCAAGCTAAATAACCACGAGCCAATAAGTAAATTGCTAACAATCGAATACCATAATCTAACTAAGCGCGTCACTACGCAATTGAAAACCTCCCTCTCGCTATTCGGATTCTCACAACGTTTAGCCTTGCAGTTGGGTTATCGGTCGTATCAAAACATAGCTATAGAACCAATAACCCCGTACCCCGCTAGTATATAGATAGGATTACCAACGCAGATGTTTGTTTATTGCGGCATCGTTGAACTGCAAGTTGTGGGTGATGTTTTATCTCCGCACATGCGTATAATAAATATTACTTCTGAAAACTATGCTTACGGAGGTCATAAAGATGTGGTTTTTTCGCCTGCACAGTACATACTCGTGATTACACGGGAATTTGAAAACATTGAGATTAATATAAAAACAGATTCAGGTGCAGCAATGCCATTCGAGTTCTGGACGTCGTGTCTGAAGCTACACTTTAAGAAAGTACAATAATGGTTTGTCCCTATCAACAATATTATATGAATCAGGCCGGTAACGGTATCGGCTCCATCTACAGAGGTGCACCATATCAACGTGTACGCCAAATTCAATAATGTGATTGAGATCGATAAACATCGGAATGTGGTCGTGGATTTCACCTGTTAAAAGCTCTAAATCACAATCTTCACCGAGCTGGTAGTGTAGTGGTGACACGACCTGCTTAGCATTCGGGAGGTAATGGGTTCGATTCCCGTTACCGTTTACCTTGTATGAGGTTTTTTCAGGGGGTTTTCCTCATATACATGTAGCGGCATGGTCCTTGCGTATATGCACACCATGTGCAGCAACTTCGGCGAATGCGGGGGTAGTATTTTCCCCCTCAAAACCCTAACTCCGTTCCTTCCGATCCCATCCTGACCACACCTATCCTAAATCCCACCATGCATATGTACGTAATGTATGTATGTATGCTGGGAACCCATGATTGTGGCTGAAGGAGCTCGGGAAGCTCGAGCAGCCCGCCCTTTTCCTTAGGGAGGGAATGAAATACGTTGCCTTTTCCTTTTCCATCACAAGCTTCAGTGTACAACAACAGCTCGAAGACGATAGACGCATACTTGGACGTACAAGGGTTTAGAGGTGTTGATAACGAATTCAATCCGAAAGAAATTTCCGTGATTACAGATCATGGTTCGTTACTGCTGATACTGATAAAGTCACCTAGAGATTATTTTATATCAAAACCCATGTATCACGGCTTGAAATGGCGGTCAGGGTATGTGGCACACAACGATTTCAAGTGGAGCTGCCCTTGTGCAGTTATTGTGAATACGGATCCACAAGCAAATCAGGTCAGCATTGGACTGCTATCTACATTCACGAGAATGGTAACGGGAATATTTTGACTCCTTTGGACGGCCCTAGGTTACATTTACGTTTCCTTGAGAAGAATTCTAGATGGTTCCGCTACAACAAAACGACGCTGCAAGATTACCGTTCGGATGTGTATGGACTTTATACGATAATGTTTTTGTATTTTAGAATAAATAATTTACCAATGCTTGATTTTGTAAATAAGTTTTTCACTACATGTTTAGTTATAAATGATGAGATAGTCAAGTTACTGCATAATGCTTGTTTTTCGCTATAAATAATCGTATTATTTTACTAAAATCTGATTATTATACTTTCCTAAGTGTATACCTATACGTTGGAGGAAATTGATTTGCTTTATAATGAAACCCGCTTGATAAGATGCAAGATACATAATAGTGACACAATTTCCTGTAATATTATGGAATAGTGTGAACGTACGCGTACGTATAAACATAACAAACCTTTTAAAGGAGTGTTAGTGCCGACATAAATGTAATTTAGCGTAGTATATATATAATAAATAAATGTTGATATTTAATTAGTTATTAAACATTATTTAATAAATACTGATTTTGGATTACTTATAGCTAATTATGTGGTATATAAAAAAACAGCACAAAATTACAAACCAAATCACTGTTTCTAATAACAATTACATAATCTTAAGAAGGAGAAATTCTTATATCCTTCTAAGCAAAGACAGATCTACAAGAATGTTGTTGTTAATACACAGTTCTTACTAAATGTGGATTAGTATCCTATATTGGGATAGTAGTCGCAATACTAATTAATTTGCAATCAATTTTCAAAATAATTCTCTCACGTAAAGTAATAAGAGTATAAAGCTCAGATCTCAGTAATTATAAGCGGATGCTAAATAAGAAAAAAAAAATTATTGACGATAATTAACGATTTCCGCTTTTTGATATATTTTAATTATAGAAAAAAAGATGCGTATTTTGATTAAATGTGTATTATTGTAGTAGATCATGAGTATCCGTTTGCAACAATTTCGCAATCGCGTTCTCACGAAATTTACATTTAGGTATTTGTATTGGTAGTATTGTCGAATTAGAAAGACCGACAACGGATGTGAATGATTAAGAAAATTATGTAGGAATTAAGAGAAATTGTGGGTAAAATTACACAGGAATTACGATAAGCTTTAAATTCTATGTGTATACAGATCTCCTTTTTCATTAATGAGGTTTCTAAAAATAAAGTTCAATATCGTCAGCAACAAAATCAATAAAATAAAATTGAAGCGTTACTCCATGGGGTTTCTTATCATGCCTTTAAACACAGCACACCCAAATAAATACTTTCTAGGAAGTTAGATTTATATTTAAAATATAATTTATTTACTGTAACTACAGAAGAAATCGGAAATGCGATAAAAAGTGGAGTACTTCAAACATCCCGTTGGGTAGTATTTTTAGAAAAGTTGTTATATTGTATTAGGTGTACATTTATAGTGCGGAGCGGGCGTATAGGTGATGAAAATTCAATTTATGATTTTCAACATGGAATAGCTTTAAAAATCTGTATACGTGCCTAATGTAAACCTGTACAAAAGCCTGTGTTTTCAACTTAATGTTTGGAGGTGCCTCAAGGGGGTAAATTTAAGAAAATTTTTAAATTATGTTAATTACGATAAATGACCGATTTTTACTTAAGATGAATTTTTTATTCAATGCGTCATCACTAGGAACAAGTAGAAATTAGAAGGAGCAATGACTGGTGAATACGGTGAGTGGGGTAAAATTTCTCAATTGACTGTTGTCAAATAGGTTTTCACCGGCGGCGCAATGTGAGGATGAGCAGTATCATACAAGACTATAATTTTCTCGTGTCTGGAGTATTATTCGGCGCGCTTTTCCTTGAGTGCTCGACTAAATCTCCCTAATTGTTTTCGGTAGACAGCCTCAGTAATGGTTTCGTGCTTTTTTTCAAAAATATTGGCTTAACCGTAAATGTTTAAGAATGGCCAGGTGATCTCCATAACTTCTTTCTTTTTGGATTATCATAGTGGATCCATTTTTAATTATCAGTAATTATACGGTGCAGAAAACTCTGTCGTTTATTCCTGGCAAGCAGCATTCCACATGCCAAAAATCAGCGTTCAGACCAGTTCGCATGGAATCCAATTCCCTTGTTTTTGAACCATTCCCAATGATTTTAACCGATGTGAAATTGATTACTGAGTCACTTTTAATGTAAGTGCAAGTTATTCTTGCATCTGGCACGAATTTTTATCCAATGATGCATCCAATTCCACGACTTCGGTCACTTTTGCCTTTCCTCTACGTTCTTTGTCTTCAATATCAAATTTACCGTTCTCAAACTTTTGATGCCACTCACGACAACTTCTCTCACTTAAGGCCACCACATGCTTCTACAAGTCGCCGATGCGCCTCAGCTGCAGATTTCTTCGAGTTGTAGAAGTAAATTAAAAGTTGCCGAAAATGACGGCTCAAAACTAGACATTTTCGCACACAAAAGGATATATTACACTGATAAAAAAATCACTAACATTTTAATGTTATGTTTACAGATATCCAACCTTACAATGACAATTTCAACTTACTGGTGCCAACCTCTGTCAAACGGCGGAAACTTATTTGTAGAATATTAAAGTCTGCAACGCTCTATATGACATTTTGTTTCAATTCAAACCTCAACTGAGCTAGTTGGATCTGCTTAGCATTGGGGAGGTAATGGGTTAGATCCCTGCTACCATCTACCTTGTATAAGGTTCTGTCAGGGGATTTTCCTTATACATATATAGCGGCATGATCACTACGTGCACGCACATCCTGTGCGGCTATATAGGCGAATGCTGGGGTAGCATCTTCCCCTAACTCCATTCCTTCCTGTCCTATCCTGACCGCACCCATCCTTAATCCCATCATACATACATACGTAATGTATGTATGCTGGGAATCCGTCCCTGCGGCGTAAAGAGCGTGAAAAACTTAAGGGTCCACCATCCCCTTCAGGGAGGGAATGAAACACGTTTCCTTCCTTTGCCTTTTTTCCAAACCTTATTTTGTTCATACCTTCTTTACTTTGACAGATATGGCAAGATAAGCGCCATTTTCAAACCCATAAAAACGTCAGAAGTAAGAAGGTCTTAATCGGTCAATAAACGTTACCGGTTTGTTGTAAAAAGAGTTCAACATTTCCATCATTTACATGCCCAATTGTTTAAACAGTTCCAACAAATTAAGTCAAGCAAGCTCAACATTTTATAAAAGATCAAAATTGATAATACATTTCACTAACAACATGAGCGGTACATATTTCTATCTAAAGGACATAATATACTTAATTTTTCTACGTAACACTCACAAGTTATTAGTTGAGTTGATCGGTCAATTTCCAGTTTTTGCTTTTATAGCGCGACGTTTCAGAAGCGGACTCTGTTAGTCCTAGGAAGGATTGATTTCCCTCTTGAGTCGAATTCATTTATTATGATTTTTATCCCAAGCACTTGACTACACTCAGCTTCGGACTTGGGTGCCATTCACTTACAAGTCTGACACATTTACCGCTGAGCCACGAGTAATCCAATATATATGTATATATATATATATATATATATATATATATATATATATAGGTATATATGTATATATTATTATTAGAAACATTAGGTAACTATTACTACACAAAAGTATAAACAAAATAAAACAAGATTAATAACTATCGTACAAAACAATCTAGTCTATGTTCTAAAAAGTCACCTTCATATTCCAAACACGGATAGCAACGTCGCACAATTCACCTCTGCTTTCAATTCTGCAATATTGTCAAACTTTTTCCAATGGGGTGGTATCCGGTGACCTTGCTGGCCACCGCACAATACCGTTTGTAGCAATCACACTATTGTTAAAGTTTTCTGCTAAATAGTTCATAACTTCATGGGAATTGTGGCGAGGAGCACCATCTTGCTGGTACCAAATGTTTATATGTTCCGCTAATGGAATATTATCTAGTAAATCTTCGATTTCATTAGCCAACATGTATTACCAGAGAACTAGACTTAACCCACTACAGCAAACCTCCGCATCTGTACGGCCTACCAAAGATCCACAAGGAAGGAATTGCTCTGAGACCAATTGCGAGCTCGAGAAATTCATTGTCCCATTAGCACACTATCTGCTAGGTATCATCACACCCTTATCGGAAAAACCGAATCTATGGTCAAGAATACGCACTTCGTGGAAACCATCAGAAACTTCAACCAATCCACGAAGAAATACTGATAAGCTTCGACATTGTCAGTCTATTCACAAATGTGCCTACCGATAAGGCACTAACTATCATAAGGGACAAGCTGGAAAAGGATGAAACGTTAGACAAACGCACGCAACTCTCGGTAAACACAATAATGGAACTTCTAACAATTAGAACTACATATTTCCAGGTAGAAGACAAATTCTACCAACAAGAGTTTGGGATGGCGATGGGTTCCCCACTATCACCCATAGTGAGCAATATATATATATATATATATATATATATATATATATATATATATATGGAAGACTTTGAAGACCGAATTCACAGAGAAAGCAATGATGTGGCTTAGATACGTGGACGACACCTTCGTAGTTTGGCAACACGGCAAGCATAAGCTAGATGAATTCCTAGATCATCTAAATAGCCGCGCATCCTCCATCAAATTCACAATGCAATTGGAGTCGGAACAAAAACTGCCATTCCTGAATGTACTTGTACACAGGAATGACAACACTTTCACGACAAGTGTATACAGGAAACCTACCCACACGGGAGGTACCTACACTACAACTCAATCACCACAAAACGTGAAGTTAGGCGTAGCAAAATGCTTGTACGATAGAGCAAAAACAATATGCTCAAAACAAGAGGACCTGAACAGAGAAAAGAAAATATCGCTAGAACACTCAAAGAAAATGGCTACCCCGATCTAACACCTAACCTTAACAGGAAAGGGTAACCGAAAAGAAGAACCTAAATATACAGCGATAATACCATATATACAAGGTACCTCAGACAAAATACGAAGAACAGGCAGCAAATACAAGATACGCACTGCCTTCAAATCGACCAGAACGCTCAGGGAATACTAACCAAAACCAAACCATACAATGAAGATCAGAATTCCAAGAACTGTGTATACAACCTACCATGCGAATGCGGCAGAGCATACATAGGAGAGAGCAGTAGACCACTCAAATGAGAACTCAGGAACACAAGAATAACGTCTGCAAGGGCGAAACAGAAAAATCAAGAATCGCCGAACATGTCTGAAACGAAGACCACCGCATCAAATGGGATAACACACAGATAGTGGCAAAGGACGAGAATACAAGCCGCCGGAAACACAAAGAAGCCACATACATCGCACTATCAGAAAATCCAATAAGCCAAGCTAGTGTAGAAATGAAACCCATATGGATTCCAATAATGCGCGAAGAGCTTAAGCGCAACACCTACGCAATAAGCTACGGCGCAACATGCGCAATAAACTACTGCGCAACTACGAAAATAGTTTAATATATATATATATATATATATATATATATATATATATATATATATATATATATAAGTTCTAACAAATATATATTGGATTACTCAGTGGCTCAGCGGTAAAAGTGTCAGACTAGTAAGTGAAAGGTACCAAGCTATAATCTGAGAGTAGTCAAGTGCTTGAGAAAATTAGATATAACAAATGAATTCGACTCAAGTGCGAAAACAGTCCTTCTCAGGACTAAGCCTGATGACGGAAGCAGAGTGCGCTTCCGAAACGTCGCGCTCAAAAAGCATAAACTGTGGAAATAGGCCGATCAACTCCAGTAATAGGAAACCACAGTTACAAAACACTTATAATACAGAAACATGTATAAATAGCGTTGTGATGTCAAGGTACCTTCATAAAATATCGGTCCTATAACTCGTCCCCCCAGGAGTCCACACCAATCATTAAATCGAATCGATTTTGATTTCGTAATGATCATATACGAAACTGTTTATGGGTCGACCAATAATGTCGATTTTTTCTGTTAAATACGCCATTGTTGCTAAAACATGTTTCATCAAACCATTCGCCGAGCAATAAAGTTTGACACCCTGTATTTGTAAAGATGGTATATTTTCTTAGAGACTATTATTTGTACTGTTGATCTCGGAATGTTATGTTCTTTTTCAATAACTCTAGTGGAAATTATATCATCCTCAGAAATCGCCAACAAAGCATTTAACTGATTATCTTCATTCACATGCTTATTGCGATGGTTTACATGTTTTTTAAAAGATCCATGTTCTTTCAGATTCCTTACCAGTCTATTAACTATCGCTTTCTAGATTTGAAAAATGTACCATTAGTATTGTAAAGTAAACTAATTTCTTTTCAATAAAACCAATATTTACTTATGGCAACTTTTTGTACAAGTTTATTGTGTATTCAACCACGGAATTATTCTGTTATTTAACTGTTCATTAGTTGGCATGACAATAAACAAAAAGAAAAGCAAGGCCTACTGAAGGGCTGAATGATATTAGTGATGTAAATAGTACATTTTAATATATTTATATCCTGAATACCTATGAGTATAAAACAGTTAATTCAAAATCAATTATAA
Source organism: Vesta saturnalis (assembly GCA_036346205.1). Lineage (NCBI taxonomy): Eukaryota > Metazoa > Arthropoda > Insecta > Coleoptera > Lampyridae > Vesta > Vesta saturnalis. Next base: position 5,033,795 of record JARFJB010002353.1, on the reverse strand, counting down.
CTGATTCGATAGCTTGTTTTTATTAAAAATTCCGAAACATATTTTTTGCAGTAATTTAAAGTTACTCATTGTTTCTAATAACACTTTTATCCTTAAAAACCGTGTGCTATCGATTTTGACATTGAAAATGAACTTTCCCGTTCGAAACGCGTCAAAAATATAAAGTGTGAAATATCGTTGAATTCGGAATCTAAGAGAGAATTTAAATAAGCTAAAATAATTTTTTCTTGTATTTTAAAAAATAAAGTTGATGATCGTTGCTATGATACGAAACGCTGAATCAAAAATTGGATGATACGATTTAATAGAGTAGAAAAAGTAGCCATAAAAATGTGCTTTCGTTTTTTTTGACAGCTCTTCAAATAAAGTCACCAGTTCTACAAATACCATAAATACGTTCCCTCGAATGCGCAACTTTTCTCCCATTTAATCGACTTTCCATCACTTACCGTTTCCGAGATCCCCATACAAAACGTTTTATATGGGAAATATATATATATATATATATATATATATATATATATATATATATATATATATATATATATATATATATATATATATATATATATATATATATATTAAACTTATTCGTGGTTGCGAATGTTACGCCATAACCTATTGCGCGCATTATTGGATTCAATATGGGTTTGATTTATACACTAGCTTGGCTTATCGGTTTTTCTCCGTATGTGGCTTCTTTGAGTTTTCGTCGAGTTTTATTCTCGTCTTTTGCCACTATATGTATGTGGTCCCATTGGATTCGGTGGTATTCGTTCCAGACATGTTCGGCGATTCCTGATTCTTCTGTTTCGCCTTTTCGAATGCTGTCCTTGTGTGCCTGAGTTCTCACTTTGAGTGGTGTACTACTTGGTCTATGTATCATCTGTCCCATTCGTATGGTAGATTATATATACAATTATTGGAATTCTAGTCTTCACTGTGTAGTTTGGTTTTCGTTAGTATTCCCCTGAGCGTTCTTGTCGATTTAAATACAGTGCGTGTTTTGTATTTGCTGCCTATCCACTGTATTTTGACCAACGTATTACCGCTGTTCGTTTAGGTTCTTCGTTTTCCGTCACACTTTCGCTGTTTAGGTTAGGTGTTAGACCGGGGAAGCCATTTTCTTGAAGTGTTTTGGTGGTATCTTCTTTTTCTTCTTTCAGGTCCTCTTGCTTCAATCATATTATTTCCGCTTTATCGTACAAGCATCTTACTCAACGTGAGAAGGCTCTGAATCGACGAACATGTCTAGAACGAAGACCACCGAAACCGATGAGACAAGATACACATACTGGTAAAGGACGAGAGTACAACTCACCAAAAAGAAGTCATATACATCGCACGGGTAGAAAATCAGGTAAGCCAAGGGAGTGTAGAAATAAAACCCATATGGATCCCAATAATGCGTGAAGGGCTTAGGCGAAATACAATTGTACAGAACTCATACATTCGGTATAATATCATTGCTTGGCCAGGCCATTTATTGACTAAAATTACATATCCTTGCAGAAGTCATTGGTTTTCGGAATTTAACTACATACATTTTAAATGTATTGCATATCGTGTAATCCTGTATTAATTACACAAAGTGTTAGAACATGACTTAGTGTTCATTGCTTAGATAGGAAGAGGAGGTATCTAAACACAATGTATTTGACAATGTTTTCATTTTAACCTACACAGTTTGAATAAGCGTTGTTATTGGACACTACAAACAAGGTACTCGTTCAATCATGACCGCAATTATTTTTAACAATAAGTAAATTTGGTAGTTGTTTCAAAGCTTGATATCTATTTTTTTTTGTTAGTGTGCTCATGCTTATGGTTAGTATTTACTTATTTATAGCTTATATATCTTATTCGTGGACTATTCAGGAGTCCTTCTCCTCTTCAGCCCTGGTCAATCCATGTTTGTAGGTGTTACGATGTTTTGTGTTATTGTATAGTTTACATTCATGGGATGTACTTATTTTTGGTGTAAAAAAAGAAAAAAAGTTTATTTATTTAATATTTAATAATGCGTTAATTGGCTTAAATGTGTGTAGTGTTAAGTGGGTTGCAGTGTGCTTAGTGTGATTATTAGATTCGTCGTCCGGTTTCTTGCAGGGGATGCGGAGGGCATATTGTCTAGGGAATCTTCTATCTCATCGGGGAGGTCGTCGAGGAGTTGTGTAAGGATCGCGGGGCCATGTTTGAATTTTAATTTAGGTTTTCTTCGTGGGAATTGGGGAAAATGATAGTTGTAGGGTGTGGTAAGGATCTCTTTGGTAGGGATAGTGTCGCTGAAGATTCTTCTATGTGCAAAGTTTTTCTGTAGTGTTTGGATTCTGTGTGTGGTGGTTGGTATGTTTGCGTGCTGTGTTGTGAGGTCACTAGAGTACCTGAGAGGTAACCTGTGTATGCGTCTGAGGATTAGACGTTTACAGGAGGCGATAGAGGAAAGGTGATTGGGGTTTATATTGGTGTATATTGGTGATCGGAAATCCATAACAGGGCGGATGTATGTTTTATAGGTGTGTAGAAGTGTTTTGGGGTGGCAACCTCTGATTCTACCACGGAGGGCGACCAATAGGTTTGCGCGGTTCCTAACCCTATTGAGTGTTTTTTTAACATCGGGGAGCCAATTGAGGGTTCTAGTAAACAAGATTCCTAGGTAGATGATCTCATATTGGAGTGGGAGTCTTTCTTGATTTAGGGTGAGAGAAACATTTATGAAGGCTAGCTTTGGGAACTTATCTTTAGTGTAATTAGGATGGCGGAAGTGGATAGTTTGGGTTTTGGTGGGATTCACGGAGACTCTCCACTGGTTAGCCCAGTTGGAGAAGTTACGCAGGGTTTTCGATATGAGGCGGGAGGCTGCTTCGCTTGACCGCCCAGAAAGCGGTGTCATCTGCAAACTGCGCAACGACTACTCCGGGTTGTGTGACTTGAAAAGGATCGGAGAAGGTTTTCCTTACTTTGACTCGAACTGACCGATTGGTCAGGTGCGAAAGTAGGAGTTTGGAAAAGGGAAATATCTAATAGAAATAATTGCATTATAATAAGTGCTAATGTTTCCTCTAAACGTTACTGGTAGACGTTACTCCTTATGACTATGGCAATACAAAGATGTAAAGGTAAATTTGTTTCAGAAATTCGGGGCGTAGGGCAAAGCACTTGATAATCATGCCAATCGGTTTATGTGTTTTAACATAATGTCGCTAGAGGACGTCACTTAATATAAACTTGCCAAAGTTAACTAAATTGTTTTGGGTTACAACAATGTAGCGACGTTGAAGCGCAATGTACTTGATAAACATTTTAATCAGTGTGTGTTTTGAATAAATTTTGCTAACAGACGTTATGAACAAGCCATTTCTTATGAACATGACAATATTCATTTGTAAAGTAGTAAACTCTGTGGCAGTTTTAAGGATACGTGACATCTAAAACTAATGATCTTGGTACGTCCTTAATTAGTCTAATTATTTCTACTAGACGTATTAACGGATATAATGAACATTCTGCTCATTACTAATATGATTTGGTATTCGCTGTTAAACTTAGGTAACTTCGTTTGCGTAAAAATGGATGCACATGGCATACATTTCAATTAGTGTTAGTTTGAATAAACTCTGTTAGGTGATGTTCATGAACATGATCAACTTAATGTTAAAGTTTGGTAAATTTTGAGATAATTTCAATAAAGCGTAGGGTGTAGTTATTTCTCCTAGACGTGAACACTCAGCTCATCATCAAACTGACGTAATATTCACCAATTAAAGTTGTGTAGATTCGTCTGTTTCAAGAAGTTGCGAGTCATAAATAAGTGTAATGCACTTCAATAGTTTTTCTTTTAACGTTACAAATGTGATATCCTTTACATTTCCAAAAAGAACCAAGTATAAGCCCGATGTATTTGACAATCATTTCAATCAATGTGCGTGTTTTAAATAAAAGTTGTTAGTGAACATTATGAGTATGATACTCATTATGAGCAAAACAGTATTCAATGACAACATGACAATACTCAATTGCTTAGCAAAACATTATTCAATGACGATATTCAATTGTTGACAGTATTTATTTCCTAAATCATTCAATAAAGAATGGGTTAAATTCTAAGCGAAACATATTTGGTAAATATAATGAATGAGCTGTTTTGATAAAAAGTTGTTAGTGAACGTTATAGACAAACGGCTTGTTATGAGCATGACATCACTGTAACTATCTAAATGCAATGTTATTATGAAGCACTGCACAGTTTTAATGGCTGTTATGAACATTCATGAATGAGAGATATTGTTCTATTGTTAGAGTTTAGGTAAACTTTTTCAAAGGTTTCAAGAAACAAAGTATATTTTTCTAGAAACTATGGCGCTACAACTGAGTTCAATGTACTTGGTACTCTTTTCGCTCAGTGTACTGACTAGACGTTTGTGGTAGATACTATGAACTTGAACATAACATTTGTTGTAAACCTGGCCCAATATTAACTTGCTTATATCAGGAACACTTTTTTTATTAATTTACTAAGAAAAACGAGTGATACAAAATACAATGTACTTATTAAGCTCTGTGGTTTCACTATATTAGATAAAAATTGTCATTGGCTATTATGAATTGTTACTTATGAACAACTGTAAACGTTCGGTCGATTAATGTAATTTTTTATAACGTTTCAAGAAACAAGAATAATAATCCGTGCGCAAAGTGTCGTTTTGATTAAGGGTTGTCAATATGAAGCTCATTTTGAACATGAAGTATATTTGTTTTATATTTATTAAGCATTTACTTCAGTAAACGTGTTTTTGCTTGACATTTTAAGTGAAGAAACATTATGATAATACTTCCTTCTTTGTGTACATATTATTAGTTGATCAAGTAAAAAGTACAATATAATTATGAACAACGGCAATGTTTTATGTAATCACTGTTAACGATCGTTATGTAATCACTGTTAACGATCGTTATGAACAAGAGTTTGTTTACTTGAATTGGATAATTTTTTTTGGGATCATGTAAAGTACATTGCTAAAAAGCTAACAAGGGGCTATACCTACGTTTAAAGTGCTTGACATTTATTTCTCTCAGTGTACGTTTGGTGACTAGGCTTTTCCAGTAAACTTTATGTAAATGATATTTGTCACAAACATGTTTTAATATTCATATGTCTATATTGAACACTTCCTGAACAGTTTTAAGAAAAATGGGTGATATGAACATGTTATCCGTTATGAACATTACTTAATGTTAGAGTTATATGTTTTACATATTTCAAGAAACAGGAATGATATTCCAAACTCAATCTATATGTTGGGTGCATTAATAAAAGCGACATTCCTTAAGAACCATCCTGTATCTAGTATATTGAAACATCGCTCTAGACTATTTAGGCCCTCTTTGTACTTCCATATAGAAGGCGCACCAATAACCGTGGTGTAAGTGTATTAAATAAAAACTACTACTAACCGTTATGAACATGTTACTCGTTATGAATGTTAATTAACGTACTGTTGTTTAGAGTTATATTATATTGAAATGAGTCGCTCTAACTCCTTTACCTCTCTATTGCTCTTTCATTGAGAAGGCGCAACAACAACAGTCGTTAATATACAGTTAGGGTAGAACCAGGGCTGGGACGATTACAGGTAAAAAGTAATCGATTACCGATTACAATTACTTTGCTCAAATAGTAATCCATTAGCGATTACTCATTACTCTTCAAAATTGTATTCTATTACAGATTACTTTCGTAATCGCAAAGCAATCCCAATAGCGATTACAAAAACGATTACTTTATTGGATACTTGGGGAATGTTATGTTTTAAACTAATTCTAAGTCACACCAGGTTACTTGCCTGATGTCATACCCGTGACTTTTGAGATAAAATTTCTTCATATAACCATTTAGCCTCTTTAACATATTACAGACAGATCACAGAACGAGTCATGACCACTCAAAAATAACGCTCACTAGATGCGCATGAAATTCGTCCTCTGCAAGCAGTGTTTAAGGTTGTTTGCATTTATTTTTTTCGAATACTTTCTATGCCTAACACTGACCCTACTCACCTGTCATGTCTCGTTCTGTAATCTGTACATCCACTATATGCACTGCACTACGTACCAATTTCTGAGTTTTTTGAACATAAACTTATATGGTCATGGTCGGATCTAATCGTTTTTACATTTATCTTACAGTATAGTTTTAAAATACAATTTTACAGTTAATTTATCTAAGACAGAAGGAATAAAAATTTGACAGGTAGTGCATGTAATGTGAAAGAGGCCAAATTGTAACTTGGTTGGGTAGGAATCATAGCCCACTTTCCACTAAAAGTTTCGCAGTTGGCAGAATGGCAGATTAGTAGGAAATTTTAAATTTTGGAAAATGTGAATAATGCGATATAGTCCAACATAAATAGAAAATTCAAAATACGCTTACACAAAGTAATCGTGATTTATACAAGGTAATCGCGGTTACACAAAGTAATCGTGCTTTTTTAGGAGTACGGTACGCATGATCGCAAATTCGAAAACGATTACAAATTACACGTAAATTTTAATCGATTACCGATTACTGATTACTCTCTAAAAAGGTAATCGCCCGCGATTACTGATTACAGAAAATGTAATCGACTACTGTAATTGATTATTTTTTACTTGTAATCGTCCCAGCTCTGGGTACATTTATCGCCATAGTATTTATTGTTATTATTTACGACCTCTTTAATTTTCATTGTGTTTTCCAAGCCCACCATACGACCACGCATGCAAATGGTCTAATTTGGGCATCGGTACCTCTGTGCACGTGACAGTTCCCTTTGCTAGCTGGGTATAACGAATGAAAATTAAACACTATTAATCCTGTGAGCTCATAACGAAATATCGGACGAAAGAATATGTAATTTCGAGCAAGTTTTCTATGTTCATATAATTATTAACAACGCTCATTAGTTTTCTGGTTAGGAACTACTGCTAGTACAAAGCTCACCATTGGTGTGTATATTTTACAACTTACCAAAACCCATTGCCTAACGTTACCTTTACGTTCAAGTTGTTAGATTAGTAGAAATGATTATTTTTCCGTTTTTGTTTTACTTCTTTAGTATATCAGTTATATCCATTAGTAAATTTCACTTTCTAAAAGAATTAATTTAAGTTTAGTTCTCTGTTTTAATTTGATTTAGTTCAAGTATCATTTAGGGTATCGTTATATTTTAAGTAAATTATTACTGCCTGAAGACAACAATTTTGTTATATGAGTATCGAGAGGTCAGAAAAAAGGAGTATTAGCACGAAAAATAGGCGAAAATCTGGTGTTGCAAATTCTTTTAATGTTACAAGAAAATGCAACAGTCAGTTGCAGAGAAACTGAGGCAGAGACTGACTTATCGCGAACTAGTATTAATCCGATTACGTTAAAACACTAGTATCATCGGTACCACCTTGATATTGGACTGTACAAACCTTATATTAATGGAAAGCTTGTCAAAAAAGCTTTTGACCAGTACAATAACAAACAAGAGGTGCCATTTGAAAAAAATGAGTTCTAGATATTCCTAATTTATGTTTAAAAAATCGTAGTAGACACATGCGTCTATTGAGTAAACACTTAGAAGATGCAAAAAACGTCCAGGAATCAAACGGCGTTAATTACTTTGATTTATCTGCAAGGATTTGTAAGGTACGAATTTTCGAGCAGACCCCTGCATTTCCAAATTCTGGCAAAAAAGCGCCACAAATCAAAGCTGATGATAGATCAGGTAAAAACGTCTGATGTAAAAGTGATTTGTACTTTACCACAATATCCAAAAATAAAATCAAAACTGGTACATTCGATTTAAAAAAAACATAACTCTAGTGTTTTTTAATATTGGCACATCCTCCGTACCAACTGCAATATTTTTAAAATGTGCAGCAGAAACGCATCTATAATCTAAATAAAAGTCAACTAGGTATTCTAATAAATGTGCACAATAAGATGGTGGTGAACAGATAAAGTACATACAAAATCATATGTTTACGCATGAAAGCATTACTGAGCTGGTAGCGTAGTGGTGACACGACCTGCTTAGAATTCGGGAGGTAATGGGTTCGATTCCCGTTACCGTCTACCTTGTATGAGGTTTTTCAGAGTTTTCTCATACAGTACATGGTCAGCTATATGCACACCATGTGCAGCTACTTAGACGAATGCTGGTATTATTCAAGAACCCTAACTCCGTTCCTTCCGATCTATCCTACAATCCTTAATGCTACCATGCATATATACGTAATGTATGTATGTATGCTGGGAATCCATGATTGTGGCTGAAGGAGCTGGGAAAGATCGAGCAGCTCGCCCTCTCCCTTGGGGAGGGAATGATATACGTGACCTTTTCCTTTTTTTTTCATGAAACCATTGGACATTTATGAGTTGTTAAGTTAAAATATGTGTTTACGCATTTAGTGTTTTTCTTAAGTATGATCTGGAGCGCGCGTGTGTGTATCGTCGTGTATAATAATTATACATAGTGCTTTATTTTAACCCTTTTATTGGCAATAACAGTAGATAATTTTTTAGGGTAATTTCGTATTTTATGAAATTTACATTTTGTTGTTAAAATAACATAATCCCGTGTGTTCTGATTAATAAATCGGAGAAAACACGCACATCCCAATTACGAAGAGCCAAGTAGTTATTAGCGATAAAAAGGGACGATATCGCTGACAAAAAGTTAAAGTACGCAAGAGTATGCCAGAACCAGGTAATGTCTATCACTCAAGTTCAAACTTAACACACTAAAATTTCATATTATAGGAAAACCGTCAAGTCTTACTGACAAAGGTGATCCCGGTTGGGTTCCTAGTATTAATATGGGATATGTAACGATTAAAACACGAAATGGGGCCGACTTAAAAAGGAACGAACGTATAGATAGAAGGGCTATTAAGAAAAGTCGAACAGAAAGGCACTGGATGAACCTTTAATAAGTACTGCCAGTATTTTAGTAAGTTCATATATTTTTACTGTTTATGTAATTTATTCTCAAAACTATAGATTTTGACTAAACTCGCTAAGAAATACCTTCTGTTGTTCAAAAGTACTGTCAATTATTTATCGAAACTTGATTTATAGGAAGACGAAGAACCTCAAACTGCAAGTTGATAGTAGGGCAGCTGCATGAGTGCCAATGAAGAAGTACAAAATGTAGATGAAGATGGTTGAAGTGCTGGCATTTTACATCAAACTACCAATACCTAACTACTGTTAAAGAAGGACTAAATATAAAACTATAGTCATATGAACTAAATTTAAATAACATTTTTAAGCAACAAAAAAAATGTGTATATATTTTACTGGATTATCACCAACTATGCTCGAACTAATATAAAATGATGTGAGAAGCAATATACTTGTACATCACTTATCTGCATTATGTAAACTTAAAAAGCTTCTTTTAAGCTTAATGAAATTATGGCTTAATATAGAGTTTATACACCTAAGCTATATATTTGAAGCGTACCCAGGTACCATTTCTCGATATTTTATGAAATAATACATACCTTTGTAAATACAAAGCACTGGTGAAGTGGCCAGATAAGGACACTTTGATAAAAACGTTGCCAAGTTGCTTCCGTAATTCTAATTTTCAAAAACTACAGTTATAATGAACTGTTTCGAAATAGTTATTGAAAAGTCCCGTAGTTTAGTAATAGCTGCACAATGCTGGCCAAATTATAAACATTATTATAAAATCAAATATTTAATTGGTATTACTCTCCAATGATCAATTTCCTACATTAGTGAAGCCTTTGGTGGTCGCTATTCTGACAAGAAAATTGTGGAACGTTACGGGTTCCTAAATAAAATTCTACCGGGAGAAATGCAACAGTCTTGTTACCTACATTTACAAGAGGAAAAATCAGCTGCATCCTCTCGAAATAGAAGAATCTGTTCGGATTCATGTGGAACGAGTGACTGGATTGATACGACAAAAGTATACGATATTGCAGGAAAAAAATTTCACTAATTATATTTGGAGGAAAAGAATGTCCAATTGATAAAATTGTGTATGTTTGCTGTTTTCTTAATCCCCTATAATCTTAACGTAGTTTATTGTATTGTATATTTTACATATAACAGGCATATGGTTTTTTTTTCTAAAGAGTTTCTTACGAAATAGACCTGTTGATGTGTGGTTTATATTAGGAATATGCATTCTTAAAAAAAACTGTCAAATCTGAATTTACTAGCTTTATTACACAAAAATTATACATTTTCATTATTCAAACAGTTTTGACAAATAAAATGCGTAAACTTAGAAATATTAATACACTTCTCATGAAACTAGTTTATAGGATATGTTTATCTGATAAGCATCTGACATTGGAATGCCATTATCTGTCTCATCGCACGCTCACCAGGTTTCGGTAATACCCTTACCTTCCAGCCTTTTGAAATAACGGCCTAATAATTCTGGTAGAACAATTTTTTTATGGTAGTGCATCGCACGTGGCCATACAACCGCATCTCTACAAAATCTTTCCACAAAAAATTCTTTGGGACTCCACACCTCAATATCATAGAAATTGACGTTACATATAAAGATCTCCATTTGAATCTGACAATTATTTGCATGGTGTTTATTGTCACCGGGTGTAAAAATTTTAAGCAAATTACTTTAGATAATTTTTTTCGTCTCGTTTTTCGAAATCTTGGTTTTAAAAGCTAAACGATTTAAAATGTTTTGTTGTTGCTATGTGAGGGCTCTTTTTATTACAAGTTAAAAATTGGAATTTCAATTCAGTAAAGACGTATAGTTTTTTACTTGTTTGTGTCACGAATAATCGAAATTACCTTATTTTAAAATTACATTGATGCATCGCTTGCTATTGATGTTACAAAGCTTCATATTGTATTTCGGATTAGAATTTGTCGTATTTAGTTTATGATGGATTTCTTTGCTAGAATAAATTTAAATTAGAATCATAAATATCATATAAATTTTCCCAAGGTTTAAAAATAGAAACGCAATTTGTTATTAAGCTATAAAATTCTAAGTTTCTGTTAAAATCCATTGAGGGATGGTGCCAAGATTCTTTTGTGGTAAAGCATACCGATTTGGGTTTAATTACGAATTATCATTATAGGAGAAGGCAATATTTATCTAAACTACAATATGACCTCAGTAAAATTTAAGTACATGCGCACCGAAGAGTGGGATAAGCCGTAGTTACTTGAAAAGCTTTCATGCAGTTTCTACGTGAAAGCGTGGAATTAAAAGAAAATATGACGTAATTTCTCTCGATCATTTACGGAAGGGACATATTGTTTCTACCGCGTTTATAATTTAAATAAATGTGTTTCAGATTGGTTGTTTTTAAAATTGAAAATTCGAAATTGATGTGTTTGTCTCCAGTCTTGGTCTTGACCTGGTTAAGTGCAGTAGTGAGTAGGAGGGAGGGCAAAGATATTTCCGCCGACGTTTCGGGTCCTTCGGAATGTATCGTGTACAGCGTGTCCTTTTCGCCTTTGTGCGGTTTTATTGGTGGTTCACCAGGCCGGGGAACTTTATGTGATTTTTACCATGGTCTGCCTTTCGGTTCCAAAATTAAGAGAGCGTTTTTCATCAAGTGCTTCCTGATTTATGGAGTTTTAATCGCTCTTGCGTATTTTGTATATTGTTTATGGAGGTTTTAAAGAATATTTGTTGAAGGTAAACTAACTTTGCATATTCATTGTGTTTGTGCTTATCTTACGATTGTCCGTGTTTTCGCCAAATGTACCTCAGGTTTATGTGCATAAAAATTTCACGCTGTAGAATTGATAATTTTGAGTGTAACAAGGGTTTACGTAAATGTTTTGAATTTTAACAAGTTTGACTTGCAAGTTTTACAGCAAGTAGGGGTGTATCTCCTCCTCTAATTAAATTTCTAGGTAACCGGCCACGAATTAATGCGGCCGTAAATTTATTATATGTATCGTCGATTGTATTTTTTTATGCCCTGTGTTCGTTCAATAGATGAATAATTAATTGGATTTATGAGCATTATTTGTAATCCTCCCGAATAGCGAAGACATTAATGATTAGAAAGTGGTATTTTACAAATGTAAAACTAAATAGTTTTAGTAGAAGCTAATTTTATTAGGTTAAAACTTTATTGGTTTGACCTGCAAGTGACCAGGTAGTGTGACGCGTTTAGTTTTATGTAGTTTTTTATAGCTTCTTTTACATTAAATTTGCATTGTTTAATGTAGCAAATTAGAAACCTTTGACGACGTTGGTTTGGTTTATGTTTAGTTATTTGATTTTGAGTTCAAATTGTCACAGAATTTTGTTGATGACTAGTATTTGAATTTTGACTTTGCAATAATTCAGCGAAATATTTAGGGTTGTTTATTTTTTTTGTTGTTTGCGTGTATTTTGTTTAGAAGCCTTGGGGGTAACGTAATGTAAAATTAGGTTAAAGAAAGCCATTGAGCCCCAATAGCTGATGTACATGCACGCTTCCTTAGTATTTGAAGGCGTGTGAATATTTTGAGGTTTGTTTATAGCTAAAGTTCCCGGAGCACCTCTTCGTGCACCTGAAGGTAAATGAAGCCTTGTGTCTATTTGCGGCTGATTTATTTATGCGTGTCCAGGTGTATTCTCACCGATTTTTTATCAACAGACTGGCGCCAATTATACGACTTTATTTCAATTGCAACGACTTTCGACAATACGACAAACTAACTTTAGTATTTTTAAATTCAAAAACACGCCCATGTCCCTCTGCCCCACCGAGCTAGTCCGGTGCATTTTAATTATCTGTGACCTTCCGTGCTAATTTAATTTTCCACCGTAATATCATTTAAATGTAATTTATTATTGCGAAATTTTAAGAAAGAAGTTTTTGTTTCCATTGTGTGTTCTTGCAGTGTTTGGAACTTCATGTTGTATGAGCGTTTTATTTCAATGTATCTTCTTACACAACAATTACACGTTGATAAGCAATCTGGAGAAGCACCAAAATAAGGGTTTATTATTAACCCAACTTTTTCCTCAAAAACTTCAACACGAGGATATTTTTCTTTATATGTAGCTAACGCAACTTCTTCATGATCAAATGCCCATTTACTATATTTGCTTTTAAATCTTGTTTGATGGATAACAAACATACTCGAATAATGAAATTGATGGTCTCGCTAATGACGTTCTAAGAACCTGCTTCAATATTGAAGATGTTTATTCTTCCAGCCCTTTGGGATTACAGAACATTGTGATTACTTCATTGTCCTTTTTGTAACTTTTTGCATATATTTTCGTCCACAATAGGGCTATATCTGGTCGATATTTAAAGAAGATGGTCGTACGTTAAGTCTTCATACTCATTATATAAATCATTTGATGGTTCCAATTTGTCTTCATAATTTACGTAGGTAGGTCGCAAAGGGTTCAAATATCCTTATAGCCACAACAGTTTCGCCAAGCTTTCCTGCTTCCTGAAATAAAAACCTTCATCAAATAAATATAATTTCAACAGATCTACATCGTAATGCCCTCGACATTCTACTATTATAATTTAAATTTAATATTACGATTTAAGGTAACTTGTTATAAAAATTTTAATCGGGCTTACAGTAGGTACTAATAAAAATATTATGGAAGATAGAAATATTTAGAGTTCTTAAAATTCTAAAATAAACATATGTAAAGAGGCGGGAAAACATGCACTAATGTACTTTGACGATATTTTCAAAGTTAGGTGTAAGAAATGATACCAAATAAATTATTAACGTTTTGTCTGTACTCCTAATGCACCCCTAAGAATGATATTAAAAACTATGCATAAATGCCAATCATTGGCATAAATTAAATATCAACTAAAAATTCCTCGTAAATGTGGTACAACTTACAGGTACTTAAATTTAGTTATTATATCATACTTCCGGTAATCCGTTTAGATTGATTGGTATAACAGATCCAGATTTAATGTTCATCTGGGATGATCTGCGCCAGTCCATAACTTATCTTAACAGCACCAGTCATACTCGATGCGGAACCAACTTTCCATGTGCAAGACAGGTCCTTTGTAGCTTTAACCTGCATATTTTGCTCCCCATCCATAGCTTACAACACAGCACCCAAATGACTACTTCACTGAGCCCGGACATACAAGTGCAATGCACTGTACAAATATCGTGGTTCTCGCATTCTTTCAGAATATTTTACCTAATTATAATAAATTTAATAATATGTGTTTCTCGCATATAAAGAATGGCTTGGTGTAAAAATCGAGAACAAGTATTTTGCTTTACATTATACAAACTATACAAACGGTAGACAGATGGTTCTCAAGTCAATGTAATTATAAAAACAAGTACTTAAATGGGCTAACACTAGAATGAAGTGATTATATTTTTTACATCTAATTTTTATTATAAAACCCGAAACAATATCTATATGCTTGCAATGACTTGTAGACTTTCACTTGCTCTGTACTATAAAAATTATGCGTTAACACTGAGTAATTGTGTATATCGCCCCAATAGATCTTCGGAAGCATTTCCTTGTGAAAATGAACGTCTACGTTGGATAAAGTATATATAGCAAGCCCAAAATATTGAATTTTGTATCTAATAGCTATATCTAGTTGTAATCGTTGCCAGTAAGTGCTTGTATTTGATTTTATCCATGATATGCCCTGATCTAAATCACTATACTTACTAGCTAAAATAAAAAGAACCTACACTGAGGTGGGTGCTATGCTGCAGGCTACCAGTGGGGTCACAGGTAGCGGATAGAGCACGGCCTCTAGATATAAGTGTGAGCTGCGAAATATGCAAGATAGTCTGGACTAATAAGCAGTCCCCGACCGAATGATCACCGGTATAAGTGATACTCTGATGAATTGTCCACAGTTTCTCAGGAGGGTGGAAGAACAAACATAGGCTAGGGCACTTTCTTGTCCAATGGGTGAGAAATTTCTCCCAAAGGTGGACGGACTAAGAAACATAGTCAAGAGCATGGGAATGCAGAAGGCAATGGGAAACCACTGCAGTAAAGATCCTGAATTATATCCCTAGTAAAAATTATTATGGCAAATAGTAAATATCAAGGTAGTAGTACTAATCATGGTTTACAGAAGCCAAGATTCGGCAGGGAAGGAGACATCTCTGACTACAGGGCCTTCTAGGTCGGAATCATGCGAAATCCTTGTGAAATGAATAACCAACACGTTCGAAAAACTAAGATATACGCGAACATTAAATTTACAACATGGAACGCATGTACGCACCGGGAAAACTGGAAAATGTCATTGTTGAAATGAAGCGACTGAAGTTAGATATATTTGGAATTAATGACGATCAATGGCCAGGAACAGGACAAAATAATAATCATAGATATGGAGTAGGGATAATAACAACAAAAGAAATAAGTAAATTGGTGATAAATTTCTCTCCCTGTTCAGACCGAATATACATAAAATCAACCTTCTACAAGTATATGCACCGACAGGAGATAAAGAGGAAATTGCGGAGTTCTACGTATAATGATACAATGATTCAGATATAATGATATCACGAAGATTCAGAAACTGTATCATCTTGGCAAGGAGGTATCCTGAAACGGATATTAGCTCAAACCACAACCCTATAGTTGCAACTATGAAAATGAAAATGAAGAAATTAAGGAAAGGTAATGAAAGAATCATGGACCTGAAAAGATTAAAAGAACCTGGCACAAGATAAAAAGTTACAAAGAAGAGAGAAAGTGAGAGAGGTAAAGGAGCAAAACACGCATACAGGAAACGTAAACGATCAGTGCAAAAACATAGCTAATGGGATAAGAGAGATAACAAAAGTAAACCTAAAACCCCATGAGAACAACACAAAAGCTGGATAACAACAGAAATTCTTGCACTTATGAACGAACGAAAAAAGTGTAAAACGACTAACATAAAGGAATACCAACAAATAAATAAGCTAATTAAAGTAAAGATAAGACAGGCAAAGGGAAAATGGTTGCAGGAACAGCGCCACGAGATAGAAGAACACCAAAAGAAACACGACACATTCAATATTCACAAGAAAATCAAAGAAATAACGGGAAGAAGAAGATAGTAAGTATGATAAGAGATGAGAATGGGCACACTATAGTAGCCATTAAAGAGAAAATGAAGAAATGGACCGAACGCATTAAAGACCTATTCGAAAATGAAAACTAAGGAAGTAACTATGATATGGATCATGGGGAAGCAGGACGTGACGTTGATCTGCTAATAATAAAAGAAGAGACTAGATACGCCCTACAAAAGACAAAAAATGGAAAAGCTAGTGGCCCCCATGAAATTTCAGTAGAACTTCTAAAATTGATAGACCAGGAGGCTATAGATATCCTCCTAGACCTTTACCATCAATAACATCTACGTAACCGGAGAAATACCCACGTAATGGTGAATCTCTACCTTCATAAACAAACCATATACCAAAGAATGTAGCGAACACACAACAATAGCGCTAATAAGCCATACTCTTAAAATTTTTCTGAGAATAATACATAATGGTATATATAAAAAGCTAGAATCAGAGATAAGTGACACTCAAATGGGCTTCAGAAAAGGTTTAGGTACCAGAGAAATCTTATTCGGTCTAAACGTACTAACGCAAAGATGCTTGGATATGAACCAGGAAATGTATACCTGTTTTATTGACTTCGAAAAATTATTCGACAAGGTCAGGCATATAAACAACTGAAACGAATACTTACTAACAAAAACAGAGATATTAGAATTATTTTAGCACTCTACTAGAATAGAAAAGGGTAAAAATCGAACACGAATTGACTGAAGAAATTGAAATACGTCGTGGTGTGCGCCAGGGTTGTATCCTGTCTCCCATGCTGTTCAATTTACATAGAGACGATATCTGCCAAAGAGCACTACAAGGAGGCATCAGAATTTACTGAGAGATCGTAAATGATTTGATTAACAATTTATATTGTAACGAATATGGTGTAAAGATAAATCTGAATAAAACAAAATTTATGATCATAACAAAGAATCCAAATAACAGGGATACTCTCAACATCAACGATGTTCAGATTGAAAAGGTTATTTGCTACAAATAGTTAGATATGTGGATACACGAGCAATGTGACCAAACTAGCGAGATTAGAACCATAATTGAAATAGCCAGGAATGTCTTTAATAAAATGAAAAAATTCCTCAGTAGCCGAGACATCAATAATGCGTTAAAATTAAGAATTCTACGTGTTCTGCACGCTAATGTACTGAGTAGAGGCCTGGACTATGAAATGGGAGCATAGCAGGAAAGTTGACGCTTTTGAGATGTGGTGTTACAGAAGAATGCTTACAGTTGCGTGGACAGGAAGGGTGACAAATGTAAAAGTCTTACAGAGATTGGAGAGCAACTACGAGATCATGACAGCTATTAAAAGACACAAACTTAAGTATCTGGGACACGTCATGAGAAGACAGAAGTACGAGCTATTGAGAAACATCATGCAAGGCAAAATAGTGGGAAAACAACGAGTTGGAGGACAAAGGATGTCTTGGCTAAGAAACTTGTGGGAATGGTTCAACTGCCGCTCAGGAGAATTATTCAGAAAGACCGCTAGCAAAATTAAAATTGCCATAATGATTTCCAATGTACGATAGGAGAGGTACCCCAAGAAGAAGACACTACAGAAAATACTTAAAGAAACTACAAAATGCTTATGACCTATGACCCGATGTACTAAGTATGTATTTCGTAGGTGGAAGGCATGTACACCCCATCCCGCTCGGTGCAATATCATCACCTTTACTATGGGCTCCTTAATATTGGTGCTCCAACTTTCTGAGTTGGGTAAGGGCTGCCGGCCACTTTCTCCTTTATTTCTTATTTACTCGCCAACACGCACTAGCCAAGCGTGGCGTTTTAACGGCTAAACTCTTAAAATGACGAGTTCTAAAACATATGCTATACCCCAGATGAGTAGGGCGAGACGCCCTCACTCTCACATCGATTCGTCCATCCGTCCCAAGGATTCTGGGGGAGGACAAAAATTCGTCAATACCAAAATCAGGACTAAGAAGAGCAAGATCTGCCAGGAATAAGATTCTGCGTCATTCGGACGCCCGGGACGGCAGGACTCAAGCGACCTCGGTCATCGAAAGTACCAACATTCGGATTCATTACTGCAACATACGTGGTATCAGGTCGAATATTAATGCTGTTCACCAACACCTTGAATAAGTGCAACCGGACATTGTGTTTCTATCAGAAACTCTAGTCTCCCCTGGACGCACTGATTCGCCAGACCTTCAACTTCCCAGATACAACCTCAACTCTAACTTTCGCCCTAAAGGCGGAGTATGTACGTATACCAAGGGCAAAGTAGGTTGTGACATGATGTCCACTTTGGAAAACAACAAATTTGGCGCGATTTGGTTCAAACATTCTGGCCCTCAATTTGTGAAATTCTACTGTAGTTTGTATAGGTCTCCAAATGATAATAACTTCCAAACTCTTCTTGTTTACCTTAGTCTGAAAATAGACTACCTCTTATCACAGCTTCCATCTTGCGATATTTCAATTTTAGGAGATTTTAATGCCTATAACTCCAATTGGCTTCAATTTTTATCTGCGACTAATCCCGCAGGCCACAGTGCAAAAGCATTTGCTGTATCCTGCGATATCACCCACATCATTTCCGAACCAACCAGAATTCCTGACAACCCTAACCATACTCCACATGTTCTGGACCTATTCCTTACAATTAACACACTTGTTTATAAAACAAGAATCCTTTCCCCATTTGGTCAATCAGACCACTGCCTAATCGAAATAACTTCCTCTGTACCCAATCCCACTGTTACTCGAAAAACAGATAGAACTATATGGTGTTTTAAATCAGCTAATTGGAGTGAACTGGGAGATTTTTTTGCAACCTTCCCCTGGCGTGAGTATTGCTATAAACGGTCCTCTTCTTCAAACATTGCTCTTTGAATAACTGAAGTTATCTTGATGGGTATGGAGTTATACATTCCCAAAAACATAATCGTGTAGGTCATGCCGTTCCCAACCGTGGTTTAATAGGGTTTGCACTGATGAGTTATCGCAAAAGTATAAACTCTATATCAAATAGAAGTCAAATAAGTCTATGGAAAATCGCACCGATTATATTACCGCAAGGAATAGTTGCAAAAGCGTCATCATCAAGGCCAAAAATCATGTCCTTTGGGTGGTCGTAAGTTTTGGTCATTAACTAAAGCCATCAGTAAAAACTTTAGTATATCTTCTTTTCCACCCATGACGTTTGGCGACGGAGCTGTAGTAGCTTATCCCGCTAAAAAGCCAACCTCTTTGTCGATTACTTTGCATCAAATTCATCTCTCAATGATTCTGGTAACTGTACCTCCACCCAAATCTACTCCGTACGCTATTAAACCAATCCACTTTCGTTACAAGCTCCTAGAATCAATTATCAATAAACCTGACTCAAACAAGGCGAATGGCCCTGACGGTATTCCAGCTATCGTTCCCAAAAAATGCTACCCCAAGGTAGTACCTGTATTGTCCAAACCATTTTCGATCTGCATGTCATCTGGTAAGTTTCCCTCATCGTGTAAGTTGCAAATGTACAATCTATTCCTAAAAAGGGCGATAAAACCGACCCCTCAAACTATCGACCAATAGCTATCACTGCCATTCTGTTGAAAATCATGAAGAAAGCCATCAACCACCAACTGCTTTCGTTCCTGGACTCCAATAAACTCCTAAACGACCAACAGTATGGATTCAGACAGAGTGGTTCAATGGGTGATTTTCTTTCATATGTCACCCAACTTTGGAATAACACATTAGGGTGATCCGGTGGAACAATCGTAGTAGCTTTAGATATTTCAAAGGATTTTGACCAGGTTTGGCACAAGTGCTTACTTGCCAAGCTCACTTCTTTCGGCTTATCAGATACGCTCATCAATTGAGTATCCAGCTTTCTTGACAAAAGACGTAAACGCGTTGTCGTCGATGGTTTCTTTTTGAAAGAAAGTATATATGAAAGCTCCCACACTTTTCCTGATATACACAAATGACCTCATTTCCTCAACAACTAACCCGATCCATTGCTTTGCAGACGACAGCGCTCTACAGGACGTTAAGGTGAAAATGGCAGCCTCAATCAACAGTGAATTAGAACGTGTCCTTGAATGGGGAAGGAATAATCTACTCACGTTTAACGCCGACAAAACGCAGAGTTGCTTTGTGTCCGCCAAGAAAGACCGATGTAAATATCAATGGCTTAGAACTTAAGTTTTCAAACTCTATTTCTATGTTAGGGATGTCCTTATCATCGAACCTTACATGGGTTGACCATATTTTATCAGCCAGTAAAACAGCTGCCTGTAAACTAGGCTTTCTATACAGATCTAAACAGTACCTCATATCGCAGCAACTCCTTTTCCTGTATAAGGCTCAAATTCGACCTCATCTGGAATCCAATTCCCACCTCTCGGTCAGTGCTCCCCAATACGCCCTTGATATGGTAAACCGCATCCAAAAAAGAGCTATAAGGCTTATAAATGAACTTCTGACCTACAGTCTCATGAGCAGAGAAGAATAGTTTCGGTTCTTTCCTTGTTCTATCGCTATTACCATGGCAAGTGTGTCTCCGAAATACACTCCTTAATACCTTTGCAGGCCATCTTCTCTAGGAACACTCGGTTTCACACCATAATTACGCACTTAAAATTCCATCGTGTCACACTAAACGGGCGCAATTTATATTTTTCCACACGGCGACCAAATTCCAGTTTTCCTTCAAACTTTGACTGAAGTCAATTTAAGGTAGCCATTCATAATCATTTATCGGCAGCCTAACAATATCCCTAAATCCTCCTAGTGTTCCTAAGTTAGCACATTAAGCAAATAACCTGTTCGGGAATACTATAAGTAAAAAAAAAGAAAAATGTACAAAACAACAATTCAACAATAGACTAATACAACAAAGCTAATACAAATAAAAACAACATAACAAACAGACAAACGTAAATTAACAATCAAATAAAGTTTATACACAATCGTAACAGCGTGTGTTACAATACGCTAATTACGCAACAGCTATTTTTGTGTATCCTCCTCCGACGAAATTTATCGTATATCACCGGTTCTGTGTCGTCATTTGCAAATGGCTTATATCTCTAGTAATAAACAGGTTATGGTGCTTTTTGGAAACGTTGAGACATCCAGTATATACCCGCAGGCGCGCGCATTATATGTAGAAAAGTCTAGTTACTGTAAAAGAAAAAAATTAATGGCGCAAAGGGGTGCATAATAGGTGCCTAACTATTGAGTAAGAAAGTATGATTTGTCCATATGTTTGAGACTCCGTAAAGTTAGTCGGATAAACAGCGCCAAATTATACATAAGTTCAAACCACGTTATTAAAAAAAAATCCGGCTATCTTGACACACCTTGTGCTGTACTCTACTATAAATCTTGTTATTAATCGTCACTGTAGTAAAACCACTTAATATCTAACTCATTTAAACCGGTGACATAACGTAGCCAATTGTTAAACAGGAGCAGAATTTATTAATTTATTAATTATAATTAGTTTCGACAGTTCCTAAAGTACAACCACTTTTTTGAAAATATCACGAATCGCAAAAAAAAACATGAACATTACAATTTAGCAATAAACTTAGATACTGTAACTCGTTATATGTCAAAGTATTTGTCTAACATTTCTTCATAATATACAAAGATCGATTTGATGATTAAGTACAGAAAGAGTTTAGACATTGGTATTACTCGAATGCATACAAGTCGGCAGTGGGCGTAACAGATCCTTATTAATCTTCAAGAAAACAATCTGTTACAGAACCACGCACAGAAAACAATTATTTATTGTAAAGTACCGAAGAGAATATAGCGATAAGTGCAACGAGGAATCATATAACTGCTATTAGTTATTTTATTATATTTGTTACAAAGCCTTAACACGTACACACTTGTAAACAATTTACAGCCGCATGATTATAAAGGTGTGACAAAAGGTAGGATGATGTAAATTGTCAAATTAACAATACAAGATATATGTCTGTTATCCAGTTTCTGATATTAAAATCTACATATCAAGTTTTGCGTATCAAAAACGGTTAAGTCCAAAACCTGATCTTATAAATGTCATCTTAATTTAACAAGCTAATTAGATTTATAGATTAACAATTAAAAAAAAAGAAGAATAACAGAGCAATTGTGAAAATAAGTGTTCATTATGCTAAGTGAACAAGGTGTATTGTTTCTTTTACACACAGGAAATAGCCGAATTCTCATGACTTATTCACACACCTATTTAAATTGTTCTTAAATATAATGTGCAACTTTAAAGTAAAACAAAATTTAATTGTTTAAAGATACCCGTAACAAATTTTTTTAATAATAGTTTACCTCATAAAAAAAGGATTTTAAGTTCAAGGATGTAAAATCCAACATAGCGACAATCCAGTTTTTGACCTACACTAATAGAAAATAACTTAATTTTTTTTTTTTTATAAGATTAGATGATTTTGTTAATTAGTTGTTTCGTGAAGAAGAATTTGAATTGATTGCCGACATTTTAGGATCTGGACTGGAAAAGGTCATGGTTATTTAACTGATCGATCAAGTTAAATGTCAAATGTGCAAAACCTTTACAAAGAAATAGCGCTCAATTTTTTTGTCGTTTTCAATTAGGAATCATTAACAAAATGTTTTTGTAAGATAATGATTATTTAATTAAACTTTTTCTGTCCTTATCGGGTATTTTTCACATAGTTGAAGACAAAAACGCAAAATGCAGCATAACAACTAAACAAAACTAATGCCGTGAAACTGTTCAACGAAATTAATTAATCTGCATAATTAACCACACTAAAAAATTTACGTATTTCTGACCTTTGTTTTCTATATACATCTATAATTATACAACTTAAATTGTAAAAAAAAAATCTTCTCAAATAACTGATAAATTGTAAATGTGAAGGACCGGGAGGGTCTGATCAAACATGATCAAAAGAATGTTAAAATTATAAGAATTTAATGTAAAAAACCTTTATATTGATGAATAAATTGTATTTGTGTTGTATTTCTTTATTAATCATGCATAAGGGAGATTCAATGGTTTGGTACAAACAAAAAACAGTAAGCTCGAATATTTTCGAAACGCGCATCGTTAAGACTTTTGCTAGCTTAAGGTTAAGTAAGGTCTTGATGTACTTACTGAAGATTTATAAATATAAAAATATGCAAATAAGCATACTAAAAGCAAAAAACATATCTACACAAGGAGATGCTGAAATAAAGCAAAAGTTAGAATCGAATAAGAAAACCTATCAAATTCATTGAGTGATTTTTAGATTCGTCGAGTTTGCCAGCAAATGTTTCGTTGCTAGCTGCTAGTTCCGGTTTGAGTCAACTTTTATACCAATAACTGCACCTTAGAATATAATTAATCAAATTAATATTTTACAATAAACAATACCGGGGACTAAAACAGATCTCTAAATTATATTAGTCAATCATTTATGACATTTCAAGTTAAATAAATCACTGTTTTTTGCTTTTTGGAGTTAGAATTAAACGTTTGTTCCCTTACCTAGAAACAGATAACGGCACCTGCCCCCCTGACGGGGAGAGAAAGCCGCTTCAGCTTTCCAAGCTCCTTCGGCCACAATCCCAACATACATATTATCCTCGCCAAGTGTGTTTACCTCTACATCATCACATACAATCCTATGGTATAATATGAAACTCAAAATTTATTTTTGTTATAATAAATTCTGGTTAGAAAATATACCCCGAGATGGCAGCATTTAAAACTTTAGAATTCCAAAATACTATTATTTATTATGATTTATGTTGTAAAAATTAATGAACGTTGATTATCGTAATGATAACGGTTGACAAACAATATCGTTGAATTGAATAGGTGTTTGGTATGATAGTTTTGCAGCCTGCAGGTTATGTAGGTTATAACCCATTGCTATCCTATTACAAACAATGCAATTTTCAACAAAATGTAAACAT
The DNA here is from genome assembly GCA_036346205.1 of Vesta saturnalis. NCBI lineage: Eukaryota > Metazoa > Arthropoda > Insecta > Coleoptera > Lampyridae > Vesta > Vesta saturnalis. The sequence continues at coordinate 5,009,770 of JARFJB010002353.1, read as the reverse complement.
TTAATAATTGCAGTGAGATTATAAACACAGGAATGGTTGTGTTGTAAGTTGCCGAGAAACAATCATACAATTGGTTGGAGATTCAATTTATTGGTTAAACAATTTGCATGGAACAACTGTCGACCTGTACTATTTAGATTTCGCAAGGATACTGTGTTTCATAATTATTACACAAAATGGATGTTAAGTTACGTGCCTAAATAAAATGGAAGTATTATTCGTACGAAGCTGACATTTAATATGGACATAAATTCTATGGGACATATGTGAATTAACAACTTGAGAAGCATTTTACCACAAAATATATTAGTTCAAATACATTACTAATAGAAATTGTATTAAATATCAACTAACACACTTGTATCACTAATTGTAGGTTGTAGAAACATGGTTGTCAAAGTGTAAAACTTCTACTATCTACATCGGAGCCAAATATGAAGACACCTACGCAGAAACCGAATATTGCATTAAAAAGAAATGGAATAATGATGTAAGTGAGAAGTAGATATTAAGTTCCGTCCACAAAATGTAGTGTTGTTTATTATTTTCTAACCTCATTTTTCGTGCACGTTTTTATCAATTGTAAACAGTTTTTTTCCAAAACTCCTTCCATTTCAGTACTTTTTATTTACAAGTAAGTTGTATTTGTAATCAACAGTAATATGTATTAATATAATATATTGATTTAGTTCGTTGTTTATAATGAGTACATCGTCTGATATTACATCAAACATTCCAACAAAGAAGCGCAAGATGCCAGCGAAATTATTTGGAATGTTTATCAGTTTCATAAAAATATGAATGAACGTATGTCATTATTGTACGATTAACATCTGTCAGTTTTTTCACGATTACATTTCTTTACAGTTAACGTTCTTGATATCGTTGTGAAAGCAACTGGAGTTTCTAAAAGTACCGTCGTGAGAATTATTAGAGAAGGGAGTGCAATTCAACGTGGTAAAATAGAATCGTTCAAGAATTCTAATAAGAGAATGAAACCGCACCAAGATAATCTGTCGATAATTGTGAGGAACAAGTCATTCGACGCATTGTACACAATTTTCATGTCACGGAGAAATGACGACCAACCGTCAATGCTGTCTATAATATTATTAAAGATGACCAATCCATTGGTTTCTCTGGGAAGGAATCGTCTTTAAGAAGATTTTTAAACAAAATAGGTTTTAAATGGACGAAAACCGTTGACAATCGTAAATGTTTAATGGAACGATACGATATACGATCTTTACGTTGTGCTTATATACGAGCAATAACAAAGTATCGAAGAGCAGGGTGACCCATTGTGTATACAGATGAAACATATACACATGCATCGCATACAACGCCACATTTCTGGGTAGATAATTCCAACGAAGGTTTAAAATGCCCAGTCGGTAAAGGTCAACGTCTTATAATAATACATTCTGGTGGTGAAATGGGATTTATCAATAATGCCCTTTTAGTTTTTAAATCGGGCTCAAAAACAGGTGATTATCACGACGATATGAACTTTATTAATTATAAACGATGGATTGAGCACCAGTTATTACCGAATTTTCTCGAAAATTCAGTTATTGTTATGGATAATGCAAGTTATCACAACACGTTAGCAGTTAAACATACAAATTTTAGCAGTAAAAAAAATGGAAATGATAACTTGGTTATAAGAACGAGGGATCGTACATGATAAATCCCAAACAAAAGTGGAGCTGTATGATTTAATAAAATGTAATAAACCGAGCTACACGGAATATTCAATTGATGCTATATTTGCGAAACATGGTCACTCTGTATGTCGACTACCTCCATACCACCCGGAGCTAAATCCAATAGAAAAATATGGGCCATTGCAAAAGCTTGGGTGGCATCGAGAAACACAACTTTTAAATTAGCCGATGTTGAAAAACTAACTCGTGAAAAGTGTTCGACGCATCTGGAGAGCCACTGGCAAGAAGTGTGCCGTCATGTTAAAGAAATTGAAGAGGAATACATTAATAAAGAGAATATTATGGATGTCGTTTGTGAGGAATTGATTATACGTAGGAGTGGAGACTCGTCGGATGAATCTGATTTTATATCAGATTATGATAACGAAGAATTGTATATATAACTTACCATACGAATGAGAACACAGGAACACAAGAACAACGTCCGCAAGGGCAAAATAGAAAGATCTAAAATATATATATATATATATATATATATATATATATATATATATATATATATATATATATATATATATATATATATATATATTGGATTACTCCGTGGCTCAGTGGCAAAGGTGTCAGACTAGTAAGTGAAAGGTACCATGTTCGAATCTAAGAGTAGTCAAGTGCTTGAGAAAAAATTATATAACATATGAATTCGACTCAAGTGCGAAAACAGTCCTTCTCAGGACTAAGCCTGATGACGGAAGCAGAGTCCGCTTCCGAAACGTCGCTCTCAAAAAGCATAAACTGTGGAAATAGGCCGATCAACTCCACTAATAGGAAACCACAGTTACAAAACACTTATAATAAAGAAGAAATAAGTGTAGAGTAATTGTGTAATATTTTATTGTATTTATATTGTTGATTTCACACTGCACATGTGTTGTTTATGTTCTTAGATACGTTTCTAAGGCACTTTAACTTCTTAAGCACTTTTTAAACACTTAGTCTATGATCTACCAACATAACGTCTTCGTACCATAACCCTTTTTATAGTTCGCCGAGTTTTTATGCATTGTACCAATTATTATCCATGTTCTACACATTAGGATTATTGTACTTCATGTAATCAATATCTGTTATGTGTTTAATTGCTTAATTATATTGATTTATATGTGAAATTTTTTATTTATCTTTAACACACTAGTATGTATCGTGTTGACGTTTTTAACATGCTACTGCCATGGATCAATGCTTTTATGAATCCAACATCATTGCTCAAACCCCATAAGACCTGTTTTGTTGTATAAAAACCATCTGTTTATATTCGTATACTATATTTTCCTCATAACAAATTATATAACTTCTTCAACTTTATTTGAACTTGCATACTATCTAATATTTGAACTCGATAAAACTCTACCCCCTCTATTACACCTATTTATAACCATCGCAGTGTAAAACTGTTTAGACACAAATTATTTACCCTTAGAACTGTGGTTAATAATTAAAATGCGAATTACAACATTTCCGAGTAAATTTATAAATTCATAATTAAGAAGTTATTAACTAAAAAATGTACAAAACGTAACTTTTACTTTTCTTAAAAAAACTAATATTTTCCATTTGAGTAGTACACGGTCACGTGATTTTTTTCGCGCAGCTTGGTGTCTTCGTATTTGGCGTTTAGTCTAATAATCAGTTCGTCAGCTCTGATGTCCAACATTTCTACCCATTCATACCATTGATTTATTTTAGTTTAAGAAATCTAAATTCGCATTTCTGGGATGTAACTTTTTTCCAATAAAGCTCTACGGTTGGAGTGTTTTTTGAATTTGAATCCTAGCGACTGCATTGCACGATTAAGACTTTTGTCACTTATTAATATGCGACTTTTACGAATTGCTGCGTTTAAACTTGCAACTGTGATGTTTTTCTGTAAAAAAATTAGTATGTTAAACATGTGTAAAAGATTTTGATGTAATATTACTCACTTTGTGCATACATATTATATAATGTATTCCTTATGCGTGGTCGTTTTTTACCCCGATTTGTTAAAACAGGGTTTGATGCAGCTCACCGTCCTCTCAGATATACCCTAGGCGCTTGCCACACGCTGTAATTTCGTGTTTGTAATGAATTAAGATATAAACACTTAATGTCATACTTACTTCTTGGACAGCAGATATTGATGTCAGGTGACTCCCATTTTCTTTAAAGTGTGTAATAAATGATAATCAAAAGTAAATGTAGGAAATGAGAAAACAGTCAAAGGATAAACAACCAAATGGATATGTAAGAGGTACTATAATTAGTCAAACAAATTGATTTCGCGTTTACAGGTTTACTCTTTCTAGTACTTTGCCTATTCAATATCGTATGTCGATTTCGTCAAATGCAGTACGAATGTTCACCATCCTTACTTAATTCACTGTTTTATATGAGAAGACAATATAAACAAATTGAATAACTAGATTCATAAGTTAATGACGTAGCGCTAAACACTCCTGGCGAGGATAATACATACATTAAGTTGTATGCATAATACAATTAAGAATAGGTGTGGTCAGGATAGGAACGGAAGGATAATCATTACAAAATAACGTAAATAGTTGAAATTATTTAGATCACGTACCATGATTGATTATTAACTAAAGAACACATTTTTTTAACTAATAGAGTACATTATCACGATTTATCCCCCTCCGCCGTTTTTACGTCAAAGCGTAATGTTTCCTTCCTAGTTATTTCAAGTATTATTAAATATAGTTGAATTAAAAACAAACGTATATCATGAACTGGTAGTGATTTCATTTTCTTTCGTCAATCTATTATCGTAATTTGAAAAGAGTAAATTTCATGTTGATTAAATGAAACGTAATTTAAGAAATATAAGATGTGGACATAAATTTGCTATTACGTGCAAAGTTACAATGGTGTCGCAATTCTTTTTGAGAATTTACCGAACCGGGTTGATTAAATGTGTTTTTTATAAAGTTCGTAAAGTTTGGTTGCTCAACTATGTTCAGTTTTAATTGAGCTGTGGGCTTATTATTTCTTGGAAGCAGCATGTTTTCGTCGTGTGAAACTATTAGCTTGCATTTTTTGGTTTGGATAACCGCGGGCGACGCTTGTGATGATGAGGTAAAAGTAAAGGGTATTTTTACAGGCAGTCTTGGTAGGGACGTGGTGATATCAAGGTTAAAACTATGTGGTTTCCAAAGGTTGTACGCGAAATAATCTGAAACTGTTGGGGATGTCTTTACGCAATATCGGGAGAAAGGAACAGTGCTGAGGGAAAGAGGTTTCCGCGGTGTGCTGGTTTAATTGGGACATCAGAAGGTTCCCACATGCCGATATAACCTACCGTTTATTGTTTGTCAGATGAATTCAAGGGTTAAGGGTTAAGTGTTTGATTATAGTGCTAACCCCCATTGATGGGATTTCTTTTATCGCATCTTGTCTTGTGCGGATCAGTGAGTAAAGTTCCCGTTTCTATTGTTGGTGGTTGGTGACATTTCGTGCATAGACGCTTATGAAATAAAGTATCTGTGTAAATATATTTATCGTTTAATGAAGGTTAGAGTAAATAGAGTAACGTTAAATAACGCTTTGTAAATAAAGCAATGCTCGCCAGTACGGGTAAATAGTTGTGCATTTACGTTAACTCAGGTGAAAAATTAGTTATTTGTGTGGTTTTTGTGAAATTAACTGTCGTAATGCAGTTCGAGTAATTATAAACAGAAAGTTTCCGTTCGTGAGATATTATTTGGAGAGCGTTACCCTACCAAGTCATCACCTGGTGAATCAGTTGTACAACCTAGTTTATCGTAGCCCAGAGGCAGGAAAGTATTCTATGCCCTTTATTGTTGATCACAGTGCCAGTTAAGGTAAAATTTTTCAGTTTATTCGACTGATGTTAATAAAGTGTGTCCTTTTTAATGGTTTGTGTGGGGGATTAAAACTCTTGCTTTCTTGTAAACTGTTGTATAGTATAAAAGCCCTTCAGGCGATTCAAAAACATGTGTGTCCATCCATATGATTTTATTTGTTAATTTCCTGACTTTTATTTGTTTAATACTGTGTACTGAGAGTGTATTCACGAAGATTTGTCAAAATTGATATTCCCGATACTTTTGTTATTTCAGTTGTGTTTAATAAAATGTAGTTATTTAGAATAAGAAGGTAATGGAACTTGGGGAAATATGGCTTTGCAAGCGTCAACCGAATTTTATTATTATAGATGTTTTGATGTGAACTGCAAAATTTAATGTGTTTGTCGTTTACTAACAGTAATAACATTTTGAGATGTATATATGTCATAAGATAGAACCTTTGTTAATGTTCACAACTGTTTGGTTAATAGATGTAAATCTATTATGACTTCTTCCTCTGTTACTTCGATTTATCGTCGTAAATTAAATAGCTACAAGATGGATATTTTTGATTCACATTTAAGATTTCTAGTAGTTGAATTATTTTATGAGAAATTTCGACTTAAATAATTTTACAGCGACAACCTCCATTAATCATTCATTTAGATTGTAATCAATTTTATTGGGTTATGTTTTTAAAACAACCTTTTGAGCTTTCGTTAAGGTTTAACGTAATGAATATAGATAAAGGGTAACAGATTCTTGACTGATCAGCTGTCGATTAGAAGGATCGATGTTAAAGGTACTCAATTTGTTTATTTGTTATGTATTTTTCCAATTAGGTATAACAACCCATATTTTGGCGAGTATTAAATTTTAGGATTTGCTAAGATTTAATAGTGTTGGTTTATGTTGTTATGACGTATTTTACGTTTTAGTTGACTAATTGATTGCCGTACCCACCAGTTACTCTGGATTATTTGAGCCAATGACTTTCACGTTGAAGTTTATCGAAATATTTAATGTTTTAGTTTTATTATCGCAACTTTGTGGCTTTTGTGTGTAAAGCTTAAGATTTTATAGAAGATGTAGTGAACTTTGAGTGAATATATTTGGAGTAGAATCCTCAGGTAGGAGAGTATCTTATTCTGAGTGAACATTATGGTTTCCTGTTAGGATATTATAATATCTAGCTCATGACGTTTTCCTGCTATAAATTTATCTAACAGGTGGCGCCTTTTTGATATTTTTTTCGCGATTTTGACGTTATGGAGTCGTGACGAGCGCCCTTTTGCAGAATTAAGTAACAACCCCGCCCACACCACTGAGCTATGCCGTGCACGCACATTACCTTTACGGACTGATTAGTATTTGGCTTCTTACTGCGCTGGCGTAGCAATGCACATTCAATAATTTTGAGTTTTTAGCGTGTTTTTGATACCGGTGACCATTCAAATTGTTATTATATACTAAATTATATTTCTACTTAATAATGCCGTTGCCAGATTTTTGATAACTATTCTGAAAATTAATTTTCACGGGAGTGTGTGTGTGTGTGTGTATATATATATATATATATATATATATATATATATATATATATATACATAGGGTATCCGGAAATTATGCGCAAAAACTTTGGGGGGTTATTCTACTCGTTAAATCAATGCTATAAGTTCTACGTTTTTTGAAAACTCAAAAATAACGCAGTAATAAGACCTCAAAATTTGATGTTTTAAATTTGATATTTTTAATAATTATTTTCTTACTGGATCGATTCTCTTGAAATTTGGAATATATATTTTTAATGCTTTATCGCTTAACATATGTATTATGATCCATACCTCTTTCATTTGAATATATTTTTTAATTTTCCTTGCATTTATTTAAAGAGAAATAAATATCCTTTCAAAAAGGTTGCCTTGTTGCATAACGATAAAAGGAACCGTTTTCGAAAAGAAAACGTCTCTAAACGTTCCCTCAAGAAAGGTATGATAAATTTATTATTATGTTTACAAATCGTGCCATGTATAAATACAATTAACAAAGCGTGCTATGGATTACACATAAGAATTGCTTAAGAAAATAACAAGTGTTTAATTTATAACTGTCAACAGTAATAGTTTGTTAATTTTTAAAATAAAATGAACAATAATAGTTATTCTAATGGAGAGCTACGTGACCTACAATTTCATTATGGATTAACAGTCGGCAATGTACTTAGAGCAAGGCATTTCCGAATAGAAGGATACCACAATCTTGGATGCTTAGCACTGTTCATCAGAGACTTCGGGAATATGGATATTTTAAAACTTCACGTTTTAATTCATGGCGTCCACAAAGAACTCGAGAAACAAAAGTGCGTATTCCGAATTCTATCGAGGACAATCCAAACATTAGTGTAAGAGCAATTACTACTCACGAACGTATTCCAAAACGCTCAGCACATGAAGTTTTACGAGAGACACAGCTTCATCCTTATCACTATCAAAAGGTGTAAGCTCTTACTCCCGAAGACCATTTTTCTCGTTTGAACCTACGCAATACGATTAGAAATTACCATAATGGCAATCAAAATGTTACTTCATGTATTTTTTTCACCGATGAAGCTGGATTTGGGCATGACGGATAAAATAATATTCGTACTGAGCATTATTGGTGTTTATAAAATCCTTATTCAGTGATTGAATGTGGTTTCCAAAATAAATTTTCTGTGAATGTGTGGATTGGCATTGTAGGTGGCCATTTAATTGGGCCACATTTTTTCCACCAAGGCTTAATGGTAGAGTTTAATTACACTTTCAGTCTTAGACATGCACCACGCACTCATCCACACACACACGCGCGCACAGACACAGACAAACACATGCACTAATGCACGCACACACACACTAACACACAGACATATAGGATCACATATATACAGACACACACGTGCACACACAGACACACAGACACGCAGACACGGGCTTAAATACGCGCTCGTCCACACACAGAAACACACACACGCGCGCGTACACACACATACACGCACACACACACACGCACGCACGCACGCACGCACGCACTCACGCACGCACGCACGCACTCACGCACGCACGCACGCACGCACGCACGCACTCACTCACTCAAGCACGCACGCACGCACGCACTCACTCACTCACTCACTCACGCACGCACGCACGCACGCACACACACACACACCCACACCCACACCCACACCCACACCCACACCCACACACACAAATGCGCGCGCGCACACGTACGTACATACATCTGATTTCTTTCATCGATTTCCCGTTTTAATAATTATAAGTATAAACCTATGGCTAGGTATATATCAAGTTAAAAATCATCCCGATTAACTATCAAAGAAAAATTAGTCGGACATTACTTAATGTGTCTAAGCGATTAGTGAACTTATACAATAGTTTCTATTGTTGTTCAAGTTGAATTTACGAATAACCCGTAAAGAATATTATTTTCACTAGTAATAAAGGTGTATATGATGCCTTAAACTTCATTACCTTAAAAGATGTTTTAAAGGTTTTAAAGTTTAATTCTGTTTGGATTTCTACCACTTTGTAAGCTAATTATATGACCGAATCGTGGACAATAGGTTTTAGTAAAAGAGTATGGCTTACCACTAACAAAAGATGAATTTAGAAAGTGACGCAAATTAGTGATTATTGCCTAAGTTATTAATTCGCTTATCTGCTGATAAATCATTGGTAGCTTGTTGCCGTAAATTTGTCAGGTACAAATAGGTACACAAAAGTGTACCGTGAATACTGCTACATCCTACTTTATTATTTTGGTACATTCAGATAGTCGCACTGTTAGTCGCATTTTAGGGTTGAACTTTGTCGCGTAAACATTATAGCTGTATGATGCTTGATACTTTAACTTGAGCTCAAGTTTATAACGTCCACTTGTTATAATTTACTTAAAGCACATGATTACACTTTATTTAATTTGATTAAAGAGTGCTACTTTGGTGATAACACTTTAAGTGGATGTTTCCAACTGTTACCTTTACTATGTGCTTACGTTCATCAGTTTTACCCTTTTTCAAATTTCGCAGATTTTTAATTAAAATTCATGACCCCTAAATTATTACTAAAATACGAACATCAACTGGTGAATGAATTCAACCCAATTTATCCACATGCTCTTTTAATTTTTCGTTACTTAGGCTCGCAGCCTCTCGGACAAAAACTACTTTATTTTAACAATTTTATTGATTTTTTGCTAAAGTTTTTTTACTTCAACTAATAGCTTTCAAGCAGCACATTAAGCGAGAGCTCAAATTAGTTGTAATTAATTTTAAACAGAAATTATCACTGATGTGCAGTGACATAACCACAGTTATTTAAATATATTTAAAGTCGTTAAAATTGCTCAATTTATTATCTTCAATTTGCGATAATCATTTTTATGACCAATTTTATATTAAATTGGAATTTATTTTATGCATTGAAAACGTCAAATCAAACGAAAACACATTATAATGTCGCTAATTATATATACTAAATGATAAATAATTATGGCCGTTTCAAATTCAAAGGATGACAAAATGTTTACAAATCGTAAATAAATATTTGTCTGAAGCATAATTGCTTACTCCGAATATCGATATCGAATAAAAGCCACGTGGTGTAGGACCTCCGGTGCAACAGTTTTAAAATAGTGACAATTGTACAGGGTGTCCCGAAAAAAAGTGGCAATACAAAATTTTTTTTCCACTTTATTTAAATGGAGCACACAATACATTAGTTTATTTTTGTATTCTTTACTCAAAACAAAAATGAATTGTTATTAAGGCAACTTAATCGAAAAAGTTTTGAAAAACAACGCGATTGAGGAAATAAATTCGAAAACAGTTCCTGAGATAATTGACAGTATCTCAAAGCTAAACCTGCTCTAAAGCTTTAACCATAGTTCAAAGTTCCTAATAAGAAAATTTGGCATTTTTATTTAAACGTACAGGGTGTGCAAAATGAAGTTTTAAAAATCGAGGTACCTTTGAAAGCACATTAAAGTCCTGAAAGTCACCTAAGTTACGTAGCTGAGCAGATTTTTTAATTTATACTTTAATGATATTAGTGCTCCCTATACATATCTCTTCATTTTTTGCCGAAATCTGATGTTAAGTTTCAAAGTTGAATGGGTTCGTCCCAAGAATTGGAATATTTTTGCTTGCTTATTTGGTGTACAATTACAATTTCCACCCATTACAATGCGAAGTATGAAAAATTATAATGAGCAAACATTAGCTGCAGTTGATAAATTACATTTAGCACTTTTGATCGAATTAACTTGGACCATTCATATTACTGGGGATGTTGAATCTACGCAAGCAAGTATAAGATCTTTGCAATTCCATGATAATAATTAGTTTGTGTTATTTCACATATACAAGGTCTGGTGACAGAATTGAACGGTTTTGAAAAGGTTGCTGTGGAAATATTGCTTATTTGACAAACGTCAAGTAGTGCTAAAATTGTAACCTATTATCGAAGGTTTTGTGTTACAATGACAAATTATCCGGTTACTCTACGAATCTTTGCAGTAAAACCGTTTATCCTGATCTGGTCCATTGTGCAAACCCAGTGGCGTTTTCGTTGTGAATTTAGTGATTTAGACGAAAGGGGAAGCGTAAACTCAAAATTTGTCGGAAGTACAAAGAATCAGAGTAGTCGCTGAACGGAGTCCTACACGTTCTGCAATTCGGCATTCAATTGCTCTGGAAATTTTAGAGCGAAGTATGCGACGAATTTTAAAGCTCGGTTTGAAATTAGTCCAGAGGCTAAATTCTGTTGATAAACTTAACCGCCTCAATTTCTGCAGGCAATTTCTTGGAACATTGAACGATACAGGAATTCTTGATAAACTGATCATGTCTGACCAAGCTGACTTCCATCTAAGTGGGCAGAACACAACCCAAGATAAACGCCAAAAGGTAAGGATGTGGTGTGGTCGGGTCATAATTTTTTTAAGAAAACGGCCACACCGTTACGGTCAATTCATTTCGGTACGTTGATGTGTTGAAAACATTTGTGGCTGTGGAACTTCAAGGAATAGACCAAGATGAAATGTGGTTCCAACAGGACGGCGCCGCAACGCATACAAATAGACGGTCCATTGCTGTTTTACAGCACATGCTCCCTAATCGCCTAATTTCAAGTTTTGTTGACAGTGCATGGCCCGCAAGATCACCGGACCTGGCGTTGCCGAATTTTTCTCTGTGGAGACTCTCAAAGGCCAAAGTGTACACTACGCGTCCTTAAACATTTCTGGAACTCACACATTCTACTAAGTTAAAGTGAACTTTTACAATTTATATTTGAAATTAACTCTTTATACTGAGTGAGCAACCACTGAAATTTGTAGTAAGGCGATGAATATTATGTAACCGAACATTTGAATGGATGTAAACCATTCTGAGCTCAAAAAATGAAATTTGCACGAGAACTAATATTTTAGTAAAACCCCTATTGAAACGATAATGTTTGCAACTATATGTAGCTTATGTATTTTCTGTTTTGAACAGGTAGCGTGCGAAAATAGTTGAAATCTTAATACTGTAGTAGAGTGTGGAGTAAATTATACACATACATTCTACTTGTATAAATGAGCAAGGATTTCATAATCGAAAATTTTGTGTATGATTCAAGAAAATCTACTGAAATTTACTGAATTTTGTGCCCATGTAGTAGAGTATGGAATAAATATACATTCCACTTGAATAAATGAGCAAAGATTTCATAATGGAACACTTTATGTATTATCCAAGAGAATCTAGCATTCAAATTTACTGAATTTGGCGCATATGTAAGATTTTTGTAAAAATTCGGGTTTATTTCGGGATGTGAATGTCAAATGTCGAATTTGGAAATTTCCGAGGGTTATCAAGTTTTTCTGAAAATTTTCAAGTTAGCGTAGATAGACAAATTCTAAATTGCGTTGGTTCCGTTTTATATTTTCGGTTGGACCAGGGCATGTGACATTGAAACCCTTCGAAAGTGGTTAGTTTTGATTTTGCGGGTAACTATTTTGTAACGTTGGCAAGAAAGACGTCAGAATCTATAAAAGTGAAAGGTTGGTAGACTAGAGAGATCTTTTGTTAGCAAACCCTTTGCTAAAACGGTCATGAGGACATAACGGCCTGTGTTAATTTATGTTGTACAGTTAAAAAGTGTTTACTGCTTGAACCCATTTTTGGGGACAAGATATTAACACGTCTACAAGTAAGATTGGAGTGCGAAATTATGAGACATAAAAATTTAGTGTTTAAAACCCGGTTTTGGATATTGTAAATTGATGTAAATATGTGGAGTCATTAACGATATTAAATCAACTAAGTAAATAGACAATTAAGAATTTATATACAAAGTGAGTTAAAATAGTAAATTCTAGGAAGATTTTAAATGGCAATTGTTACAAAAACTGCCCAATTAGTATAAGCGTTGAAGGACTTCACTAAACGAGGAACATTATTCAATTTAGCTAAGGCCAATTGTGCGCATGTGTATACTACCATAAGGATTAACTAAATACTTCAACCCTGTTGATTAGGATAATCCATCCTAAGAAGGACTGGGAAATATATAAGCAAGAATAATTTTAGGTATTGTTGAGCATTTAACGATTGATTATGGTGCCATTGATAGTTAATTCTCCTTACTACCTTTTCACCTTGTGCTTAGAATGGAATCGGATCTAGTAGGGAAGGCTTAGGTAAAATAAGATAATTTCTTAAGTACGTTAATTCATAGTATATATTGTACAATTAATATCAAAAACTTGTTTTATTAGAGTCAGCTTATTCTTTTATTTAAGCTATAATGGTATTCACCTAACAATTTTATTGTGAAAAAAAAAACAAAAAGTTAGCTTTACGAGATTTCCTTTTTTGTCTTTTGTGTAAAGTTACGCAAAGGATCACAATAAATCTTTTTGTTACTTTGCGTTGGCTTGACAATTGAGTTCTTGGAGACAAGCCTATTACAAGATTTAATTACGTTGTTTCGTTGATTGAATCAGATAAACAATATTGACCTTCGTTGCAAGGACTTGGTCATATTGCCAATCAGTATTTACTCTTGAGAAAAAAAGTAACAATTTCATTCAAGGTGAATTATACTTGTAGACGTTTAAGATATTGATGTTAAAATTTAAAGCAGTGTATAGAACATTAAAATTACGCACAGATCGTTACGAATGTTTTAATTTTGAGATAGGAGTCATTTCGTGGTTAAAAATTAATAGATTTAATTATTAATTTCCGTATCTATGAGAGGGTAAAATCAAAAGTATACAATCAATAATTTTTTAGGTAACACATGATTTATGGTAACTGTAAGGATTTCAGAAGTAAATTTGAACAATTTTACGCCTTGTATCGAACTTTCCCGTCTGTATCGTAGTAAGCTTGACAATTAGCTTAACTTGGTAAACCTTCACGATGGCTAGTGTGGTGTGATCGTGTAACACTTATTCTCACAGCCTCCACCGGCAACCCGCAAGTACAATCATATTTACAGCACACAATTTTTACGTTAAAATTAGTTAATGTATTAAGTAAATTGAAATGTATCGGAAATAATCAAAATTTCCTCAAAACGTTAAATTAAACATTATTGGTGTAACATTAATCCAAATCAGCAAAATCAAAATCATGTTATTTAAAACCATTTGTAATTGAGCTAACTAAATTTCTTAATAAACTAATAAAAACAAGTTTTATGCCGCGAATTATCTAAAAAATATTTAATTCTGAACAAAATGATATAAAAACTCCTTCTATTAATATTCACATATAGTCATTATGATTAATTGTAAAATTTATTGAATTAACACTAATTAGTATTTATCACTATTCTATCATAACTAATTCAAGTTACTTGACATAACTTGTTTTTCTAGTAATCTTAGAGCTTTGTTTTATAAAAATCTAATTAAGACATTGACAGTATACAGTGCATCCCATTTTGGTTGAGACAGCCAGATATCTCGGTTGTTGTTGAAGATAGAACCTTGCGGTTTCCGCGGCCCTGTGCCACTTTTTTGTGAAACTCAAACTTCTTTCGTTTATAAATTACAGGGTGTTTTTGAAAATCCACACTTTTTGGATCCCCTCCATATCTAAGAAGTTTCTTAGTGATAATGTCAAATTGAAAACTTGTCCCATAGAGATTTTACGTATAATCCAGGGGCGCGCTCAATTTTTTTTCGGGGTATCGTTATGGGGATAAGACTCAAACTTATGATTTTTTCAACGCAACACCCTGTATTTTATTATCTCATTAAATTACTTATTTTGTTTCTTCGAAATGGTAATTAACATATAAACATGAAGTTTTCAAAAATACTCCAAAATTACTAAAACATTGAATTTTGATAGAGTGCCATGGATTTCAATGTTTTACTACAGGGATTATTTGTGATTTTTTAATAGTAGGTCATGGATGCTACAAACACTGTTTTTGACTTTTGGAGCATTGTTTTATCAAGTGACTGTGGAGAAATCAACACATCTGCTGTCATGATGATAAATTTTGATGCGTTTTATTGTGCTTGTGTTTGGCGATTTTGTTAATTTGCGAAATTTTATAATGGCTGAAAGACTTTTTCAGAACAACGAAAAGCATATCATACAATGTTTCTATCAATGCCATGAAAATGTTGACGAAGCATTAGCGTTATATTTAAACAGGTAAACTAGTGATTTACAATAAGACAGTATATGACATACTGTTTTTAAAACGTTAGATATCTAGAGAGGCGTCAACCTAGTCGAGCAACGATATTTCGACTAAAGAATAATTTACTAAATTATGGTGCGTATTCTAAACCCTGACCCAAGACGTATAACAAGGAAAATAATGAAGTGGATGAAATAAATGTCTTAGCCAGCGTCCGCGTCTCTCCTGAGACTTCTTGTACGAAATTAGAAAATGACACTGGGGTTCCCCGATCACGGGTACAAAGGATTAAAAAAAAACACAAATTGAAACCCTACAAAGTGAGTATTGTTCAGCATTTATACCCTGACGATGCAGCAAAGCGTGTGAATTTCTGTAATTGGTTTTTGAACCAAACTCGAAGGGACAATAATTTTGCGAGTAAAGTAATATGGTCAGACGAAGCCCATATAAGCAGTGCCGGTTTATTTAACAGGCAAAATACAAGACACTGGTATGATGAAAACCAACACCTAATTTTTGAGCAACAACAACAGGGTCGATTTGGTTTTAATGTAGCCTGTTTCTTATTGGGGACATCAATAAAATACCGCATTTTTGAAGGGGCTCTCAATGCGAATAGGTACTTGGCAATTTTAGAAGAAGTAATACCAGAATTCCTGGAGAATGTTCCCCTCGCCTACCTTAATGCCATTTAATTCCAACAAGACGGTGCCCCTGCTCACAATTCGAAGTTGATTGTGCCGTTTTTAGAAGAAACTTTCCAGGACCATTGGATTGGTACAAATGGACCCATTAGGTGGCCTGCAAGGTCACCTGATTTGTCAGTGTTGAACTTTTTTTTTATGGGTGTTTTTCAAAAATAATATTTAAGAACTTCGTGCAACAACAGAGGCAGTTTTCCAGAATTTACAAAATCGACCTTTCGTGCATTAAGGCGTATTAAAAAATTGTGTCAATTGTGTGTTAGGGAAAATGGACATCAATTTGAACAATTCAATGAACAAGTTACCGAATAATTTCGAAATGAAATAGTATGAGTAAATATTTAATTAGTTGCTTATTCTACATTATGAACTTTTTATTACTATTTATTTGTTGCTATTAGTTACCTACGTATTGTGTTTTGTTAGTGAATTAGTGTTAGTATTGTTCTTGTTCCTTTCATGGGAAAATCACAAGTATTATTTCTTCAATTTGAACTTTTTTTGTATGAAAAATCCATAGCCTTCTATTAAAAATCAATGTTTTAGTGATTTTGGAGCATTTTTGAAGAATTTATGTTTATATATTATATATCATTTTGAAGGAAAAAAAAAGGAATTTAATGAGGTGATAAAATACAGGGTGTTCCATTGAAAAAATCATAAGTTTGAGTCGTATCTCCACAAACTTACCCCGAAAAAAAAATTGAGTGCGCCACTGAATTCTACATAAAATTCTCTATGGGATAAGTTTTCAATTTGATATTATCGCTGAGAAACTTCGTAGATATGGAGGGGGTCCAAAAAGTGTGCATTTTCAAAAACGCCCTGTAACTTATGAATGAAAGAAGTTAGGAAAAATCCGTTCAGGACATCTTGGGTTTCACAAAAAAATGGCACAGGACCGCGAAAAGCGCAACGTTCTATCTTTAACAACAACCGAGATACATGGCTGTCTCAACCAAAATGGGATGCACTGTACATTATATTGCAACTAAGTTTTCGGAACGAATAAAGTGAGGCATTATAGTTATCTGTATAAAAAGAATTAGAATGAGTGAATTCAGATAACAAAAAAAGTGAAGGAGTGCCCTGACTGAGTGCAATTAAATCAAGTTAAAATATTTGCACTTAAATAATAAAAGAAGAACTCACCTAAGTATATTTACTGTTTTGAAAAAAATCCTGGTACTCTGAAAAGAAAAAAAAATATATAAAGTTTACTGATAATTGGTGTACTTTAGAACTAACGCTTACTTTTTTTTAATTTTAATTTGACTGTAATTCCTTTAACACCTTGTCCTATATGTGCAATTTATTCTAATTTTAACCCTTTGGAATTTGAAGGCTAAGTGTACCCTAGAATAATTTTCCAATTACAATTCTTAGTTTAATAGTTACTCTAACTCATTTTTAAGTGCACATAAAACTTTATAATTGATTAATTAAGTAACAAATATAAAAAGGTAACCGGATGTTGTAATATGAAAATGAGGAGTGGCTATTTGTTCATAGATATAAATTTATTTGTTAATCAGGTGCCCAATTAGATCTTAATCCAATTTACATAACGCACAATTCTTATTCTGTACTTATAATTTAAATTACCCTTTTATCTTTAAAATTAACGAAATTTTTTAAATTTGGAGTGAAAGTTTAATAAAATTAAGCAAGTATTTCGGGTTGTCTTAATAATTTATTGCGTAATTGAACACAAAAATCGACTGTAAAAACTCATTATGTGTCGTAAAATTACTTACGCTTCTCGTTATGTTGAATAGGGTTTTACATTGTAGATTTGGGGGCATCGACATACATTTACTTAATTTTTTTTAATGATGCTTTGTTTAAGACGGACTTAAGATGAAGATGGTGTAATTCCTGCTACTGTCTATGTGCTTTATCTAGTTTTAATATCGTACAGCAGGAACGAAGCTGCTGATTTTATCTTGCAACGCAAGATTCACAGTTTAGATAAAATCTTGACAGGATAATTGCAATTAAAGACTTTATGCAACAATTTTACATACGTAACACAATTTTTCTAAGGAAAACTGTGTAAAAAAATTTCAATTAGTCCTGATTACCTTTTAAACGCATTTTCGCTACTGGAATTTAAATTAACACTGCTTCGTCTAATAAATATTTCGCTTATTAATGATAATGATTAATTAGTTTTTTTATTAACGTGATGTTAACACTATAAGCGTTCTTAAAATGATTAAAAAGAATTTATGCAAAAATTAATACCGGCAACTTTTCACAATGATGACCTCCATATTTGTTTATTTATAGTCTTAATTTTTACATATTTTAAAAAAGAAAACAGTTAGAAAACGTGATTATTTGACATTAATTTTACATTAATTGCAAATTCACTTAACTGTCTTAATTTTTAGTTTATATTTATGTTTTTGGAGATAAAAATTTATAAATAATTTAGTAACTACGAAAATACAGTTTGTGTAGTAAATTACAGTACATAATGATAACACTAATAAGATATGATAGCAATATTTAAATATTAAAAAGGAAACTAAGGCAAACATATCTACTAAGCTTGTTACAAAATTGTGTTTAGATATAGTTACAAATTTATAACGTTTTGTTTTATTTATTACAGTTACAATTTATTACAATAACTACGTAAGCATTCTATCTATAACAATTGTTAATTACAACAGTTCGTTTATTTACATTTACAAACGTGTGATTACATATTAAATATACAGTGTTTGAGTAGAAAACCACAATATGGGGATAATGCATTTAACCCATTCACTGCTGACTGTATATTAGTAGGGTGCCCCAGAAGCTGAAACTTATTTTTTTAGATAGTAGCTAATAAGACTGTTATTAGCTTTAAAATTGAAAGATTTTGGAAAAAAATATTTAATTTTTTCTTGTTTACACTATGACGCCCAAAGGCGTCATCAGCACCTTGCAACGAATTTCTCCATCAGATGCTGATGACGTCTTTAGGCGTCATATGTAAATTTAGATTAAACATAAGCATATACGTTAGAAAATATTTATTACAAATAAAGAAAACACTTTCGTTTACAAAAAAAAAAAATAAATAACAACAAAAAAAAACCGTAAATGTTAATAATAATATTTTTAATACCTAATTTTCCTTATGGTGAAGTTCAAAACAAGGTTCTAAACATAGTGCTGGTGTTCCTGGGCAGTCAGGGTAATGGTAAACAGTTTCCTTCCTCACTTTCTTACTGTGGCAGTAAGTACAGCGCCTGTAGGCGTGTTTTCTGCTTGCACCCGATTTCGGATTTTTTTGAATTATGTGTTTTGGTTGTAATGGAACTCTACGAGGATTTTCTTTTGGGGGCAAAAGATATTGTAATATTTCTAACCTATAGTCATACAGAGAAAACTTTGCATTTCTGTATTTTTTGTAAAAAAAGAAGGAATTTACTAACAGCATTTGAAATACATGAATTCCTATCTTTTTGTACTGCCGCAAAGTTTTATGATCGCAAGGGTAATATGAGAGAAGCTGATCCTTTTTATCAATGCCTCCCATGTATTTGTTGTACATGTAAATGACACGCGGTTTTTGCCTATCCTGTTGTCTGTTGTTTTGGTATGTTATCATATCGTTATTAAATTCCGTGGATATATAGGAAACGTCTCGTTTATCGCGCCATTTTGCAACCATAACATTATTTGCATACCTCGCAATGGTCTCTCCCTTTCCCAGCTTTTTTGTTTTCACATCAGTTGGACAATCTTTACGGTCCAACCGCAGTGTACCAGTGCAGAATGTTCCATGAGAAAGTAATTTATGGGCAAGGTTATAACTATTGTAATAGTTGTCCATATAAAGGGAATGGCCAGCATCCAATTTTCCCTCTGCTAAATGCAAAAAAACGTTAGGTGCATGGCCTTTTCCCCCATAATCGTCCAAAACTCCAGTATACACTGCAAACTTTATTATTGTGCCATCTGGCTCAGTCAACAGATATAATTTTACCCCATATTTATGCTTCTTGTTCGGAATGTACTGCCGAAACAAGAGTCTGCCCCGCCACAGCACCATCGACTTATCTAATGACAAATTTTTGTCGGGGTAGTATATCTCATTTATTTTATTATTAAAGTAGTCGATTAGGGGCCTTAATTTATACAGACGATCTTCAGGTACACATTCGCCTTCCTCGGGATTTAGGTTAAAATGTAAGCACCGAAGTATCGTCAAAAACCTATCACGACTCATATATGTAGAAAAACACGGAATTTTTTTTTTTTATGATTGTGGACCTGAACAGGCTAAATAAGGCCTATCGTGCTAAAGCACTCAGGAACACTTAGGAGGATGGATAGAGGGATAATGAATTGCCAATAGATGCCTATGAACAGCTACCTTAAATTTTCTCATATCATAAGTGAGAGGAAAACAGGAACTAGGGAGATCATTCCAGAGTTTAGAAGCCGTGTAGAAAAATGTGGATTGCGCCCGTTTGGTACGACAAGTGGAGATTTGTACTGCATACTGATGATGTGATTGAGCGAACCGAGTGTTTCTCGCAAAGATAGCCGGAGATGGTATCAAAGAATGTAATTCACCAGCACAATAGCCGTTGTAATAACGATAATACAAAGAAAGAACTGAATGTTGAATAATCTGTGTGTTTTCCAGTAATCTTGTATCCTGTTCATACGAATTGCACCCATATGTAATAACAGTCCGATAAATATTCGCATTTCGTCAACAGTTACATCATGCCATCTTGTCATTCTAGCAAATTCCCCTGTAGTGGTCTCCAAAAAAACTTGTATGGCATATCTATTTGTTTCAGTTACCAACAGTTGATAAAAATTATCATCAACTAACAAATCAAAATAATCCTTGGGTTCATTTCCTGCAACAAATCGAATGTGTCGGTCAGCACAAAAGTTTATTAGTATAATGAAAACTAACCTGCAGGTAGTACCAGTAACTGCCTTTGCTTCGTGAAAGTCAAATCTTTCAAAGAGCCATCGGAATGCCATGTAACAGCATCTTCTTTACCAGCAGGTACATTGTCAGTTGAATTTAAATCTTCTGCACCGCCATTTGCATCTTCGTCTATTTCTGATTCATTGTCACTTTCAGATGACTCACTAACAGAAAATTCATCGTCCGAACCCATTAAATATTCTTCTAGTTCCGTTTTATTTAGAGAGTGACGAGAATTATACGTATTTTTATTGGTTTTTTTGCTTTTTGCTACAAGAGGGTCCTGCGTCAGCCATATTTGTTTTGAACACGAACTCGCGATTTTTTTTAAAACTCCAACACCTTAAGTAACGACTGACATACACGCACAATTATCCGCTAACGACTTCAGTACGAGCAAATAATTCACTTATATGTTGATGACGCCCAAAGCCGTCATGCGCACCTAACAATGTACTTAGATGAGCCCCAAAGCAGTCATCAGCAGTGAATGGGTTAAGAAATCTAAATGTCTCAAACAATAAGGAAAATCCTTTTACAAGGTGCAACGGTTAAAACTATCCTAATTAATTACATTTCAGGGTTGATTCATTTAGAATTGTATTAATACACACTTTGTATATAGACACGGTCAGTTTTAGCTTTATCGGATTAAAATAACTCCTTCAGAAATGATAGGATATTAGGAATTTTGGGGCTTTAACAAAATAAAATGCTGAAATACGCTAAAGTTAAAAGAAGATGGAAATTTTATTTACCGATACATAAATAATCGAATTCTTTTTCTTTGCTTGTTTTGAGTAACATTTTATTACGTTGCTTTGTCACTTGGTAGTTAAACACGAGAGTGGTCACTAACACATGCGTCTGTGGACAACTTTTGAAAGATGTACGGTTATGTACTAAAGAAACGTATCGCCAGCTTCTAAATCGTTGACAATTTTCGTTCCTTTCTTCTTAATTTAACACAAAAGGTGCTATGTTAAGGGACGCCACAGGTTCTACAAGATCGATACGCCACTCAAACCAGTGTTCGACGTTTCGATTTTGAGCAGTGCCTCCCAGCTCTAGTTCATGCCAGAATTAACAATACCACTATTCTATATATTTACATACTCGCAATGAAACATTCAAAGAAAATTGGGCAATTATAAGAAACCAGACAACTAACCACAAATATCAATTTAATTAAAACTCCTCTAAATAAGGAGTTATAAGAATTGAAACTTTCACCATTTGGCATTTTAAATAACAATTTATTTGGGAAAAATGGTGTAAATTATTTATACATTTATTTATTCGCAAGTTATGGGAGATACCCTGTCTGGCGTCAGGCGCAATATTAAACTGACAAATATTGAGAAGTTAACATCAAAATGACAAATATTAATAAGGTAACTGGAAAACTAAAATTAAATCACTGTTGTAAAACCTTCAATTCTTGAAAATAGACATGCTGCTATCGGACAGTTCGTATCCAGTATCCTTGTTAAATAAGGAAAGTGGTTGAAATGTCGTTCTAGTAGTTGTAACGTAATACCTTACATTGTAAGTTGCACCTTATGGTTGTCTTCCATCCCTTACTGTTCTAATTAAAAGAAATCCAGATAGAAGCCTAACACTTTCCGTGCATCGTAAGCCAAGTCATACAGATTTTTACATTAACGCGTCATCCAGCATAAAAGTTTAGTACGATACGAACCGTGCACAAATATTTGTTATCCAGATAAACTACATCATGAACATGAACGGGCTAAGTGGAAGAGCACTGACGGATTTAGCATCCCGAAAGTGAACTTCGCCCTTTGGACATCGTAATCCGCATAGCAGCTGGTCAATTAGCTTATGTGTATTCTTTGTGTCCAAATAAAGACATTATTATTATTATTATTAATTGAATTGAAAAGATCTTCATAGATAATGGCTTCAACAGACAACAAATTAAAAAGTCATTTCAACCGAGAGAAACGCCTACGTGTCATAAATCTATAATTTCAAACAAGTTTGACATACCTTTTCTTGGAAACACAACGAATAAAATTGGTAAAATATTACAAAAGTAACTTACAAAAGTTGTATTAAAATTAGAAATCTTCCGAATTCTGTTAAAGATCGAATACCATTACCTACCTGTGGTGTTTACGAAGTACCATGTTCTTGCGCTAAAGTCTGGAAGCATTAAGACCAGATCAACAGAACACAAAAGACACAATATAAGATTTGAAAACACCAGAATTTTGGCTAACAATAGGAATTGGTATACAAGTAAGAGAAGCTATAGAAATGCTGAAACAGCCTAACAATTGGAACAGAGATACTGAACTGTCCGATACCTAGGTGTCTATTTTTAAGAACTGAAATTTATACCACCTACAAAAATTATTTAATTTAGTTCTGTAGTTACCTTATTAATATTGATCATTTTATCTTTTCTTGTCAATATTTGTCACTTTGATATTACGCTGGAAGAAGGACAATGTATTTGTCTGATAGCGCATCTGAAAAAACTTAAAACTAGACATGTATTTAATAATTTGTAAAGAGACGAAGCTTTTCTCAAATCTTTTTATTAATTATTCCATTTTCCCACAATTGCACCATTTCATAAACAATTTTATCCCGTCTCCATACGAAAACGTTGGGAATTTTCTACTTTTAGAGTCCCACTACTAAACAATAGCCAATCTATGACCTAACGCCACTACCAGACGCCGTTTTCGGCTTCAGTGGATTTTTATTTATCCACAAGACGCGCTTCTGGGTGGGGAATCTTTATTCGAAACGTTTCTCGAATTCTGCTGTACATCGTAACTGGCTATAGCTCAAATTCGCTTTCATCTACGAATACGTTTTTTTCCAAGCACCCGTAGAGAACATGACGATGGGAATTTGATTTCCGGAGTCGTTGTCTACTTACATGGTCAAATAAAGGTTGTTTGCCGGTGCCACTGTGTCTACCAGAAAATGTAACTGAGCTGATTACCCAGGCCTATTGGAGAATGCTACCTCCACTAAACGCCGACTTGAACATCTTATTAAGCGCAGAGTGTTGTCGGAAGAATAGCAGTCAACTAGACCATGGTGTACACGTATTTCTTGCCTTTAAGTTCCATACCATACGTAAATAAAAATGAGTAATAACATTTTCTCATTTACCGTAATTGCCCGTTTTGTAATCCATTTCTTTTCCAAAGTCCTTCCTGTATCGCACTATGCGATAAAGACCAGATTAAAAAATACGTTCATGTGTTAAGCATCCTTTGATGCCAGACTGCATGAAACATCTAGTTTTATCTAGCCCGTCTGTACGAAATCATAATCCAGTAAACTAATCGTTCCCGAAACTTATACCCCCGTCCCGAAGTAAGGAATTCACCCGATAACAGTTCTGTTTCCACCACCACCGTTCTCTAGTTACCATTGAGGCAGTCCGTAACGACACATGTTCGCTATAAAAATAAATCATCTCCATATAAGAACATTCAATACGAGAATACCCACTAGCGCTAGCAGACGTTAAAAAAAATTATTTTTTTTAACACTAACCTACCCCATATCCAAATAGAGACCTTCAATCTCTACATAGTTATGTCCTTGAAAATATTTCAACGAGCAATAAAACGTTGTGGTATATTTTTAACAGTAAAAATTTAATCGTTTTATTCGAGCTACTAATCAGAGACGTATGCAAGAATATCTTCCTCAGTTACCGTAAGTAGTAATCAATCGAAGAACTCCTCCCGACTTTCGATTTCGAGTTATGGCCAGAGTAAATCAAACGTAGCTCATTAAGGATTTACAAATTGTAACAATAACGTCACATTTTGTGAATCATGTGCAAGAATAATAAGTTATACATGTGTTTTGTTTGGTGCTTATACACTGAAGCCTTTCCCACTTAAGTTATGCTACTCAACGTTTAAATTTGATTTTATAAGAAAATATTTAGTAAATTAAATAAACTCAGAATAAAAAAAAATCGACGTAAAAGCTGCTCTGTTTATTTACGTTTATGATAAACAGAGGAGCGTTGCATAACCCATATACATAGTAATAACCGCCAACGACGCTATTGGTTGAAACCGAAAGACGCGTTAGCGAAAATGCCGTCACCCCTTTACTATTTCTATCCAGCTCCAAACCACCTACCGTTAAATTAATGATTTCATCTGCACATAAGTGTTCAATCACTTACACAAAATACAAACACAGACAAATGTATAACGTCCGGAAGTTAAACCAAAACGTTGTTTTTTGCTACATTTGTATAGACTGAGAGTTAAACCCAGTCCAATGACGAACCCTAAAGGCATCCGTAGATAAAGCGGAAAGTTATGCCTTTGTCTACTAGACATCTTAGTACCAAGCATCCGCACACTTGCCTATGCTAGTATGAAAACTGAGTCAGGCCCTGAAGTTGAAGGCAATCTTTTTTCTCTTAAACGTTACCCAAGATTGCCTGTTTGATAATTAGTCTTCAATCACCTGTCCAGTAATAAATGTATAACGTTAATGTTAAGAAAAATTATCTTACTTCATACATTTTTTTTGAAAATTAAAGCATTACCCAGACCTGACAGAATTTATTTAAGTGAAATACATTCTCCCGCTTATTTCTTGTGTAGGAACCCGTCGTTTAAATACTATACAGTACCTCGGTAACTTGGGAAACCTGCTGCAGGAAAAATATCAAAGAACTAGTCCTGTGCACATTTTCGTTGCCCAAATAATCAAAAAATTGATACTAATTAATTATTTATTGAAAAAAAGACCTCAATGAGTTAATATAAATGCGTTTTTTAGCAGAAACACAAAGTCAGGTTAATGTAATCTAATAAACTCCAGAAGTGGCTATTCATAATCCAGTAAGCGTTCCGGAGATATTTTGATGAAAACAGAACAATATTTGCTTTCGCCTACTACGATAATGTTAATTTTCAGATTTGTTGCTGCCCATTGTAAATAATGTTTAACGTGTTTTGGAACACATCACTAATATGCGGTTATCCACCTGCAGAACTTTGGATTTCATCATGTGTACGTCTAAGGATTTTTCTGTTACTCTTCTCAAAAACCTTCACTACGTTATTAATAAACGAATCTACCTCACCGTAGATAGACCAAAAAGCAATGCCTACATCAAGCCAGCAGCTGTGTCCGCCTCCTTCTTGACTACGTAAAACAGTGCATTCCGCTTAAAGAAAAACAACCTGCACCACTTTACTGTCACTGTTTAACTAAATTAGTTTCCGATCTGCTGCCATTTAACGTACAACCTCTCCTGCACGTGAGTTAGATACGTCATTTACACTACTTACACACACACTAAACGGAAGCGTAATCGTCGGTTTCTTATCTAATGTGTAACTTTCTTCAACCATCGGACATAGACATATAAGCATAATAGCTTCATCTATGGACAGCTCCAGAGCATCCCTACTAGCTCTCCTGGCCGTTGCCCTGTGAATTAGTAATTCTAAACACATACACATTACACGCTACCGCAGGCAAATTAACTAAAAGTGCAGATCTTAGTTCTAAATCAACTAGGCCCTGATTACGATCATTATGTTCGATTAAATAAGTTCAGACAGTAAATCCTATTTTCTAAGTAAACAATATTCATTTTAATTTTCTTTTTTTAAATAATTTACGTAGTTGCGACAGAAAAACCACTTTCCCATAATAGCTACCCTGGAAGCAATTGCGTCACGTAGTCACTTCATTAACTTTCCCTATACATAATTACGTTTAAGTCCCTAAATTAATTAAAACGCATTATTATCAATTCCACTTGTCCAGTAGTAAATGTTTACATAAAAATAATTCTCCTGAGTCAAAAACTTCTTGCATATTAAAACATTAATTACCCAGATCTGATAGAACTTATTCAAATTATATAAATTATTCGGTCCATCTCGTGTGCAGAGATCCGCTGCTTAAACACCTTTGAAATGTTCCAAGTAATCCTGATTAAAATGCATCACGGGAACATTCCAGTTAATTTATCTCATGAAGGTATGAAACTATTTTGCAATGGCATCAAGCAAATCTCTATGTATAATCCCGCAAGCATTTCAAAGTCTTAATAGTGCAAAAAAAATGGTAGAAAATAATACCGTTTAAACAGAACCAGCGCGATAGCATTTATAGTTAATGGTTCGTGTTCATCAAAGTTGTAAGAAAAGTATACAATTTCTTTCATTATATAGAGTAGGCCATGAATTAGTTAACATTTTAAATAAATATGAAAAAAAAACGACAGGACTTATTTGAAAAGAAATTTATTTGAAAGCATAAAGTCAGGAATTTACGTTTTAAAAATAATATCATTTAACTGACTACCGTCGTGGATGGTGCACTCTTCTAAACGAGCACGTAAATTTTCAAACACTCTTCGGCATAGAGTCTGGGAAATTTATGATATCTTTTCTCTAATCGTGGCTTTTAATTCAAGCAGTGTTTTTGGTTTATGGGTATACACTCGATGCTTGAGATATCCCCATAAAAAGAAATCTGCTGGCGACAAATCTGGTTTCCTGGGTGACCACGGGATGTCGCCTCTCCGAGAAATCAGCTTTTCCGGGAACATCTCTTTAACGATTGACAAGGACTCGTTAGAGGTGTGGCAAGTCTTGCTGGAACCACGTATTCCGATTGTAGCCAGCAAATTCCTGTAGTTCTGGTGACAGAAATTCACATAACATTCTGACATACTCAGTAGAGTTAACAGTCACCGTATGGCCGCGAAAATTCTCAAAGAAATAGGGTCCAATGATTCCTCTAGCCGAAATTGCTGTCCATACAGTTACCTTTGGCGAGTGAAGGGACCTTTGATGTTTCGTTTTTGGGATTTTCACTGCTCCAGTATCTGCAGTTTTGATTATTAACATATCCGTTCAGATGGAAATAGGCTTCGTCCGAAAACAAGATGTTGTCGAAGTTACGGAAGTGATCCAACATTGTTTCGGCATACAATTTGCGCAAATTTAAATCATTAGGTTTCAATTCCTGCGCTATCTGAATTTTGTATGGATGTAATTACAAATTTAATTTCAAAATACGGCGTGATATTCCTAATTCAGCCGAACGTTTGCGCGTCGGCTGAATCAGGATCGTGTCGAACTGAAGCTGAAACTCTGTGCACATTTTCTTCACCCTGTGAAGTCCGTGGGCCGTCAGATTGCTTTATATTTAGTTTCAGCCCCGTCTCTTCAAATTTCTTTACCCATTTATTTATTAAAACTACACTCGGACACTGATTAAGTCATGCAAATCGCATTCAACGCGAAACAAGCGCCTCACGGTAATGAGCGAGTTATTTTTCAAATAAAATTGTTTTACGCAAAAGGCGCGCTGCGGTCCCGTGAACCGATCCATTGCGACTAAACTTCCAAGGAACGAACGAGCTGTTATCCCTTTCCCCGCGCCCCGCCCCGCAAGGGTTTTCTCGGGAAATCAAATTCAAATTTAAACTAATTCATGGCCCACCTATTATTTAAGTTTTCTGGTTCCTTAATTGGTTAATTAATATTTTTCGGTGTAAACCACCCTATAGATATTAGAAACATGTTTTTCTATTAAAACGGTCTAGCGATTTAAAGTAGATTTAATCCTGTAGATATAAAAAACCGTAAGTTATGAAATTAAATTCGCAAAGTCAAAATTATCGATTATTTGTTATATACAATCTGTATACCTGCTATTATACACAAAAAAGGTCCTTATTTATTTTGAGAGAGAAATAAAATAAAATAATCTATTGATCCAGTTAGTTGTCCGTTTAAGTTACACGCCGAACTACTAAATTACAGAAACGGCCACAAACAGACTTAAGTATTTGTACTTACCGTTTCTGTGTGTATTACTAACACTTTTCCTTAGTAGACTAGCTTCACTATCCTTATAGCGTCATTTTCAAACATATTCCCCGGACAACCCTCTCAGAAGTTACCAAAAAAGCGCCAACGAACCTACCGCATTGAGAACCAGTGTTTTAGTTCCACATAGTGAGCTTTTAGTTATATTTTGAGGTATTTGTACTTTGTTTTAATGAAGGATATGTATACTAAATTAAAAAATATTTAGAACTGTACATTCTAGAATAATATACATCTAAAACCATTCTTTATCGTATATCAACTAGTGTTAAACAACATGGCAGCCAATGAAACATACGAACTATGCAGCCTTTGATAATTGACCTATGAAGCAGGTGCCCATTCTGTAAGCTAATTAATTAACTAAATAAGTTGCTGAACTAGCTTACAAGTAAATTTAATTTTTACTTAACCCCAAGATATTTTCTTGTTCACACTGAACTTTAAATAAAGTTGAATGATTAAAGAAAGTGTTTCTCAACAAAAAAAGATAATTTCAGGTTGCCTTCAAACGCTAGAGAAATAGCGTTTATATCTAAAATTATAAGTAGATTCTAGCGGGTAATAGTTTCCAAAATCACGGTCAAATTTGAGAGGTCTCGGTAATTGTGTACCGTATCTCATCCTAAATACCAATGTTGAATAGGAATAAAAAGAATTAAACCGTAAAACTTTGTGCGAAACTCCCCGTACATTAACCATATACCAAGTAGTTGTTCGTATTACAAAGTTTCTATCCATAAAATGAAAGTTACTATATGAATATAAATGAAATCTACATTAAAGTACTCTGTATTGAATAATTTTAAGCAGGGTGACTGTTATTTAGTCACAGAAAATCAACGAACAAATTTAGCGATACCTTTGTCAAATATCAGGCAGCGACAATAAAACAATGTAATCAACAGTTTACGCTTATTACTTTTGTTATTACTATTATATAAGGTAACATATAACATATGAATAAATTTTAGGTGAATACCTCGTATATGAATAAATTACGTGGACATGGACACTCTGTATAATATAACATGTAAAGAAATGTTAAATACTATAAATAGTTCTGTATATGTATAAATACCAGGTTCTGTTCATTTGACGCAGTAAACATATGAAACGAATAACGTTGCACAATGCGTATATCTTGATTTATTCAACGAAACGCTATGCCGTATAATAATATACCGCAAAAGGTAGTGCTCCCACGATGAATCCTTGTTGCCCAATTGTACTCTATTAGTAACAAAAATTATCAATAATATTATACAGTTACAGCTTTGGGTATCCATTTATTTTACATTTCTTCAATGCATTTAGAACTACACTGTAAAGGATTACGGGATTTTGAGTTTTCAGTGACGCAAAATCTACAATTAAACCATTTGGTATAGGGATATATGTTTGTCCTCATGTTATTTGCAATATTTCTTGGTGTCTCAGTGATGTCACAGATGTATATTCAAATGTAAATTAATAATCAACAATTAAATATTTCAATACCATTAGAAATATAACCTTAAAGACAAAAGAATGAAAAGTAGATTTAGAACAGCTGGATAGAGAAAGACAAATGGCATTTACTTCTACTTTTCTTTTAACTGTTATAAAAACAAGCGACAACATTAAACATAACACACGTACAGCATGTAGTATTCCTTCGATTAAACGTGATTCGATTGAATTCACTATTTAAAATTAAAAGTAGTTCACCATTGACAGCTGTATCAGCAGTCGGTATGTATGTGACCACCTTAAGGATTGCAGCAGCGTTGCTGCACCCACATCCGACTTCACTTCTTTCATTTATAATTCATTTTCTATTTCTGTTTACTATTAAATTGATTATTATTATTTCTATGATGAAATGCTACAATATTATTGACCGTGAATCGATTAATCGATAGAAATAAGTAAATGTGTGACAAAATTGTTCGACAACATATGTGTGGCAGGTGCGGTCATTAATTAATGTAATCTAACATGCATCTGTTTCTACTGCACTCATTACATCTAAACTTTTTGTTAGATCATAGTTAGCCATGCACGGAAGCATTTCTATGCTTAACTTCTTTGCTTTAAATAAATTACGTCACGCAAACAATTAGGTAGGTTAATAAAACAAATTTCTTCAATGTGTGGATTTTTACTTGTAACATGCTAAAGAGTAACTGTATAAAATATAACCTAGAATGTGTTTTGATAATTAACTTTTTCAGTCGGTCTTCATATTATCAATTTAGGTGTCTCACTCCACCAGGGACAGAGTGGGTTGTTTGGGACTTCTTCAGCCACAATTGTGGACTACCCAAATGCACTATTTAGTACGCATGTCATGTATGAAAGAAACGCAGTTCCGGTTTGAGCAGAAAGTTACATCCCCAGAGTGTAAGCGTAAGCAGTAACCGGAGTTGAACCTTGTATCTCCACAAATGCTAAATAGTGTGTGAGACTACTGCGCTATTAAATACTGTACTTTAAACATTTCGGGGCCTTAGCCACCGTTATCAAGATCGTTAATATAAATTATACATTCGCCAAACAAGCTTGTTATAATTAGATAAACGTATATAAGTGTGTTATTATGTAAAAAAAACCTTCAATCTTTAACAGTTTTCACTTGTTTTCCTTCAGACCTCGTAAAAGGTTTTTATATTTCGGAAAGTCTCTTATTAAGAATAATTCGCCACGAGTGTTTGTCCTTCACGCACCTAACGTAGAATTTGGAACATTAGTTCAAATAAATAAAACGCCGGCACGGTACTCAGATGATCCAAACGCCAGCGGTTATTACTACGCCCGCTTGCCATTCGATACTCTAAAAATTCATATTCTTGACACAAAAACCTTAAAAGTCTAACCACTATATCGCTGAGCACGTCCAAAATGATAAAACAAGCATTTGATACGTTTAAAACACCTGAGACTATTTTTTGACCATTGAAGATACAAGTATTGGACCGATCTAAAATTCTAACCACAACAAACGCAGAGAAGACCGCATTACCAAACACGCGCAATATTTCGGCACCAGCATACAGAAAGTTAAAAACTCATCAAATATTTTATACACTTTATTTTTGCATAATTTTATATTTAGGACAATCGGTCTTTGGATGATCTTTTACCAGCTATGATTTTTTTCTAAAATTTTTGTTAATATTATGCATTTTTACGCATGCTCCACGAAGGTACATAAGCACTTGATTTACTTTATACAGTTTATTTATTCTTCACTACGCTTAAAATAATTTTATATATCATTAATTTGAAAGTTTTGTGAATTTGTGACTGCATTACAGTAAGTAGTTGTGTAACTTACAGTACATTCAATTTCTTTTTCCGTTTGATGTATTTTAAAGGTAGGAGTTACGGAGGTATGATGGTTTTTTTATTTCTTTTTGTTATACAGATAGTCGCGCACGTAGCTATGCAGTAACAGAGCCGAATCCAATTTTAAAGCGTATTACCACTCATTTATTTTATTTTGATTAACGTTATTTTTCATTCTTTTTTTGGTTTGAAGAAAGAAGAATGAAATTTTTAAACGAATGTTTTCGCTTGCACTATTTGGTATTTTGGACAATCGGTGTTTGGGTGCAGTCTTATTTTTTACCATTTATGTTTTTTTTCTGAAATTTGTGTGAATATTATGCATTTTTACGCATACTACTTACAAGTTTTCGTGCCCCACAGAGGCACATAAATACCTAATTTGCTTTATATAGTTTATCTATTATTCACTACATTTAAAAAGAATTTTACATATTGCCCTTTGAATAAATTCTAACCTCAAAAAACTTATAAAGAAACGCCATCTAGCGCTTTATGGCGGAAGTGCTAGCGTGGAAGCTTGACATATTCTTGTATTTTGTAACGTGTGAAAGTCGATATCGGATACTTTCTGATCGATTCTATAAATGTTCTAATTATTACTGTTTGGAAAAACAAAATTTATCTGTTGCCTGAATTGTTAGGATTGTTATTTACTTAGGTTTACTCGTTAATTATGTCTCTACCTTAATGATTTAACTTTTCTGTACTTACTGCCTTTGCCATTTATTATAATGGATTAAATAATTTTCTTTTATTGCGTTTACTTTTCTACGTTATAAAGGAATTATTCTTTTTCGTATTTAACTTTGTAGTCCATAAGAAACATTCTTAAAATAAACCTGCTAGTGCCATCTATACGTAGGTTCTGGTTATTTTCAAATTCTTACATTTTATAGGTACCCGTCACTTTGCTAAATCACCACTAGATGGTAATACCATTAAATAATTGCACATTACTAATCAGGTTTTATTTGAAAACAACCATCTGTTTAACATTTTTACAAAATTTGATAAGGACAATTCTATTGAATACCTAGTTTTTACTAAAGTGTGGTCTTTGTAACACGGCTATCTTGTATATTTTAGAGAATTCCTCTGTTTGCTTTTTCGGTGTAAACCACCATTTATCGATGAGGGTTCTTCAAGGAAAGAATATTTCTTCATTCATTGGAGTAATATATATCGCATTTAGGCGGATATAAAAATATATATTACGTACACCCACATGGTGAGTTAACTTGATTTTCTTCAATCGCTTTATAATTAGAATCTTCCTTTTAGGCTGAAATATATTATGTAAAATTAAAAGAAGTATATTTAACCAAGTCATAGTAATTTGTCACAAATAGGTCGCCTTCGATCTACAGAGGTAAGACTAAGTTATGCGATTAACTTGTATTCCTTATCATTTCGGCTCCGTTTGCTTCTTCGTTTCTCGACTTTCTTTCGCTTACTTTTTCGTCTTCTTCGTTTAATGGTTGCTGTTAACATTAAGTATACGTTATATACCTCCTCATCTCGTGTTGGTTTTGCTCCGATGCGCTCTTAAATTAGAACAACTCGTAAATGACTGGTAGCTGTGTCTCAATTGTGGATGTCTCGTTGTCACTGGAGATTACGAGGAAGGAAAAGGAACGGTACTAACTACTAAAGTGCTCGTTAGAAAAGGTTAGATCTTTCCATTTTGTATTAATACAATCGTAACGTGGAATTTAATCTTGAAACTGTCACCGATTATATGCTACTGTCAGATAACGATGGCATCTACAAAACAGTGTTTTAAATTCACAGTACTAAAATAGCTTAATAAATTGCTACCTTTGTTATGACTTCCTTGTCATATTGCTATTCGAAACCATTTAACGTTTACAAACATTTCACTAATTATAGACTGTTATAAATTGATCCAACCAGTAACTAATAGTTTGCGTTTTTACTTTAACCAAAGTCAGCAGGGGCTATTTACTGCATTTTTGCATAATCCAGTTGCAGAAATTAACAGCATAAATTATAAATTTCGTATACAGTTTGTCTCTGTCATATTACTTATGCTGTATGTGTTAGCTTTTAGGTATCAAGTTTCTTTTATTGAGGGTAACAGTGTTCAGATCATTGAACTTTAATTGTGAATTGATTAGTTATTAGTATATACATGTTAACATATTAACTGGGCAAGATTCTCCTATTATTTAGTTATATATGCGAATTTGTCATATCTAAAGGTGGGGTGTTGAATTTGAATGATTACCTTTCTAACGTTCACAATTACGGTGGTTTATATGTATCTAAATTTCCCTTTTTTTTTGGGATTAAGTATAAAAAATTTTTTAGCGTCTTAGAGGGATTATTAATAATTTCAGGTAATTTAAAGGTGACGTTATCACCAGTAAATCTCGCGGCTTGCGTTTGTTTGGGTACATACTCATACCTGCGCTCAATTATACAGTTTCACTGCTAATTTAATTTTTTTTTGTTGTGCTTTTACTGTGATATTGGGATAAACTTGTATTTAGTGATTGTTATGGGAAAAAATTGCATATTCTGATATGCATGCAGTATAACACGATGTACAAATGGTATTATGTATGATTATTCATGGATACATGTTATTAAAAGTTTGCATATAATAGTGTTGTTGGGAAATTAGAAATAAATTTACTCTTGTTAAGGGAATTGTCGTTTAATTGCTATTCCGGTTGCTCCCTGTTTCTAACTTTACAGGGCATCCCTTTCAAGAATTAATAATTTTTCCTTTTCTTTCTTTAAAGCTTGTGGAGCCTATTCCTTGTCTGGTCTCCCTATATGCATGTCTATAATGTCGTTTTGTTTTCTAACTAACCTAACGTTATTTTTATCCACACTTCAAAACACCCACGCTATCCGAGTGCTCTGCGGTCTCAGGACCGTTTGGGTGATTTGCTAATCGAGCTAACTAACTCCCCATTTTATGCAACGTGGTTGGTTAAACACGTAGAAACTTCTCAAAAAAAAAAATCGGATGAACTTGTCTAGAATTTTCCTGCGTTTTATATTTAAATGAATATTACCAAGAGTACTTGGGATACTTGATTTGAAGTATGTTAAGTAACTACTTCTCGAAGTCTAGGCTACTGTGAGATTTACTACCACTACTGGTACACAGATTTACTGCTATCATTAGCAATTGCGTCACTATTAGTTTTAGAATTAAATTTAACTTTTCGTGTTGCGTCTTATTTGTTTGTTGCAACCTAAACAGTGTTTGAAATTGTCGATGCTTTTTCTGACCCTTTCTATATACTTACTTGTATTTGTACAAATTGATAGTTATATTTATCGTATGCCTTAGACGAATTCTTTGTAAGTTTTGTAAATTTGTGGCAGCATTACCGTCAATAGATGCGTAACTTTTTCTGTTTAAAAGGTAGTAGCTACTGTGGTACGATTGTTTTTATTCTCTTTTTGATATACAGAGGGTCACGCACATAGCTTGGTGGTAACAGGGATGAATTTGATTGCAAAACATATTATTACTTATCTATTTTCTTTTGATCAACGTTATTGATGTGAATTGAAGACATGGATTCAATCCACTTATTTGAACTTTCCGGCAATTAATTTCTCTCTCTATTTACATCTGTGTTTCCGTCAGTTTTCTTGATATTTCCCTTGATCCTTCAGGTTTATTCATTTTTTCTCAAATGCTCAACTAAGTTGTTTAATCGATAGCTGCTGGGCTACGTTATCAACGTTATACTAACCCATAACTATCAAGTTACACTTGTTTCTGAAATTACAATAAAAGGTTACAGACACCAAAATGTGTTGGATTTGGTTATTCAACGTTTTGGTCAAATATCACGGTCAACGAGATTGTCGTTATTTCACGTTTAGTGTTTAGAATTGTACCATTTTTTTTTGTCGGCGAAACATCCAGCTTCATTAATCTCAGGTATCGTAATGTAAACCTCAACAAATGAAATCATCAATGTGAGCTCTACATTTACTACACTACGAACTTGACAAGTTACAGACATGATTTTACTCTGATAATTAATGCTTACAATATTTAAACGGTTTTTCTCAAGTCTTAAGGATACAAGCACAGTGAAAATAATTGCTACTCATTAAAGTATTCGCGCTTCCGGGTTCTCATCTTCTGGTCCAAACGCCGAATGTGTATAAACCGCCAACGATTATGAGGCAAAGCAGAGCAATTTACCTGGTTTAAATATTTAGGCACTATGGTGACTATGACCTACACGTCAAACAGCCAAATTTTTTACAAAGTAGGGAGTGTAAAATCTCGATTATTACGCATTTCTTTCGTTTATGATAGAAAGCATAAAACGAGTGTGTTTTTTAAAATAAGTATAGATTTGTGTAATTCAACGTACCACTTGACTTCGTTACTAGGTGTCAATATACCCTACTGGAATTGGTACTTGGTATACACTAATAGTTAAACTATGCTAGGTGCCACTGTTTTTGAAAAAAAGTAATCTTGCATATTTACCAAAACAAAAATGGTCCTAATGCTGATTCCTTTTTCTAGTAAGCTTATTAAAAAAAACCGCTTGGTGGACGATCTCACAATCTTCGTTTCACTTCTAAATATTGCTGATTTAAGAATTTAGACGCATTCTTACTCATGAGGTTTTAGTGGTAGATGTAAGACTCTACAAGCAGGTGTTACTTCAGTTTCATCCCACCCTGAAGCTCAAAGGTTATACATCCTCGGGATAAGGTTCTGTGTTCGATTCCAGTTGCCCTCCGACCTGTTTATGCTTTTTTTTATCTACGTATTTCTTTATACACATATACTTGAGGAACACTAAATAGGCTCATCATAATATATTTCTCATCTAACTGCTATCGCATCCATTCTTACCCCAACTATGCACGTTTAATGCACGTAAACGGTTTCAAAGTAAGTACTGTAACGTAAAGAACGCGTAAGTGTTTTACCCAGATAATTCACATACGACAGTCGCACTGTAGGTCAATTCCATAACCCGACGTCACTATATTATTGGCTACGGAACTTACTATAACGCAACTAAACATCACGTTCGGTAGCTTCATATTATAGTATGTACAAAATTTTATTAACAGCAAAAGACACTATATTACAAGAGTAAACCCTCACCTAACTTTAAAGTTACTTTATCAAGAAGAAAAATAATCTTTTGATCAACAACGTAGATATAAATATTATACAAATTCATTTGCAGCTAAAAATACATTATCTACTTTTTATAATGAAAATTGATGCACTTTATTACTATATTTTATTCAATTAAAACTTCAAAATGGTATTTAAAAACTACTGATTGCCACAAACAGGGTCACGGACTGGTGGTCGAAAGGTTTTTTGTTTTTCAAACAATCGATATTAAGTTGTTTAGGCTGAATCCATGTCATCGACTATCACCAGCTATCACTGCGATAACAATTGGCTTCCTCTATCTATTCGTCATTAATTATATTTGAGATAGTTTCTCTTTGAAATCAGTAATGACCTTCTTCATTTCCTTGTTGTCTCGTTTTGTTACTATTCTTTAAGCCAATTTAGCATGCTTATATCAAAGATATCATGCCTTACTCGTCCTTTACGCTACCTTCCTGTTAGCAGCAATTTCTAATCTAAAAAGCCATTTAGGCAATGAAACAGATTGGTCATTGTTATGGTCATACCGAGTAATTTATTTTGAAAGCCTTTTCACATATTTTTATCATGTAATATTTTTTTAAATATAATTTTCTTTGTACGTTAGATAAACAAATAATAGAATAAAACAAATTTTGTAAATTATTTTTAATTATTTATAGGTGTGCAACCATCCTAGTATACACTTAATTTTCTCGGTTCATATAGGATAAAAGTACAAACGATACGTCATACGTATTTTTTTTTACTGAAGTACTATAGTATAAATAATGATGATTCAAAAATCAAGGATCACGACCAGGCTCTTAGATATTTAACGAATATAACAGTTTAACCTAAGTATGTGTCAAGACCAGTTCGAGGTTATTGGTTAGACAAGAAACGTAGTCATTCACAGATAGATTTTCTCTGAGCTCGGATAAAGAGATTGCCTGTTTACACAGGTTCCCCAGATCTCCGAAACGATAAGAAAGCGTTGGTACTCCTTGGTTCCGACTGACAATCATTAGGAAACCTTCAACGCCAGAGTTTATTGAATAAAGCAAAGATAATTAAGTTTAATTCAAACCTATTTTGTATCAATGGCCGATAGAAACTTTCTTCCTACAATCGCATTTTTTTGTAAAAATATCGATTCGTATAGGTCAACGTATTACCTAACTTACTTACTGGCTATCATCGGACTCTACCGAACTTGCTTTCGTATGAACTGATAGTGTCGGAATGGGTTTTGGTGTGTGCACCAAACTCTCTCACGAAATCCTGCGTTAACGGGTAATCCTTGTTGAACTTTTCTTTGGTAATCCTTTCTTCACTTTTGCACGATAGGCAGTTATACTTTATACCTTTTAAAACTTTTAACTTAGCTTTTTAAATTCTGAACCTTCATGTCTTCAATTTTTCTACTCGTATTAATACTTTAAACCAAATAATAGTAATCTATGGCTTTTAACGTATAATGAACTAGTAATGAACTCCTTTCTGATCCTCTCAATTATCCGCTGTAAATGTTATCTCTGCATAAATACCTGCTGTTCGCGAAATTTTTTGACAGGTAGGTAGTTATCCAATTTCATCTTATTTAACCCCCACGTTGATTCGCTTGTTTTAACCGTTACTTAATAGTCCCAATTATACAACTAATTAACACTAACGACAAACAGGTATCATATTTCTATTTACAAATTAAGCGGTAAAGCCTTTTCTATTAGATTAATAGTATTTAACGCCATTTGATCTTTTTTTAGGAAATCATTAAAATATTAGGTTACAGTTTTTTTTTAAATAATTTAGCCTTTATTCATTTTAAGAACTAAAATTGTTTTATGAGCACACTATATAGGTTCATTTGGCTTAAATAATTTTACACTTTTTATTAGAATTCAGTCGTTGGTTTCTGCAGTATCGGAATTAAGATTAAAAAAGGTACATTCTGAAATGCACCGAGAAGGCTTTTATGTGGGGCAAACAAAACCGCTTCAATTTGACAATGAAAGTCAACATTATTAATATGTATATGTGTACTTTTAGCACCTGCTTGGCTATTAATCAAACTACACTATCTATACTCGTAACCATAAACTTCCACTTTTTGCTTAGTTACATACAGGAGACTAATTATAATCAAATATTATCTAACAGTAAAGCGACAATTTCAATATTTCCATATTTATCGGTTATTATTATTTTTAATAGTTATATACTGACCTACGCTAGAATACAAGTATCATATTACATAATTAAACTAGTTTAGCATTAAATTACTAAATTACAAGCTGAAATTGATTTATGTAAAATATAAAAAAAATAAATGCTAATATACTTTATAAACCGGGTTTGTCGTGAAAGGTTATCTTGTTTGTTTTTGTTTAAATAAACATTCTGTGGTAAATATGTTACTTACGCATTTCTTAATGGTCATAAAAAATTCTATATTTATATCACCCAGATCTACAATATTTTCCACGGCTGCATTTAGGTCCTAAAAATGTATGCTTAACAGAACTAACTATACACATAATTCTCTTTATCTTACTGTATTCGGCTCGTTAAGTTTCTTATTATGCACTAATTAAAAGTTTAACTAAAAAAAAAAAAATAATAATAACTAGATCAATACTAATAACACGTTTAATTTTATATTGGAAATTCAACGTCTTAGTATAATTTTGAAGTAATTAAAAAGTAATGCATAATGGCTAACAGTAAACTGTAAGGATATTTTTAAATAAAAGAGTACGTGTATATAAAAAGCACACTTTCACTAATACAAACTAACAAAAACGTTTTTTCTTCATTCTTCGTTTTACAACGGAGTTAGCTGAATACACCAAAGAAAACTATATTATAAAGATGTTCATTAAAAAAAATAATATACAAATCAATCCATTTTGTCATTGTTTCTATTGTCTGTTATTGTTAGTTTTTTTATTAACTTTCATATCCGGTATTTCGATACTATTGGTAGTTTAAATTATATTCAATTTTGTTTCATAAGATTTAAAAATACCCGTGGTCCTTTGGTATTTGATCAATCATGGCATTAAACTATTTTCATCCCGTACAGAAATGACATAATTTTCACTGGATTACGTGAGGATTCAGCATGTTTCGAGGTTTCCTGCATCAATACCTTAGAGAATACAGCCGTGTCTTAAGAGCAGCGTTGCTATTCAAGATTAGTCCCTTTGCAACATCAATTATGACCATTTATAGATCCATAATTCTGTGAGTGAACCTGGAACAACCTAGTTGCCTTTTCTTAACTGTATTAGGAAGGTGTAATGAATTTGTTAGACCTTCTCCTCTATGGTGTCCATGGGTTGTGTACATCGTAATAACTAATAATTTTTATAATAGCATGGTAACATTTATTTTCTTGAAAGGGGTACGTGCATATGATGATTTCTGGTTTCGACAAGTCGTATTTCGTCAGCTATGCGATTTTTACCTGCATTGAACCTTTTAATTCTTGATTCGTCAACTACAAAATAATTAATTTCGTCAATTGGTTTAAAAATTCTTGTTTCGTCAACTACACAGTTCTCATATGTTTATGTATTTATTACAAAAATAAAACAACAGAAATCAGACTCCATAACTTCATTTACACTTCATCCAGAAGGGTATTACTCAAGAAAACAATACAATTGCCTCGGGTCGACCTGGCTACAAGGGGCGGTCAAGGTCGAAACAGACAGGCCCCGTTGCTGACGACTGTGCGAGGAATGAATGGCGAGTCGGTACGTGGAATGTTAGAGGTATGCATGGTAAAGAATTTGAAATTTCGAATGTAATGTATGAAAGACACCTTGATTTTCTGTGTGTATCGGAGACAAAGCGCAAAGGAAAGGATGCTGTGGAGATGGAGGATGGCAGCCTGGCACTATGGTCAGGAGTTGAGACGGAAGTGCATGGCGCAAAAGGAGTTGGGGTGATCACAAGTGAAAGAGCGAAAAGATGTGTTAAACGAATTGGTATCTCCCCGGGTAATATGGGTTAGAATGAAAGTGGAGTTTCGAAGAATTTTTCTTATTGCATGCTATGCACCGGTGAATGGAGAAAGAGACCAGGAGCGTGAGAACTTCTGGAATTTAGTGGAAAACGTGTTGAACGTATGTAAGCCAAAGGAAAGAGTGATTATATTGGGGGATATGAACGGATGGGTGGGTGTACAGAGAGAATATAGTGAACGCGTTCTAGGAATGTTCGGCGACCAAAGAATCAATGAGAGTGGTGAACACCTGCTAAACATCTGTGTGGAGAGAAGCCTGTTTATATCCAATACGTGGTTTAAACATAAAAATGTTCATATGTATACATGGTGAATCTAAAAGTATGATAGACTTGATAGTGTATGATGAACGGCTTAGAAACCTGGTAAAAGACACAAAAATAATGCGTGGAGCGGAGTGTGGATCGGACCACTTTTTGGTTGTATCGAGAGTGTTTTGGGCAAAAGTGGGCGTGGAGAAAGAAAGCAAACGTAGTGCGAACGTCCAGAATTAGGGTTGAGAAACTAGTGGATAATGGTGCGAGAATGAAATACGCAGATGCTGTGAATAAAGTATTGAATATGAATGAAACAGTGTGGAACGAACAAATAAAGACACTGACGTTGAAAGTACATGAATAAGCTTGAAAACTCTGTTGTCGACTGTGCCGTGCGAATGTGTGGAAGAGTGGTTGTAGGTAGACAGAAGAAATGTGCTTGGTGGAATGAGTCGGTAAAAAGGCAGTAAGTAAGAAAAAGATGCGTACATGGCAATGATTGCTGCAAAAATGAGACTGAGAAGAAACGATTGTATGAGGTGTACAGATTAAGAAACAAAGAAGCGAAGGAGGCAGTGAGAATAAGTAAAGAGGAAGTGATGGCTGTGGAAGGAGAGAAAATCAGAATGATTTTGAGGGAAACAAAAAACTCTTCTGGAAATGGTTCAAAAATACAAAACGTGGCCCAAAACAGAACGCTGCAGGAGTGATGAATGA
The DNA here is from genome assembly GCA_036346205.1 of Vesta saturnalis. Lineage (NCBI taxonomy): Eukaryota > Metazoa > Arthropoda > Insecta > Coleoptera > Lampyridae > Vesta > Vesta saturnalis. The sequence continues at coordinate 4,967,521 of JARFJB010002353.1, read as the reverse complement.
TAGAAACGAAATAGTATGGGAAGATTGTGAAGTGAGGAAATGCTGGCAAGAGTATTTCGGAAAGCTGTACAGTAGTGAGGAACATAAGACTGAAGGGTTAAATAAGAAGAATATAGAAGAAATGATGAATGAAATTGAGAAGGATATTGGAATAAATGAGGTAGAGAAAACGGTAGGAAGGTTGAAAAACGGCAAGGGAGCAGGCGTAGATGAAATCACTGGTGAAATGCTCAAGTATGGTGGTACAAAGCTTATACGAAGATTGCGTGAATTATTCATTGTATGCCTTATGTGTGGAAAAGTGCCGAGTGATTGAAGAGCGCGATCATTGTACCATTGTATAAGGGTAAAGGGAACAAGAGTGATTGTAAGAACTACAGAGGAATAAGCTTGCTCAGCGTACCTAGTAAAGTATTTGGAAGAATACTGATTGATAGAGTAGGAGAAACTACACAAGCTAAGATGTGGGATGTGCAAGGTGGCTTCATGCCAGGGAGACGATGTGTCTATCAGATGGTTGCTCTCCAGCAGGTGATCGAAAAGTGTTTAAAGGTAAAAAGGAAGTTGTACTGTGCGTTTGTAGATCTGGAGAAAGCATATGACAGAGTAAATAGAGAGAAGCTGTGGGAAATATTAAATGAATATGGCGTAAACAAAGGTCCAATAAATGAAATAAGGGCAGTATACAACGGTAGTCGGGCATGTGTTAGGGTGAGAGGAGGTGTGAGTGAATACTTTAATATGGAGTGCGACAAGGCTGTGTGATGTCACCCTGGTTGTTCAATGTATACATGGATAAATGTCTTAGACAAGCATGTAACGATACAAATGGTGTAATGGTTGGTGACGTAAATGTACGACTCCTGGTGTATGCAGATGGCAGTCTTATTAAGTGACAGTGCGGATGAGCTGCAAACCGCTCTGAGGAAGTTTGATACAGTCTGTGAGAGCATGGACCTAAAGGTAAAAGTGAACAAAACTAAGATTGTGGTGTTCAATCGGGAAGGAGGAAAGGAGAGTAGAGTATTTACTCTGCAAGATGAAATTGTGGAGTAAGTGGACGAGCTGGTATATCTCGGTGGATTGTTTACTGCAGATGGTACAATTGGGAGCGAGATTGGACGAAGGGTCAATGCTGGAAGGAAAGTGATTGGAAGTATGTGGACGATAATGAGAAATGAAAGCAGGAGCCTAGCTGCGAAACGAGCAATCTATAATGGCGTATTCGTCCCATCAGTACTGTATGGAAGTGAGACATAGGTATGTCAAAAAAAGCACGAAAGAAAAATAAATGCCGTGGGTATGAGATTTCTGAGAAGCGCATGTGGTAAAACGAGAAGGGACAAGATAAAAATGAATGCATAATGAGGGAGTGTGGTGAGGAAAAGACTATGATGGATAGATATAGAAGTTGTACATTACGTTGGTTTGGTCACATTGAGAGAATGAACAACGCAAGATTAACGAAACAAATATATGTGGGTGAGGTTAGGGGAAAGGCCGGGCCTGGTAGGCCGCGTAAAACTTGGCTGAATGTAGTAGAATCTATGATTAAGGAAAGAAAGATAAGGAGTTTTAAAAACAAAAGAGCATGTCAGAGACTATGTATGAATCTTGCGGAAGCTAGGGAGGTATGCGGAGATAGGAAAGCATGGCGAAAGATTGTGAATGAAAAATAAATAAGAGGCAGGGATTGTTTTGCCTACCCCGCAAGGGAATGGCGTCAAGGTTAAGTTTAAGTTTAAGTTTAAGAATTGGGACCGGAAAAGTAAAAAATTAACAATTAACAACGAAATATGATTAATATTTAGATTAAACATTTGACGAAGCTGCTGGTAAATAAATTGCAAATAAAAAAAACACGAAATAAAAAAAAAAACTTGAAACACGCCAAATTCTGGTCGGTATCCCTTCTAATGCCCCTCAGGGTTACTTCCTTGTCAATAATAATTAAATAATGTAAGCTGGACCTGTTGTAACAATTTTTATTGTCTAAATTGTCATAAAATAAATCAAACTCTATGTAACAAACTAAATAAGCCTAAATTTTCTGGTTGTCCCCGTTCCCAAAACTGCTAGGGACGCCGCTGGTCGACTTTTTTCCGCGCTCGTGTCGCCCTCTATGGGTAAACCTGTAAGGTAGGTTATTACACAGATGTTTAATAGACACGTGACAATATTTCTTTAAAAAAAGTGGGTTAAACAACACGTCTTATGTGGATGTACCTGGACCGTAGTGATGTGAAATGGGAGTTATACAGGAGGTGGTAACAGGTGAGTGGGTTTTTGATACTGTTCTAATTATGTAGGAAAATTATGGTATGATCCTGATAGGGGTGGATTTGGAATCGGTATAATTAATTATGTGTGTATTAATTATGGGTGTATTATCAGACGTTTCTAGAGTATAATTAGGGACAGGGATATCGTATTCGGGCCTAACTACCGGCAACAATTAAAGGGATGGATATGCTTAAGGGAGCTGATTTAAGTAAAAGTAGGTAGATGTTCGAGGCCTGACCTCCATCGAAATAACTGCGTTGTTTGGGAATAATTCAAAAACCCGTCTCGGTGCGAATCACTGCCAAGATGATGGTGTGAGTGATGATACTTTTCCCTTTTGTGAGGGTGGTTATGTAGAGGTGTAGGGATGTTCTGGGGCGTAGCAATATTTAGCTATTCGGGGTCTAGCCTCTGGGAAACTAATTATCTCGTGCCCTAGGCACGTTTATTTACCGCACTTGGTACTAAGAGCAACCAAGAGCGTCCTATACAAGCGTGACTTAAAAAGACGTGGCTGTAACGATATTGGGTTAGGGAGTAGTACTGTAAGTGGTGGATGATTGAGGTGTGCCTGGTGTAAGATTGAGAAAGGGAGTGGGAAAGGAGTGGACGCCTGATAACATTTATTAATAATGACAATACAGTTATGGAAATAACCAGGAAGTAAGATTTGATATGAATTATTTACTAGGATAGGAAATTTATGTAAAGGATTCGTAGGATCATTACAGGTTTATATCAATAAAATGTAAAAATCTAACTTCTTAATTTGCTAGTCCTAAGCCTGTATGAAGTGTGAAGGAAGTTACAGAGTCTGCTTTCTGTTGTTTTATTTTTATAAAATTAAAATAAGATTAATAATTATCGAAAAGCAAATCATGAGCAAACTTAAATACGTTACAAAGTTATGTACCCGTGCGTATGTAATTTCTATTATCAGTTGACGAAACAAGAATAAATTATTACCTGAGAGCAGGTAAGCACTGCATAATTTTTTGATGAGTTGACAAAACACGAATTGGCGAAACGGGAATAAATCGTGCATATTTATTTTATTTATTAATAATTAATGAAGTTGCATGAAAAGAACCGGCTAATCCTACGTAAAGAAAATGTAATACGGCGCAGTCGATGAGTTCATTTCTATCAGGACGCTAACAATTTCAAAATTTTTCAGCTCGCGGCGTCGACCCATATTCGCATATTACCATCAAGCTCATCGTCAATGCCGTTCCTTGTTGCTTTAAAATTACAAGAAGCTGATTTACATTGTAATCCTTTAACGGTTTTAAAATAACCAAGTAAATAACAACTGACTTCCAGTTTAAAGAATTCTTTCAACTTCTAAATTAAGTTTTTGATTTTATAATTTACTCCTTAAACAGGTTGTTTTTTTACAAAACAAGCCGTTCTGTAGCTACCTTAATATTGTATGTTAATACATTCCCAGAATACCTAAAAGAATGATGCACAATGACATATTCACCGCAACCACTACCCTCCCCATTCATAATAAATTAAAATACTTATCTTTTCTTTTGGGGTTGGGTGAAAGTTTACTATTTCATATAATAATAAATGTTCTATTTTTGCGAATCGTTGCCTCCTTAGCGAAACAAAAAATTGTTTGGATCCAAATACCTTAATAAATCACTTTGAAAAATACTATGTATGGAATAAATCGTAAGTACAATACGTCATTAAAGGACTAAGTATGTCGCGATTAAACATATACAAATTAACAAAAATGTTCATTGGACACCAGATATCTGATTAAATAGTACCCGTAACAAACCTTGAACAATATTAATTATGGAATATATTGTAGTTACAATATACATGGTGTTTCACTAAAAAACTAGGTAAATGGCAGTTGAACATGTTCAAATTAAAAATATGTTTTTTGAACACGAAGTATCCCGCTAAATAATATGCTGAAGTGTACAATACCAGTAGAAAAACTTAAAAATATACGAGATGTTTAATTAAGAATGTAAGTAACTGAATATATACAAATTGAAAAAAAATTATTAAACACGGAGATATCTGACTAAATAGTCGTTCAGGTTCGTAATACCTTTAACAAAACTTGAACATGGAAACGGAATGAACTCTTCAAAACCATGCTTGTTGTTTTGGTATAATGCTGACATGGTGAGAATGTTAGTGAGCAAGTTATTAATTAGTTATTAATGCCATCTTACTACGGCCACTTGCTATCGCAAAGTTAGCCATGTTAAACAGGGTTCTAATTCACCATTATAGTTCATTCGTTGTAACTAAGAACTTGTTTGTATTACTGTAGTATATAGGACATTTTTATAGAATCTGTAACTTCAGCGTTAAAGTGTAATTTTCCGATTGGCTACCAAATAACATATTTAAGAAGTGAACATAAAGGAGTAGTACATTACTTTCTTTTCACTATCCATGTCCTGAACCCAGAGTGTTAAAGTTTAGTACCGAGACGTGACGGGTTAGGCGACTCGCGACCCTAGAGAGTGGTGGGTTATCGTATTCGTTAGTTAAAAACTAAGGTTAAATAATTAATGTTGTGCATATACCAAATATTATAAGTATTTACGACGCTAATATAACATATTTATCGTAGTGGGACTCTAAGTTTTTAAGACGTATTTCGGAGTGCCTATGTTTGTCGTTGCCGATCTGTGTGGGTAGCAGTTAAACGGAAAAACCCATGTCCTAGTGTAAAACCGTTGTTATGTATTGTTCTTAGGATGTTATCGTGAAACCATGAGAATTAAGTTACAGTCAGCAAAGTACAGAATTAAACCCTATCTAAGACCGCGTGAAATTTAGAGTAATCGGCGTACTTAGGTGTATTGACAGGTGTAAAATCACTTTTTTATTGGCAATAGAGTATGAAAAGAATTAATAATCTAAACGTTCTAAAAAGTGCCAAGCCAGTGTCTGCACGAATAACGTTGCCTGCACCATCTGTGGATTTTCACCTACGATGGAGAATCAAGTAATATCAACTCAGACGTTTATTATTATATGTATATTGTTTGATAATGCCTACATATCTTGTTATGATGGGAACAACAATGGTTAGTTGTAAGCTATAAATTAGTTTTTTGGTCCGTCTTTCGACTAAATTTTGACTCAAGACAGTTCTATTGTTTTTGTGCACTAATAAGTGTAATTTTTTTCTGTGGTTGCATTTTGTACTAAATCGTGGTTTGACGCCGCCTAACACATTATTATTTTATTAACTCACCTCACAAATCTACTAGATTAAAGTAGAGGCGATTATTACTATTAAGTTCTGTAGCGGCAAACTATGAGTAGGCTAACTTTTTTGTTAAATTGCCATGTTCATAAATTCTTTTACAATATTGCAGATGTGTAAAATTAATCTTTTCCATCAGGACGTATAATGCTAGTAAGTTGAAGTGCCTTCAAAGTATTAAATAGTGATTTCGGTATTAACACTGTTGCAGATAAGATTATTATTTATTGATTCATTAATTATTATTATTATTATTAATAAACAAAACAAAATAAGTTAATTAGAAAGGTGAGTTTTGCCATAGGAAGCGAAGAGTAGCTGTTATACACTCTCCCGTCAGCTTTACAGGGGATTCTTTTACCACCATAAGCATGGATAAGTGATCGTTGTTGGCTTTACCGTTTATTCCGTTTATTTACTCGTACAGATTTTTAGTATCGTGGCTTTAAATTTTTAACAATTTGTGAATTATAGAGTTAACGGCTCTAAATGACCCAACATATTTTAGAACCTTTAAACATGTTAAGGATTTAGAGATTGGTGTAGAGTGCAAGATACACAGGTTAGAGGTCGTATTAACAAAGTAAGGCGAGAGGGTAGCGGTGAAGCTAAAAGGGCTTAATGGCGCCGCAAAAACAAAAATAGTCAACCAGACTGCAGAGTCTAAGGCCTCCAATTAGTATGCATCAGTTCAGGGCCGCCTATTCAAACCAGAGTACAGAGCCTAGTGCCTAAGGGAAGCTTAAGTTTAAACCAGAAACCAGAATTTAAAAAGCGAGCGTGACCTACCCGTAGATGATCAATCAGAGAACGCAGTCTAAGGTAAAGGGCGGAACTAAGAACCAGGTAAAGCTTGAAAGGGGGCCGGGATTATGACGTCACGGGAGTGAAATGCTGTCTACTAATAATAAATGAAACCCGTGGTTACAGGTATTTACAAGAGCATTGTATAATAATCACTCCTTTCATTAGAGCTGAATCCACGAAGCTTTAAGTAAACTTTCTTTCCATTATTATTTAATTGGGTTGGTTTCCTTTCATAAGGGGATATAATTTAGTGGGCTGTGTTGCTACAATGACAATAAATAAATACAAGGTGATCAAAACTAACATTAAATATTAACTTCACAAAATGGCCAAAAGTCCCTTTTTTTAATATAAATCCACTATTCTTATAATTTTATTTTTATTTTATTTAGCGTTAAAAATAAGAGTAGCTTTGTATAAGGTTGCTATTCAAAAAATGTGCACTTTTTGAAATACTGGCAATGTAACACTTTTGCATTGTAAAAACGCTATATGGCTTCTCAACACGGGGAAACAACTTATTTTAACAAATGTTCAAAATTTGCAACCCGAACTTCCAAATGGATGCATTAGAAATTCGAATTTCGCGCTGTTATGAGACATTGAATGGTTTTAGGTTATGCTGAAGTTTGTTTCGACCAGTAAGTAAACGCGGCAGTTTGCGGGGCAAGACTGTTTTGTAAAAGGAGCAAATAGAGACGCTGACATAATTACGTGTATCTTTGAGTCAGTCGCACTAAGTAAGTGATCAGAGCTAATTGAAGGTAACCAAACGATTAGAAAGCTACTGCTGCAGCATAAGTTACGCTGCCATTAAAATTGTGAAATTATAACGAAAATTCAGAGAATATAAGTGACATTTTTCTTATTAATGTGAGGAAAAACTAAAGCAAATTAAAGTATAAAGGTTATCAAGTTGGTGAGTTACGCAATAATTTAAAATTGCGTTTTATGTGCGTATTGAAAGGTTGGTGTTTCGATAGCGAGCGATAAAAGTAAAATAATATCGATCCAGTGCAATAGATCGATATATAAAGTAAAATAACCAGAAAATATTGACAATTAAAAGCGTAGCACGTTGTAGCTCGCTTGCAGTTTGTCGCGTACGCCGTTTTTAGTTAAAACTGAACAATTAAGTAAAAACTGGAAATTGTAAATGTATCAAGCAGTTATTTACAAAGATCACTGAATTGTGGAAAAGAAAATTAGAATCGTGTTCATCCATAATAAAGGTATAAGAAGAATTGAAAGATCAAAGGAGAGCGGCTCCAGCTCGGCGGCAGATAACGTCATCAACCTATACGAGGCCTCAATTTGTCAGCCGGAAGCGCAAAAATTACATCACCAGCTCGAACGAAGTGATAAACAAGTAAGATTTATTTATAGTGTAAATAAAAGAAACTTTTTTATATTTTATTTCTTTTGGAATTTATATTTAAACACCAATGCTGAACGAAAATCTATTTCGCTCGTCATTGATAAAGGATTGTTTTTGCATGTTATTATAAGTAACACTAACTTAGAATTGATTTTTATATAATACTGTAAACAAAATAGCCTATACTTCGAATTTTGGTTTAATTAAATGGACATTGCGTTTGATTCATTTTTATTATTGACTGTTGTGAGGAAAAGACGATGATGGATAGATATAAAAGTTGTAAATTATGTTGGTTTGGTCACATTGAGAGAATGAACAACGCATGATTAATGAAACAAATATATGTGGGTGAGGTGAGGGGAAAAGCCGGGCCTGGTAGGCTGAGTAAAACTTGGCTGAATGTAGTACAATCTGTGATAAAGGAGAAAGATAAGGAGTTTTAAAAACAAAAGGGCATGTCAGAGACTATGTATGAATCTTACGGAAGCTAGGGAGGTATGCGGAGATAGGAAAGCATAGAGAAAGATTGTGAATGAAAAATAAATAAGAGGCAGGGATTGTTTTGCCTACCCCGCAAGGGAATGGCGTGAAGATTAAATAAGTTAAGTTAACAAATATTAAAAAGCTTATACAAACACTGAATGTGTAAATACTGAAGGAAGCAATTTCAATTAATTACAAAATACAGATAATTAATAACATCAGATTGAGGATAATTTTGGTAAATTATAAGGATAACGATAACCATTTATTATATTATTGAGCTAGCTGGAGCGTCCCGATAAAAGGAAAAAGGAATTTGCTAAGCAATTATTAAAGTTCATTTACTCAAACCGAAATGTCATAACAATAAAAGTAAAGATTAGTTATTGAAATAATTACAAAAAAATTACAAATTAAAACCACTTAGTTAAAATTGGAAGGTAATCATTTCACATTTTCATAAAAATAATGTAAAATTTTTACTCAATCATTCTGAAATTATAATCTTTGTATCCAGGTATATACGTTCGTCATGAGTTCCCGTTTTAATTGAATATGGAGATAAACATTCGAACGCGTCCCTTACTATAGCCATACAGTTCTATGTGTTGGGCGCCATCGTGTTCGTAAAAAATTTGCCTGTGTTCCGCCAGAGGTATTGCTTAAATATTGATTGTATAACTCTTCCAGAATATTTAATATCTTTCTCCTACAAATTTTGATACGTAATTTAAAATGGGGACATAATTTTATTTGTATTACTAATGAAGTACCATTTAAGTTTTCTTCATAAACATGTAGTTTTGCTATTCCATCATTTTTTACAGCAGAAAATAAGTTAAACTGCCAGGTTTCTTAAAAATTTCACAATCTTACTGCATGAGGATTTGAATCACTCCAAAAATGGGAATTCTCTCAGTTAAAGAGGCAGTTTTTTGCTTCATAAGTCCAAATTATATCCAAAAATAGAGGGTCATCGTTAAAATAAATTTACAAAATTGTAGTCTGTTCGATAAATCGGTATCGTTTAGCTGTTAACCAAAGATATTGAATAAGGGTGGAATTTGTGTATCAAAATAATTCTATATATTGAGCTAATCGAGATTCCTGTTTCTAGAACCACTTGTCCTAACGATGTTGTAGGATATGCCGCAAAATATCCCAGAATTACAGTTTTGACATTGTGATCAATAAGAATGGGTTATCTTGAATGCATTTTTTGTGACACAATTTTTGAAAATTTCCAATATTCGTTAAATACTGTTATACTTTAATCGATCTGGCACAATTTTTATTAATAATTGTCAAATGACAAAAAATAGTGCCATTTTTGTAGCGCTTTATTGTTTAAACTATTATTTACACTTAAAAATTGTATAATATTTTTACAACACAGAATTGTTAAATCGTCAATACTTATTCTTAATGATAAAAAATAGAAAATTATAAAAATAGGGGGTTTACACAAAAAAATTGTTTAGTTAATATTTAAAGAAAAAGTTAAACTGAACACCCTATATTTATTTATTATCAAAATATCCACACAGCCCAATAAAGTAGATCCCCTTCTAGAAGGACAACAGGTTGCGCCAGCGCCTTGAAAATATTTTATCAAATTGCCCCCCATCGGTTTTAGTAAAATGCCAAATCTTCAAAATTTTACAAAATCTATTGTCCGAGAAATCCGGGACCCAAATAATTCTCTTTATTTGAGAACAGAATTAGTACAGCATTATTACATGGAAAGGTTTTTTACTACAAACTAAAGCGGATTTTTTTTCCAATTTTTTTTTAAATAACATTTAAAAACAGGTGTAAACATAATATTCATGAATGAATGACGCAAACTATTGATAACATTATGTTTACCTTCAAGCCTTATTTTTTAACAGGTGCTGTCCAATAATTTTGATTATCATCTCAAAACATGTTTGTTTTACAACTAATTGTGTTACTTAAATACTCAGGTCAAGCACAAATTTAATTATAGTTGTTTTTTTTTTTAATTTTAACGCTAGATGGTCGTCGACCTGGCATTACTAAATAAGAAAAAGGGTACAAAAACGAATATATTCTCACGAAAAACTCGTAGACCATATCCAAACATAAAAATAAATAAATTGATTTGGTGCTAGATATTTTTAATCAAAGGCTAACCTAAGCGTAACATTCACAGTTGTTAATAACTATGTACAAATACATGCTTAACAAATTGCAAACGTAATTATAAATAATATTTTCTATCATCAATTAGTTCCAAATACGTACGTGCAAATCGAATAAAGGTAAATGCGTACTGCACGTTTTTTTTTAAATAGTAGACACGCTTGTGATCCATATAAATTTTTACACAATAATTAGACGAAATACGGAAGTTTAGGCTATTTGACTTCACCGCAAAATAACCTTAACTGTGGCCTTTACACTTACCTTGCCCCTGTCAGTAAAAATGCGCAATTTTTAAGCAAAAGTCCTGCAAGGACGAGATATTTATATAAGTTAACGGTTCTTTTCGTTTTTGTGCTAATACCACCAAACTTAAGTAGCGTACAAAAAGAATGGAATTTACGTTTTTTTGCATTCACCTTAATAGAAGAATAATCGCAATAAAGAAATTATAAATAATCCATGTGCTGTCAATGTGAGGTGTTGGACAAGTTCCAGGTATTTGATTAATGACAGTTTTTTTTTAAATTTTGGATTCATAACACATTATTGTCGTCATCATTATCACGTGAATTCGTAACAAATAAAAATAAAACTGGTTCTACCGTTTGCCTAGTATTATTTATTAATCGAGATTTAATCGCCAGCTATATATCATCTTTTGCTACTAACATACAAAACGGTTTTAGTAGGCCAGTATTAGTTTTGCATAACTTTTCTATGTTTATAGTAACTTCGCACTAACATTTGCAGTACTTTTTTTGTAAATAACTATGTTGTGGATTACAGCTAGATATGACACAAAAAATCACGATGTTCGAAATGTTAAGTACTTAACCAGCACAAGAAGTGGTTATATGTGTAATGCCCGTACAGTAAGGTAAAATTACCAATTGCTCAAAAGACGGCTTTCGTAAAGGTCTGCCAAAAAGCTCCGCGTATTATCACTCAGTTAGTTAAGCACTTTCTGAAAATTGATGTGATTATTGTTATCGGGAGTGGCACATAATCACATTGTTAATTGGTGCGAATCCACACCCAAGCGATTTTCTCGAAGGTTGTCTAGTGCTGTGTATAATATAGTAGCAGGTGACGAAATTGGGTACGCTCAAATGATTAATATCCCATGTTGTTAACACATGGTTCACCATAAAGTACGTCATACAATACAAGGTATTTTATACTAAATGAAACTTAAATCAACATAGTGTTTTCTTTACAAAAATAAAAACCTTCTCAATTTATAGTAAACACCGCCCATAATGTGTAAACTCAGAATCTTAACTCTGTTTTCTTCGGATCTTTCCTGATACACACTAGAGTTCCATAACTGTGGCTCTATTAGTTCGGATATCTAAACACCGTAACCCAACGGTAAAGAATGTGAAACATCAGGTTTTCTGTTTCTCAATTCTACTTGAAAATGTTGTAGATTCCCCTGGTCCATTTCAGACAAGTTTTAAAAAGATAAACTTCTAAATCAGTTTTAACCTTAAAAATGTATTTAAAATGGGCTAAAGTCTAATTTCGTGTTGAGAATGGCTTAAATATAGCATTTGGTTAACACAAAATGGCAAGTTTATGGCTGGCATCGACACATTGTTTGAAAAATATTTAAGTTTTGGTTTTTGTGTATCATTAAATCTTGAAGCGAGATACATTGTCGCCACTATTTTAGCATACCTGCGTTCGCAGTAAAACTAAGTACAGCCTACCTTAGGTCGATAATGCATTACGTTTACCTTTATGGTGCTAATATTACCGCAACGTCCTGATCGAGTTCACCATACATTATGGTAAAGAAATAATACTGTATCTCTTGACGTTCTATCTTATCTTATTGTGAAAAACCGAACACGTTCTGCAAAAATCGTAGAAGATACTTTCTTTGTAAAAATCGCATAGGACTTCTTTAGTATTTTATAACATAAACACAAACTTAAAAATACTTTAACCCGCCTTACCGTTATTCACGTTGATATGTTTTATAACTTTAAGTTACTACATTAAACTATTCACTTAAGCAATCCGAAATGGTTCTATGGAAATAGATGTTATATCTTAGTATTATTATCGTAAAGCCTTACGAACAATAAAGTACAATTTCATCTGTAATCACGCTGCAAATAATTTATCCATTTATTGAATATACCAATAGGTAGAGTTGTTGTTTCGGTTAATGCGATTACGTGTGGTATTAAAATACAGATTTCTCGTTTTTTTTAATATTCTTCGATTACAGATAAAAATACAAGCGATGCCCAATGTATGTAAACATAGTTTGTAGACAAAGCCTGCATCTAATCCAATTAGAGGTTTTACATGAAAGATGTGAAAAAGAAACAGCTGCGTAAGATAGGTTCACCATTTCAGTAGAATTGCTGTTGATCAATATATTGAGCGTGGTACTTTGTATCTTTCATTGAGATATCAATGTATGCGTGATATGAGTGTGCATGTGTGTACGTGCGTGCATGCGTGTTTGTGATTGCATGTGTATTTGTGTGTCTGAGCGCTCGCACGCGTGTGTGTGTGTGCGTTTGTGTGTGAGCGTGTGTATGGGCGAGTGTGTGAGTGTGTGTGAGTGTATGTGTGTGTGTGTGTGTGTGTGTGTGTGTGTGTGTGTGTGTGTGTGTGAGTGTGTGTGTGTGTGGTGTGTGTGTGTGTGTATGTGTGTGTGAGTGTGTGTGTGTGTGTGTGCGTGCGGCGTACGTGCGTGCGTGTGTGCGTGCGTGCGTGTGCGCGTGCGTGTGCGTGTGCGTGTGCGTGTGCGTGGGCGTGGGCGTGGGCGTGGGCATGCGCGTGCGCGTGCGCGTGCGTGTGCGTAGGCGCGGGCGTGCGCGTGCGCGTGGGCGTGCGCGTGTGCGTGTATATGTGCGAGTGTTTGAGTGTATGTGTCTGTGTGTGTGTGTGTGTGTGTGCGTATGCGTATGCGTATGCGTGTGCATGAGCGTGTGCGTGTGCGTATACGTGCGCGTGCGTGTGTGTGTTTATGTGTGTGAGTGTACGTGTGTCTGTATGTGTCTCCGTGTGTCTTTGTGTGTGTGTGTGTGTGTGTGTGTGTGTGTATGTGTGCGTGTGTGTGTGCGTGTGTGTGTGAGTGAATGAGCGATTGAGTTAGAGAGTGTCTTAAGCAAGCGAATGAGTGAGTTAGCTAGTGTGTGTGAAGGAATGGCAGCGTGAAAACGTGAATGTGTTTGCGTGTGTGCCCTTGTGTGTGCGTGTATATGAGTGTGTGCGTGCCTGTGTCTGTGTGTGTGTTCGTATGTGTGTGTCTGTGTGTTTTTTTGTGTGTTTGCAAGTGATTGTGCGTGCGTGTGCGCATATGTGTGTGTGTGTGTGTGTGTGTGTGTGTGTTGTGTGTATTTGTACGTATGCGTCTGTGTGAGTGGATATGCGTGCGTCTTTGTGTTTCTGTATGTGGTTGTGTGTGTTAGTGGGCGAGTCAGTGATTGAGTGAGTAGATAACTCAGCGATTCACTGAATGGTTGCATGTATGAGTGGGTGAGTCAGTAAGTGTTTGTGTGTGCGATGTGTGTGTGTGTGTGTGTGTGTGTGTGTGTGTGTGTGTGTGTGTGTGCATGCCTGCTTGCGTGCGTGTGCGCGCGCGCGCGAGTGTGTAGATGTACACTAGTATATTGGGATTTACGTATAATGGTATCTATGCTGGTATCTATGTGTATTGGAATCTACGATACTTTCATTACCTAAAATTTTGTTTTTATGCTTGCATATTAATTGTGGTCTGGCGGCGGGAACTATGGTTTATAAAAATCCGTTTTTAGTTTTACTCAAATATATCTGAAACTGTATGAATGGCAAAAAATATATTTTAAAGTTACAAGTTAATCATATTTTGTTGAATTTTTTAATACCACGCGTAATTTACCCGCAGCAGAATTCCTAAAGTGGATTCTAAGCATTCATTCAAATTTGTTAAATATCTAAGTAACGATCAACTTTACAAGGTTTTGTAATGAAAAGCCAAATATGCGTTAAAAATGAAAGAAATAGATTTAAAATGCCTTAAACTGTTACTAATATTTTATCAGAAGCGGGGGGTTTTGAAATTTTCCTTTTCAAGTTATACTGTATTAACTTCTGTCTGACATCAAGGTTTAAATGTCAAACTGACACAAATTATTATTGTTGTTTGACAATGTTGCCAATTTTCATTATGGGCGCATTACGAAAACCGTTACTTAATACTATGGTATACTGTAATAATAGATTGGAATATAGAGAAACTTTAGACATTCTTGCCCTTTCGAATGTAATGGTTCTGGGTCTAAAATACGTAAAAAATTGTATTTAAAATACATATGTGAAATTGCAAAAAAAAGTTCATATTTAAGTAATTGACAGATTTTTTTACCAAATAGTATTTCTGGTACTTTATGCAACTAGATATTAACACGATTAAGCGCAGACACGCGAGAAGTTTTTAAAAACTATTTAAAATCATCCATAATATATTAAATTTGTTGCAAAGATTTATCAATTTTTTTTTTGTTTAACTTTTGACTGCAGGTTAAATAAATTGTTAAGAACTTGTTTAGAAGTGGGCTTTTTTAGTTATCGTTTAGATGTCTATTATCCTCTATATAATAAGAAAGTTATAACATCCATCTGATATACAATATTGTTGTTTTTATAATGTTGCCTATTTTGTTATGAAAGTATTACAAAGAGTTTGCATAACTGTTCTAAACAATTATTACTATTAAAGTTATTTTATTTCTTTTAATTTTCATTTTGTAGATTGGAAGGTCTTGTGGTCTTCCACACCAGATATTTCTGTAATAAAATTAATTGGATTATTTTTTCATTTATTGACCGAATAATTTCCAAAACCCCACTTGCGCGCCTTCAAGTTGATGCCTATTGGACTAACTTGAACACGTAAGAAAGTAAAGCTTTATCTGAGATCAGTCTATAGACGGAAGCAAACATTTGTGGTAAACTTATATACTTTCAGCTCAGGCGGCTCTAATTAAAAAATGACATTATGGTCGGGCCGGCGAGAGGTGTCTTATGACTCATCTTTTAGTAAGGCATGGTTTAACCTTTGATTAAAAGGACAAATTTAACAAGACTGTCATTTATGACACCTACTATTTTCTTTATATCTGACTTATTTAGACTCATAGTTTAGGTTACTGTATTATAATTACCGACTTTTTATTGTAGTAATTTCAATAAATAGCATGTTATAACCAATAAATTATTAAAAATGAAGATAAAAATGTAAGAAAATTTTATTTACAAAATCAAAATATAATATTAATTCATTATGAAAATAAAAATGGAACTAAAATTTTCAAAAAAAATTTATGAAATGAAAACAAATAAAAATAAACAAACAAAACAAAATCATTGAAGGCAGTTATTTTCAGATTCTTTGCAGTCGGGGCAACTATACTTGTCGTTCCTGATAGCGTGTTCAATACATATGCTTCTTTGACACTTGCCACAGTATCGCGTACCTCATCGATTTTTTTTGTAGTGGCAGAAAGTACATTTACCGGGCCTTCCCGGTGGTGGATTAGGTGTATTTTCTGGATTTATTTCAGTTAGGCTTTTTCCTAACAGGTTTGTCATTTCTGCACGAAGGTTTCTGGGAAGAAACTTGTTTGAAAGCCTTTGATTTATATATGGTTTTACCAGGGCGAAAGAAAGATTTTTCAAAAATTGTGAACGACAGAAGTTACTCTGACCTTCATGAGCTCCATTCAACTGAAGCATCCAATACTCCAAAGAAATACCTTAGAGGCCAACGTCTGGTCTTTCGTGCCGTTGTTTTAGTATTACATAATTTATCGAATACCATCTACTCCACCTTTAGTTTGATTATAGATTAAAATGACTTCAGGTTTTAAGCTTTCCTTATCAATTTCCCCCGTTGAATGCATTGTTGATAATAAAACAACATTCTTGTTTTTCTTTGGAATGTGCGAGGCTAACATAACATCTGGATCATAAGCAAAGAGTGATGACTTAACAGGACGTTTGGTGAGAAGCTGTGGCGGTAGCTCTCTTTTATTTTTCTTCATCGTTCCCACTAGGGTTAACTTCCGTTTAAGTAATTCTTGAGCCAGTTCATAAGAAGTATACCAGTTGTCAGTGGTTACATTTCTATTGGTACCTACTAGAGACTCGGTAAGTTTTAGAGTGTACTCAGTGGGCAGCAGAATATTTTTATCTCTCATCTCTACCTTACCAGTGTAAGGTATTCCACCACAGAAGTAGAACGTTTTAGCATCGCACATCGAGATAATCTTTGGTCCATACTTATCTGGTTTCTGGGGCATATACATCCTGAACGGACAACGACCACGAAAACTTAAAAGTGTCTCGTCAATGGTAACAAATTCAGATGGGGTGTAATATTTCCCACAATTGCCCACAAACAGTGTCCAAATTTCTCTAAATGCTGTAAATTTATCGTTACTTCTTCTCTTCAATCGATCTGTTTTCGAGTCAAAACGTAAAGCTCTCAACAGAAATTCAAATCTGTTCTTCGTCATAACACACCTATACATTGGTGACCCGAATACTTGTAGTCAAACCAGATTTTTTTTAAACTCCAGACATGAGCAGTAAACCAAAAAATGCATTCATTTCTTCAGCATCAGTTTTTGAAATGTAATACTGTTTTGAATTGAATTTTTGGGCTAACCTTTCTATTTCTTGGTTTGTATAAATAACTATATTTTCAACTATATCAGCTGAAAAAAACAAATGAAATATTTCAACTTCATTTCTAAGGTCTTTCGCTTTCCCTTTGGGACCAGGTAAGTGGGTCACCAAATTCCTCCTAGGAGTTCTAGCGTTTCTACGAGTCAATGGTCTGTCTGTCCATATGGTTTCTAAATCTTTGTACAACATAAAATTTATATCACCTTCAATCACTGTATCCTTATTGTAATCAATATCCATTATTTCTTCATTGACACTAAAAATGTCTTCTTCATGAGTTTCTATCAAAAGGTCATATTCTAGTTCACTATTAGTGTCATTTGACATAGTATAATCTTCACTTTCACCTAGATGCTCTACTTCATACAATAGCTCCTCGTGTGTTAAAAATCGTCGTGATGCCATAGTGAAAAAAATGACAAAAAGGTCTAACGTAAACAACAAGGCAGTGTCACGCGTGACACATACTACAACACTCCTCAAAATACTGTATCACTATTTCGAAAATTGAGCAAATCTGATGCGCACAACTACCTCGACAGCCCGATGAATATTGGACTGAAGGTACTGGAGGTATAGACGATGTGATCTGCACCGTTGAGCGCCTGCGTACAAACTAAAGTGATAGGTGTCATGAATGAGACAGTCTTGTTATACAAGGGTTAAGATTTTAAAAACTTATGTCGTTATTGGTTCATATAGTTAGTTATTTTGAATACCAACCAAACATCGTCAATGTTCCTAGATTATTTCCAAATTTAAGCCGCGCTGTCAAAAACACGATGCGATTATACGAAACGAAATACGAAGAATAATTTGAGGTTAAATAGCCAAGAAGACATCTGACAGCGTCATGCGCTTTGATTTTAGAAACGACATACGTTTTTAAGTCCTGCATTTAAAATGTATAGCAGGCGTAGTGGTAACTTCGCACTAAGATAATGGGAAACAGATGCATTTCACAGTAATAATTATATCCCCATTCTCGAGTCCGCCATGAGACACCTCTCCCCGTCGCTACTATATTGGTTGTAAATTGTGAATAGGGAATAACATGTTTAATTGAATTAAATAATAATTTCCTTATTGTATTTGTTATAAATGTAGTTCAAATCTTATTCTTTTATTACCTTCTCAAAATTTATTTTTAATTTGATTTGAATAAATAAATTTTCTGATCTTTGTGTGTATGTTTGTGATTATTAATTTTCTTTCATTATTCCTCTTTGTTAGTGGCGCTCATAATAAAAGAATGGTTGACACTATTATTTGGTTTTGGCGCAACAAGTAAATTTTTCCCCCATGCATCCAAACGCTCTTCACTTAACCTTTGTTCGTTGTGATTATAACCACCACCCGAGCATAAATCGGTACCAATAAATAAATCGGTGGGAGACGTTATAACCATGTTAAAAAATTTCGGCACACTGTAAAAACTCAACAAAATTTGTTACATCTCTGACGTATAACTGATAAATTGCTTAAGCAAGTTCTATTTTCTAAAACGTCTGTGATTAATGCACTACGTTGATGCAATAAATATAAATTCAAAAGCAGAACTAAAAAGCCAAATAGATGTAAAAAATCGATTAATTAATTTCGTGATCATGTATATTATAAAATTATTCGCTTGTAAATTAAACCACCTGTTGATATATATTATAGATTGATATGTACTTAATATTCAACAACCCACATATATAAATGCTGATCAACCGGATTATTTTATCACAAAATATTTTATGCAACGAATCTAAAATTTGTTTTTTGTATAAACTATACATGATTGACACGTATAACCTCAATAATGAGTTGCAACATTTTTTTATTAGTATATTGAAGATTGCTCTCCTTCAAGCATGGCTTATGCAGATTAACCGTTATATAAAGGTAATTTTTTCTTGATTATAGCCCACAAGAAAATTTCACTTTTTTTAAATTACGTCAATATGTTTAAATCTAGTTTTTCATTTTAGAATATCTATTAATGGTAATTATGTTGCATTTTTAATAGATTATTTTGTTTCTAAAATTTTAATCTTCTAAATTACTTACCCACTCCTTAAATCTTAATGTAAGGTCTTCAAACTCGTGATACTCAACTAAAATATAAAATTTATGGGATTATTTTTGCGCCCGAAGGTAATGTATTTACATCGTAATCTCTATCATGCACAGTATAATAGAAAATCTCTCTTATTGTATTTTGCGTTTATTACAAACAACATAAATGCAAATATATTAATTTACACTTTATAATACAATGTTTTTTATTTAATTCAGAAATATCGGACATTTCCTTTTGGTATACATATATCGGTTAACCGCAAAACCACTATTTTTATCATTGCATGAACATACCTCCTTTTGATTGATCACTTAAAACTTTCTTATGT
Source organism: Vesta saturnalis (assembly GCA_036346205.1). NCBI lineage: Eukaryota > Metazoa > Arthropoda > Insecta > Coleoptera > Lampyridae > Vesta > Vesta saturnalis. The sequence continues at coordinate 4,948,053 of JARFJB010002353.1, read as the reverse complement.
TAAGACAAGAGTGTTATTTATATGCAGTTTTAGACACCAATATAACCATCAATGATTTGCATATTTTGATGATAAAGTCGAATAGCAGAACTAAGAAGTAGGTATGTACGTTCTTAATATATTACAACGTTAAGTTTTTGCAAGGAAAAGATTTGCAGTTTAGTAAATAAAAGCATTTGGATAAAAAAGTCTTTTTAACCCTGTGGTTGGTGATTTATCGAAATGATAATGATCTTTCTTTAGTGATTATAAGTTATATAATGCTAAAAGTCTCCAACTTTGCTTTTTATATGCTGTCACCGCGATTATTACCAAAAACAAAATAATCATCCATGTGCATACTCTCGTTCCGCTACTTTTTATATTGATTAATTATGTCATACATCCGATTCATCTTACAACAGCGTATTTTAAAAGTGTTGGTAACTGTATCCTGCATACTATTATGGATAAAGAGGTACGTTAGCTCTCATTTAGACAACCAACATACCAAAAGGATAATAGACAATGTTTACGGAATGTTTAAAAAATGGGGAAGGAAGACATATTTGAAACATATTTGACAATTCATAACTAACTGAAAAGGTTGGTGCGTTATATGATAATGACTGATATGATGGAATATGTACTCTTACTCTACCTCCTCATTGTTCACTAGGGAATGCTAATAAAGTAATTTTGGCGCAAGCTTAATAACCACTAAGTAACTATTTCTTGAAAGATAAATAGTTTCTTTTAAGCTCTTGTTTTATTATTTGTGTTCTAATTCACGTCCATGTTTAGAGTCAACAGAGAGTAGAATTTGTCAATGAGCAGAACGTATTATTATTGTGTTACGTTTTGCATATTATTTATACAGAGTGTCCGGCAGTGGCGTGTACAACGTTTTACCAGAGATTCCTTGGTCAAAAATAAGGCGATCCGGGTAAATATACCTATATCCGAAGTTGCTTTGTTTTGCCGCTTTATCCGTGCCGTCAAAGTTTTTAAAATAATTTCGTTTTTTCGAAATAATTTCTAAACGCTTCAACCGATTTTAACTAAATTTGGGAAACACAGTTGTAACGTAAATTGACATAATTTGACGTAAATGGGAACTTTTTTCGATACGTAGAAAAAGAAAAAAAAAGATGTATTTTCTTATCCCCTGTAGACATGACTTTCATTTTGTTTGAATAGGTCATTTTGTTTACTAACTTTTTGTACTCCTCTAAAATGTTGGTCAAATGTACAGTTTCGTCGCAAAACAATAATTTACTCAACCTTACATTTATGTCCCCTTACTCGCAAGGAAAGCGGGAGAACATAAATAAACAAATTACATGGAAATGTTTTAGTTTCAATAAAAATTTAAATTTTCAATCACAATTATGGATGTTTAACGCAATATATTATTATGATAATTGTTCAAAATGTTCACCGTTTTTTGAATGAATTAATTTAGTTTTTCAATACGGAAACTGTAAGTAACTACTTACAATTATTAGTAGTTAGTACTACTTTTAAACTTAATTTTGTTTTTGTTTTTCGTGTCTTTTCTTCTTATGACCAGTGCATGTTTTCAGAAAGTTATTTACAAGTTTTCAATTTAAATAACGTAGGCTTTACAAATCGAGGCCGTATCAAAAAAAAAAAAAAATCGGGAGGGTCCAGATTTTTAATCATGTAAATTAACGTTTTTGAAAGTAAAATTTGATTAAAACAGTACTTCTAAAAGCTAAATTAATTCATTCAGAAAAACGAAGAACATTTTGAACAATTATCATAATAATTTATTGCATTAAACTTTTTACAAAGTTTTAGTTTGGCAAACGGTTTAGCCAAAAAAATACTTTCTAAATTCCTACAAGTCTGAATTAACACTAATAATGTTTTCAATAAAAGTTGGCTATGATTTAAACAGTTACTGGAAATAATGAACAATTAATTACCTACCGTTACAACAAAGGTTCAAAATGCCCACCATTTTGTTGTACACATGCGTTAATTCTACGTCGAAAATTGAATTGTACTGTCCGTAATGTAGCGGGGTTCCGAAGGGTGTTGCCAAAATTTAAAATTTTGGGATATAAATCTTCCTCGCTTTCAATAGGAGAGGAGTAAATTTTTGTTTTTGGACATCCCATAAAAAAAATCATAGGTTGTTAGATCCGGTGATCTTGCTGGCCATTTTACAGGAGCATCATTTTACAGGAGCATCATTACCTCTTCGTATCCATCGATTTGTATAAATCGTATTAAAGCACTTCTAACGAAGAATGTGGCGGAGTACCATCATGCATAAACCACATATTCTGTCGTAAATCAATTTCTTTAGTAAAGCAGGTAATGTTTCTTACAAAAAATTTAAATAATTATTTCCATTTAATTTATTTGGTATAATAACTAGACCTATAAGGAAATCGTCAATAATTCCTGCCCACATATTAAATTTAAATACATATTGGTAATGAGTGACTTTTGTTGCATGGGGATTATCATCAGAGGAAACATGTTCATTATGTAAGTTAGTTACACCGAATCTTGTAAACGTAATTTCGTCGGTAAATAAAATTCTACTATGGAAAAATGGGGATTTCTGATATCTGATTTTCAATAAAGCTGCAAAGTGTTAAGCGAGATTCTGGATCAATATGTAACATGTCTTGAATATTTTGAACATGGTATGGATGTATAAGTTGTTCTTTTAAAACCTCATTAATCACTGATTTTGGAACCGCTAATTCCAGCGAAAAAAAGGAAAAGGCCACGTATTTCATTCCCTCCCCAAGGGGAGGGCGGGCTGCTCGAGCTTTCCGAGCTCCTTCAGCCACAATCACGGATTCCCAGCATACATACATACATTACGTATATATGCATGGTGGGATTAAGGATGGGTGTGGTCAGGATAGGATCGGAAGGAACGGAGTTGGGGTTCTGAGGGGGAAGATACTACCCCAGCATTCGCCTAAGTAGCCGCACATGGTGTGCATATACGCAGTGACCATGTCGCTACATGTGTATGAGGAAATCCCTTAAAAAACCTCATACAAGGTAGCCGGTAACGGAGTCGAACCCATTAGCTCCCTAATGCTAAGCAGGTCGTGTCACCACTAATTCCAGCACACTGTCTAAAGTTTGTTCCTTCATATCTACTGTTCTTGTGGTACGCTGACGTCCACCATCAAAAGTTTGTGACTTTAAACTACCATTTTCACGAAGAGTCTAACAATATTTTCAAAGCTTTGGTTGCGCGGCACTAACACTCTCGTGACCATTACATTCACAAAACTAACAACATATCTACTTGTTCGGCATATGAGTAAACAAAATTCATGATGATTACGAGATAAACCGTAAGCAGAAAAATACTAAATGGTAAACGGAATTCAGTTTAAATGACATTAAAGTAATCAACCCTTTTTTATTTATTAAATTGATCATAGCCAACTTTTAATAAAAACGTTATTAGTGTTAAGTTACAATTACTGATTCAGAAAATATTTTTTTTTGGCTATGACCATAATTTGTACAATATTTCTTTTCTAGCCAACGTTATCTAAATTGAAAATGTGTAAAGAACTTTCTAAAAACGCGCACTGACCATAAGAAGAAAAAATACGAATGACGAAATTAAGTTTAAAAGTAGTACTAACTATTAATAATTGTAAGTAGTTACTTACAGTCTCTGTATTGAAAAGCTAAATAGTTCATTAAAAAAAACGGAAAATATTTTGAACAATTATAATCATTTATTGCGTTAAACATCCATAATTGTAATTGAAAATTTAAATTTTTATTGAAACTAAAACATTTTCTTGTAATTTGTGTATTTACTTTCTACCGCTTCCCTAACGAGTAAGCAGACGATTAAATGTAGGGTTGAGTAAATAATTTTTTGAGATGAAACTGTACAAGGAAGATCAGAGTGAAGTTTAAGTGGCGAGACGAGACGAGATTACTGAATGGACATCTCTAAAATCAGGAAGCAGGCGATCTTACAGATAATTGTATTTCTAAGCGACGTAATATATTCCAGCTAGAGTCTTAAGGTAGTGCTATCCAAAAATACCTGTAACAGTATAAATAAAGATATGTACACTAATACAAGGACGTAAATTGCTACGAACACCACAAGTTTTCAAAATAAAAAAAAAGTTGTTTACCAGAAATACCAAAAAAAGGAGTATATGAGATTACAGAAAGCAAAGATTCTTCTCTTATGTCAGAAAACTCTACCTGAAGTTTCCCTGAACAAAGAGAACAAAAAAGTTACCTCAGGGTTTTCGCATCCATAATGATTGAGTAAAGGTCTGGGACCAAGACGAAAAAAGTGCCCAGCACTAGATTAATTACAGTTCAGAAGAGCAGAAGGAGAAGTTTTGGGGGACAAAATATTAGGTTCAGCACATGTAGATTTAGAACTTAAGCTAAACTTGGTTCAAGAATATTAATAGTTTTGCGAAAAGGTAAAAGTTTGAATACGATTTTAATATCATCCAACGAATCTTTACCTTAATTAATAGGTGAAAAAGCAGGTTAAGATAAATCACGAGAAATATCTAACCTTTCCATCCGAATAAGAAAATCCATTAGAGAAGTGCCCCCTCCAAGAAATGAATGAATCCAAGTTTGAAAAACGAAAAAATCTAGAAGAAGAAGACGCAATAAGAAATTAAATAATTCTTCTGCTTTGCTCATTCGGAAAAATCAAACCACAAGTATTGCTCTACGTTCAGCATGAACGGAAAGAACACAACGATAAAGAGTAATAGAAGAAACTAAAAATGTAGAAATAAATTCAGATAAATTTATTATAAGAGCAGTGAGGTAAGCCAAAGAAGGTGTTTAAACTTCTTCTCGAGTCCCATGCTGACCGCCAATTTTTGCTCACGGGTTTTTCCCAAGACGCCATTTTATGTGTATTTACACGATTTTATAATTAAATGATGAATGTCGAGTGAAATACATGTTACAAAATATCCAGTGCGCTAATCAAATTAAATTTAGCAATAAAATTAAAATGTAATTTTACGTTAATTTAAATAATAAGAAAGGTTAATTAATAATAAACACTTAAAGTGATTCGTAGCTTTATTCACAATAATAGGGGACTATCACTCCAATTAGCATTTCTAAATTTGGAGGGATGGAAAGAGACGAAACAGTTTTATTATTATTTCGTAACTAATATAATCGTTTAGTTTGTTATACTACTAAGTCTCCCTTTTGAAAAATTAACTTAACCTACAAATAATAGAGAATCCATTTTAACAAAATGTGTTCAGTAAGTCCACGTGAGCAAGGAAAATCTGGCTATCAGGCTTATGATATGCGCATTATAACAAAACGAGGCACATTCAATCTTTCACAATTTTTTGAAAATGGATTTATGAATGTTTTCCCAGATTTCAACGTGGAATATATACAACACTTAACATTGGGTATTTATCAAATTATTTCTTCCCGTCTCACTTCGTACAGGATAAACTAATAAAAAAGTAGTAATGTACTTCAAGTCAGGGCATATGTTGCGAAGTGCCGAATTCAGTGGCGCGCTTAGAATTTTTCTAGGGGTGCGGTTTTGAATAATAATATAAACTGCATTTCTTTAAATGGGAATCATCGTTGGTTTGGCAACCATCAGCTGCAGTTCTTTCTTAGTTTTCAAAAATATATACATCGAAATATTTATTTTAAAACTCAAAGATATATCAATGATTTTCTGGGAAAAAGGCAAGATAAGCACCGTAAAATTAGTACACCACAGAAACAGAGCAATTTCAAAATAAACAAACAGCAAGAACAATTACAAAACACCAGAATGAAATAAAAAAATACACTTTGAATATGTGCTACATAAATTGCTCAAACTATTTCCCATTTTCTCTCAAAAGCAATTTACTCCTTCTTGGCTCTAATTGCATTAAATAAGTGAACTGGTGGCACCTCCAAAATGCCTCTTCTACAACATGCTGCAATTCTTGAATGGTATTATGACGGTTTCGATAAATTATGTTTTTCAGAAAACCACCTAGGAAGTAGTCCAGTACTGACAGATGTGGAGATCGTTACGGCTATAACACAGAACCGAATGTTGCAACTCAACGATTTGAAAAATAGTTTTCGAAGTAGTCCCCACTGCCAAAGCATTATGGTCTGGGGCACCGTCTTGTTGAAAAAAATATTTGGAAGGTATTTTTCAGGAATGTCTGCCAACAATTCTGGTAGTCGTTGTTCAGGATTTTTATATAACGCTCGGCATTAAAATTTCCTTCGAAATTATGCAATGCTATTTTAACCTCAAGTATAAACTGGGATACATTAAACTCAAGTTGACCTTACGTTTGACGAACAAATGTTGGATGTACGTTTTCATTTGACCAATAGCGAGTATTGTGTCTGTTGAATATTACTGCGCTACTAATGTGGGTTTCATCAGACCATATAACATTTCTACCAAGATTTGGTAGTTCTTGGCACTTTTGTAAAAACCATGGGCAGAAATTAATTCACCTCTCGGAATCATCAGGATTTAGTTGCTGTGAAATTCGAATTTTATAATGATAATGCTTATAACGTTTCAATATCTTGGATACTCTTGTTTTTGGAACCCTATTCCTGCCTTAATTTCTCTACAGGAAACTCTTGGAATTTCTATTTCACCCTTAGGTTTGCCAAAGAACCCGAAATTAATGAGATTGTTTTGTAGTCTTGAAAATATTACTTTATTTGGCTGATGCCGTTCGTCATACCTACAATAAGTAATACATTAAATAATTTACTATGCCAACACTGGCGATAATACGAAAATACTTATTAAAATATAATTGAGAAGCTTTCTCTGCATTTTCTTTACTTTCTGTTTTGTTTTTGTCAAATATTTTTAAAATTTTGCTAGTTACAGCAATAATAAGTTTGGAACAATATTAAATTTACAGCAATATGTTCACAAGATACTTTGAAAGTCAGGTCAAAATTTCTGTGGTATACTGATTTTACGATGAAATCTAGTACGTGAATGTCAGAACTGCAAACTTCTGTCTTTGATAATAACAAAGATACGTTTAAAAAGCAACTAAAACAACGAAATCGGTACACACGGTACATGTGACTAGAAAACGTTAAAGTGTAGGAATACAGTTCTACAGGGTCTAACGCTAGGATCTTTGACTTACTTAATTGGTCTCTTTTGAAGGGTTACATTCAAACATTTGTTCAGTTGTCACCGGGTGTGAGAATTTTAAGCAAATTGCTTTAGATAACTTTTTTTCGTCTCGTTTTTCAAAATTTTGGTTTTAAAAGTCAAAAGATTTAAATTGTTTTGTTGTTTCTATTTGAGGATGTTAGAGTTTTTTTTATTACGAGTTAAAATTTGAAATTTCAATCCAGTAAAGACGAATAGGAATTTTTTGGTTGTTGTCACTTAATGTTAATTCAAGGTTTAATTGCGTTTCATTCACAGGTGATACTTGCGTCACAATTAGAGTAGCGTTAGAATAGTTTTTGTGCAAATAAGTATTTTCGTTATTTTAAATTTTAGAAATTCTCATAAGTTGAAGGAGTAAATTACGTTCTTTTAAAATTAAACTGAAATCCTTTGCTATTGATCTTACAAAGCTTTATGGCGTATTTTGGATTAGAATTTGTTGTATTCGGTTTGAAATGGATTGCTTTGTTAGAATTAATTTAATTAAAATCGTAAATATCATATCAATTTTCCCAAGGTTTAAAATTAAAAACGCAATTTCTAACATACATTTGACGAAAGGTGCCAAGATTCTTTTGCAATAAAGCTTACCGATTTATTTTAATTAACAATCATCATTATAGGACAAGGAAATATTTGTCTGAACTACAATATAACCTCAGTAAAATTTAGTGCATGTGCACGTTAAGAGATGATAAGCGATGGTAACACGCAAAGCTGATCATGCAGTTTCTATGTAAAAGCAAAAATATGACATAATTTCTCTCGATAATTTACGGAAAGGACATATCGTTTCTACCGCGCTGATAATTTAAATAAATGTGTTTTATGATTTGTTGTTTTTTTTAAATGAATATGGCGCAACTGAAAGATTTTTGAACGCATGTCCTCAGTCCTGGTCTTGATCTGGTCAAGAGCAGTTATGGTATACGGGAGGGTATAGACTATTTTACCGTCGACGTGTTACCGGTTCTGCCGAGAGTATCGTGCACTGCGGGTCCTTTTCGCACTTGTGCTGTTTTTGTTGGTGGTTCACAAGGCCTTGGAACTTTGTGTGGCTTATTGTGATCTACTGGACCTACTTATCGTTCCTGAAGTGAGGATAGTGTTTTCCCAAGTGCTTCATGAATTACGAACTTTTCATCGCTTTTGCGGATTTTATATGTTGTTTATGGTGGAGTATCGTGTGCCCTAACCTTACTGTTTTTACGTGCTTCTGTAAACAGCCTTTGATAGACCAAGTATCGCTGTATATAAATCTGTAGATAGTTATTTTAAATCATAAATAGACCTGTAAATAAAGGTACAGCATTAAGTCAAGATTGTGTAAATAATTTCGTGCCTAAAAGCTTTTTACATAAACTATACAACGTCCGAGTCAGTCTAATGAAACGTAACGTTATTGCAGTTGTTATTTGGACATTTCTGCATTGGTTTGCCATTTGGAACTCATTAAGCAGTTATCCTAAAGCCATTCACCTCCAGATTGCTTCCGCTATTACCTTAAGTTCAAGTTTAAGTTTAAGTTTAAGTTTTCAAGAATTTTGTAAAAGGTCATTTAACATTGTACGTTTATTGTGATTGTATTATCATACGATTGTTTGCATTTTGGTGAAATTATTTGGCGATAAAGCGAATAAACCTCTTAAGTTGAAGAGTTAATCCATTTATGCTATTTTAAATTAAGGTTGACGAACTACTTTTATTTGCGTTTTCTTTTGGGATTTTTTTTAGAATGGTTAATTGAATGTACTGCAATTTTATGACATTTCACGCTGTAGAATTAATGATTTTGAGTAAACATCTGTTTAGGTAAATGTTTTGAGTTCTAGTAGAGTTGAGGTAACTTTAATTTCAAAATTTAAACTAAGCTAGAAGGCCAGAGCTTGCAAGTTTAACCGATTTAAGGAATAGGGGTAGTATCTCCTCCCTTAATAAAATTTTTAGGTAACCGACCACAAATTAGCACGGCCGTAAATGTAACATATGTATCATTGTTGTTTTTTATTTATGTGTGGTCAATAGATGAATAATTAATTACATTTAATAGCGTTACTTGTGATCTCCCGAGCAGTGAAAGCAACAATTAAAGAAAAGTGGTGATTCGAAGATTGAAGGCTAAAAGGTTTAATTAAAGGCTAATTTTATTGATTTGTTTGTGGAAAGTGACCTGGTGGTAATTTCTTAAAATTGACGTATTTAGTTTCATATAGTTTTTTATGAAAGAGTTTTTTTGTTTGACGTAACAAATTAGAGAAATTTTTAATGACGTTTGTCTATTTTATGTCTAATCATTGTATTTTAAGCTCAATTGACAGACTTTTGGAGATAATTAGTATTTGAATTTTAATTTGCAATAATTAAGCGAAACATTTAGTGTTGTTTATTTTTTGTTTTGTTTGAGTGTATTTTGTTTACAAACGTTGGGGTAACCTAACGTACAATTAAGTTGAAGAAAGTCATTGAACCCCAACCGCCTCCTGAGTATTTGAAGCGTGTGGTTGTCTTGGAGATTTGTTCTAGAGATGAAGTTTCAAAGCATCTCCTACGTGCTCCTGGAGGTAGTCCACGTAAAGGTAAGTGAGATCTTTTGACTGTTTAAGGATGATTTATTTACGTGCATCCAGGTGTATTCTTTCCGGTTTTGTTTTAATAACAGTCTGGCGCCCATTACTCGACTTTATTCCAATTGCGACGCATCCTTTATTATCTGTTACCTTCCGTGTTAATTTCATTTTCGACCGTAATATGTTAAGGACAAGATTACATTTATCTATTTTCGGGTTCAAAAATATAGGTTTTCATTAAAACTTGTTTTGACCTCGAACCGACTTTAACCTTTATCCTTGGGGCAAGATATATTACCCAAGATTAACTTTTATTCGATTTTATGGAATTTCGGTGGAGATTACTCATACCGGCATTAAAGTTATAACCATAGCAGTGTTTCTTTTCCAACCTTCCATACATTTATGCTACAGCTTTAAATGAAAAAAATATTTTCCATTGTGCTTGAATGACATGACGTCCCTATTTGCGTGATTAAACTTTTTTTGATTGAAAGTAAAGCAACTTCTGCTTTTATTTTTTGGATACGAGCTGTTAAGAACCAATTTTGTCAAGCAATTTTGCGATACATCTAGATTGTAATGTAAATGAATATTAAACATATTATGGATATTATCTATTATCGCTTTACAAGATCTAACGTCCGTGAAATAAGTTTGTGCCATGGTTTACTGTTATAATTTTCTATATTGTAAGTAAGATTTGTGGTATATTTGGAATATATTTTACATCGGTTGCAAGGTCGCACTTCGTGTAGATACGGTTACTTAGTGTCTGCTGTTTTTGACAACCAACGAATTCGTGTTATGTCTCTCTTAATTTTTTGCTAGACGTTATAAGATTTACATTAATCCAAAATTGGCAAATAGCTGTTATTAAATACTTATAATTGACATTAACTGGAATGTGTGTAGAATATTCAATAATCTTTTAATTAAAGAATCTAGAGAGTATTCTGTGTTTAAATTTATCTTCGCTGTTATTAAATATTTAAATTAAAGCGTACATCAATACTTTTTTAAGTGTTTCTTAACTAATTCCTAAATTCCTACCTGTTTTTGTACATTACCACATTCAGAGACAAATGATTAAATATATACGAATTAATAAATGAAACGGACTGCTTCATCCATTCCCTTCCTTTCCTCATTTTCAAATGCTAGTTCAGTGCTTATTGTTTAATGGACCAAGATTGCTTCGTAATATTTAAGTAACAGTTTTTGGAGAAAAATCTGGTACACTGGAATTGTGGCAGGACCTGTAACAAACAAAATACACACGTACCACACAAAAATTAAAAAAATTAAAAAATTAAAAACGCGTTCCGTGTTTTTTTAATTTTTGTGTGGTACGTGGGTATGTTTTGTTTGTAACAGTTCTTAGAATTCCTGATCCCGGCAGCAATAATTTACTGCATCCAAATAATGCACTATATGTAGAACGAACATTGCAACTCTTAAAAAACGCATTATCACAACAATTATAAAATAAAGAAGTATAGGTTCTGCAAACCAATTACTATAACACCTGACTTACAAAAAAAATTTTTTAGTTTCTAGAATTTGACATGTAAAAATAATTCGCATATTTTGCTAATTGTAGCGATTTTAGAAACTGTTGCATATTCATAACATAAAGCTTAATAGCCAATTTGTAACCACTTTATAACTGTTGATAAATAAGTAGCGATACACAAAACAACAAAATAAAAAACATACTTTGCAATGCAGATATTCTGTCGAAACTATTTGAATTTCGCACTAATCAAAGGATTCTATTTTCGTTCAGTAGTAATTTTATGCATTGTGGATAACTACAACGCAATCATTTCTGCTTATTTTTAAGTAATAGTTTAATATATTTTAACACGTCAGTAATGCAGATGAAAATATGGCATCAAAATGTAAATTAAGGTGTTTCAGAAGTAAAATGTAATGAAGAGTGCGTGTGCTCCAAATTAACAAAAATAATTCTTATTAAAATCCTAGAAAACCCAAATTAGAAACAAAAAAAAAGGTTGTATCCCTGCCTTCGATAATTCCACATTGAATTATTGACAGCCCTACATTATGTAAAACCAAAACAAGGAATCAATTTTAGCAGTACATAGTTTTTGAATATTTTCATTTGAGCCAATAACCTATTATTAACATGTACATTAATTTTCATAGTAACTCCATTTTTGAAATATATTTTAGTGTGCCGATCAAGGCAAAGCAAAGTTCCCCAATTCATCACGTATAGCAGCCTCGGCAACTTGTTTCAATCAATTTTTTGCTAAAAAATTTAAGTTAACTTAATTTAAAAATTAAGTTAAATCAAATAATTACTAGCCATTATATTTATTTACTGGTAATCCATCTCATCATTCCGACAAGGTTCTCATATATGTGCCAAATGACGCTGTATAAGACGATAATGAAACCAAAATTATATCTAGTAGCAGTTCAGCTTAATGACCCACCCTATTTATACTAACTTAGACACTTTAATATATGTTAACACACTAAACAATGTGAATAGCCGAAACTGTCCAATTTTTTTTTAAATACATTATTCGCTAATAAACCCATTTTCTCAAAATTGCAGAATATCAAATAAATAATGCGCCATCGATACGAAAACGTCAGAGTGCACTCCAGTCCTACTACTATTGGCAACAGCTAATTCCTTACCCAGCTCCTTCAGCAGATTTTTATTAAACCATAAGACGCCCATCCGAGTGCGGAATCTTTATTCGAGTTTTCTCCCGAATTCTCCTATGTACCCTGGCCGACTGTGGCCCCAAATCGCTTTCATTTGCACATACGTTTTTTTACAACACCTACACAAACACTCGTAGAGAGCGTAACAGCGGGAGCTTAACTCCCGGAGTCTTACTTAAACCGCCGGACAGAAAGGTTGTTTGCTTCTGCCGGTTCCACAGCGTCCACCAGGCAGCACAACGGAACTGAATGCCCAGGTCTACTGGTGGATGCTACCTACAAATTTACACACAAAACATACTTATATATAGTGGTTGGAAGTGATTCAATTACAGTAATTTGAAAAAGTACTCAAATTACTTCTACAGTAATTATTAATGTAATTTAATTACATTAATTTGTATGTAATTAGTAGTGTAATTGAATTCCTTTTTATGAGTAATTGAAATGTAAATTACTAATTACTTTAGTTTTAAGAAACTGAAATGAATCTAAAACTCCCTAACGAGTAATGAAAGCCAAATATTTCCGATAATGTAATGAACGGAAATTTCCAAATTGCATTCTTTTGTTATCGCTTTCGTTCCGAGGTCCGCCATTATTGTCCAGATACACTACGCGCCCTTTAACCGCGTATTCATTTTAATCAACTCGCGTATTCATTTTAATCAACTCCGTTTAATCTCTGGGTTTAATGTTCGCTTCCGATCTGTACTCTGTTCAGTCTTCGGTGTGCTACTGTTTCTTAAATTTAACACCAGTTTACCATCTAGTGCAGGTGTCGAGCGTATGTTTAGTGTGGCTGAGGATGTGTTTGGGAAAAAAAGACATGCTTTGGCGGACAGAAATTTTAAGAAACAATTACTGTTAAAATGTTATTCTCAATATAGGCAATTTTTATAACACAACTTGATTTATTTTTTTTTATAACTTTGTTAAAATTAATTTATTCCAATTACTTTTTAAGAAAGTAATTAGTACTAATTACTTTTTAAAAAAATAATTAGTACTAATTACTTTGAAAACAAAGTAATTCTTAATTAGTTATTTAATTCAATTACGTTTTAATAGATTAATTGGTAATTTAATTGAATTACCTTTGCAAAGTAATTTTCCAACCACTGCTTACATACCACCCCAGGTACCTTACTAAGTGCAGATCAGCTGCCTACATAAAATTATAACCTTTCTCTGTAAAAATAAATGGTCCCGTTGTGTACCGGTTCTAAGGTAATAAATTTGCCGAGTAATATTTCTTTCTTCCACCACTGCCACCACGATGTTCTAGGTACACCAAGGCAAAATCCTGAACCACGATTATTCTCTGTAAAAATAAATCGTTCCTATATAAAGCATTCAATAGGAGAACACGCACGGACAAGTAAAAACAGTAGTTATCTCGATCCACCATTAAATCAGTAGTTAAGCTACCCGCCTGTCTTACAGATAGAAAGCAAAACAAAAGAAAAATGAGTTATTTCAGTTACTTCCTAAGGACTAATCAGAACATCATCCTGTTAGTTAGATCAGTCACGTTAGGAATATTATCAAAATATTGTTAAATAATTTAGATATAAGACTACTAGAAACGCAAGTAGTCCTTCAAACTTAAAAATGTCGACCTTATTTCTCAAACCGACCTGCCATTATTTCCAGGTAGAGATCGTCGACCTTATTTTTTTGAAAAAATTTCAATGAGCAATAAAACGTTGTCATGTATTCTTAAGAGTAAATATTTCCTGTAATTTGGGCTGCAGCAGACCAGAGACGTATTAAGGGGTATTTTATGGTTTTACTTCGTTTGTTTCAATGGATATTGAGTTTGTTCTGGTGTGAAAGCGTTAATTTTCCCTATGCCGCTAACACTAGTTTCCTCAGTCACTGTAAGGAGAGCAGAGTCGAGTACCAGAATGGGTTGGAAATCGCCCGGAATGCCCGTGCCTAAGAGCATTCGTTTATTTTTTTATAGAGTATTTGTATTTTTTGTTTATTCATCAGTGAGAAACCCCAGACAGCAATAAATCTATCTAGAACAACTTAGGCCCAACCTTCTATTTCGAGCTATAGCCGCGGTAAAGCATTGTAAAAGTAGACGTAACCTATTAAGGATTTACAACATGATTTTAAAAATGGTTTAGGTCTACGCAGTTTCACATGTTTGTTGCCGAACTCGCCGTTGCCTAGCATGCTAATCTATGATTTTCGCCTGACTATTTTCTATACAAGGTGTTAAGAAGGATATGGTTCTACGCAAATACACATTCTCTAGCTCACACTCGGCTAAAGATAACACTTCTTATGCCTGTTTGTAACTAATTACCACACTGTTGAGCGAAAAAGAGCTAATTTCGGCAAAGACAACTAAACCGTTTTATTTATTACCATGAATATTTCAGTGACCACCAAATTTAAATTATATTACAAATGATACTACGTGGTCCCTTTCTAATTAATTGTTAGAGTTACAGTGTTGTTATCGCATAATGTTACCGACGCGGTAGAAGGCAAACTCAAAACTTCGACTACCACAGACTAAAGTTCAGTGAGTTGTTTGGTTGCAAATTTAAAATAACTCATTATTTTGACTGATACGAATGATATACATTACACATCAGCGCTTTGTTTTCTTCAATTATAGCATTTTATGAAAATATTGACTTTACACAAAATGCCGAACACCTCCAATGGCTGTGAAGTGTATTATTCACCTTTATCGTATAGGTCAATACTAAACGTTTAAGCAAATTTTATAATTAGCTACTGAAAGGTTACGTTTTAGTTATGTTGAAGGTTTCCAAGAGAGAAAAGCTAAGTTCGGCAACAACAGATCAAAATCGTTTTATTTCTTACTGTGTGTGAACTAAGCAAATCTCTTTCTTCACAAACTAACATTCTAAGTCGCACTAGACTTGTACAGTAAATGTCAGTTTTAAGGTAACTTTGAATTAAACATCTTGAGTTTTTACGTATCGAACTTGTTTTTGTTTAACTTGACAATACACAATTTTTATTTATATCGTTTGGCAACTGGAATATATGGTACCTGAATCCATTGATAAAATTTCCAAATAAGTTACCTTTTAATTGGTATATTATTAAAAGTAAAACATTTTAGGAAAATTTTGCCTACCAAGTGTTATAGTTACATTTGAGCGAGGAAGCAAGTAATCAAAGCTGGCGTGGTTCTATTCATTTCGGTGTGATTATTAACAAGTGACTTTCTTTTCAAATTTGTGTTCTGTACATAAGATACATAAATAACGTGATTTTGATGTTATACTACTTGAATCAGTTATCATAGTTACACTGCTAAGTGTAACGGATTGCCGAACTGGGCAAAATCGAGTTCGGCAACAAGAAACTACAACTTTCCAAGACAGTAGGATATCTATACTGGTTGCGAGGCCCACCTCGTCGGTAAGTATTTTACTTACCGACGTCTTCTACTTACCAACGTAAAATTATATATACTACCTATATTTCACAACAATAAGAATAAAAAATTTGAACATTTCTATTTAAAACGTGACTTTTGACTTTTCCTTTATTAAGTAGAAATGAAATAAATTCAGTTGTGGTAAATTTAATACAATCGTGCAAAAAACAGTATGAGCATCACGAATATTAAGGGTTGTACCGGTCAAACATGGCCGTTGACCGATACTCTGTTCTTGATACTCAATACACTATAACTTGCACTGCTCAGTAAAATACTTTGTATTATTTACGTATAAGTAATAAACACATAATAAATATTTGTTATATGGAAAGTTCTGCGTAACCTGCCGAGTGCGTTTCAAATAATACAAAACCCATTATGCACCCTTATATTATTAGCTAGATCATTTTAAGAAAATGTTTTGGGAAAATCCAATTTGAACCTTTACTTTTAAAACACACATTTGCGTGATTAGACTATAAATTACTCTCACTTACATTACTTTGAAAATAGTAAGACGTGGATCTTGCGTAGATTTAACTATTTATCACAGTTATGTTACCGACTGCCAAGCGAGGAAAAGCTGAGTCCGGCACCAAGAATGCAAATTTACTATAATTATGACTTTGGAGCCTAGTGAATTGTTATAATTAAAAATTAGAAAATCACTGCATTTGATAAAAGATTTAGTCTTACGAAAGTTTCCAAATACGTCTGCAAATTATTCATAATGACAAACCATTAATAAAAGTCAATCTATTTAAGAAAGTGCCATAACTACCTACTGTGCGGTTACGCTTTGACTGCAACAGGTTGCTAAGAGAGCCAAAACCAAAATTAGTCTACTTGTTATCTATTTTGGTTAGCTACGTCATCAATCAAAGAATTTGTGTGTACATTCACTGCATGATATATATATATATATATATATATATATATATATATATATATATATATATATAAATTATTTTTTAATAATCGATACCTTTGAGGTGTATGCAGAGAAACGATATGCCAGAATCGACCTTTAACTGAAAAAAAGATGAGATCAAAGCAAATGGGGAAAAAGTAGATGACAAAAGCAATGATGGAATTGAAGAAAACCATGCGATGAACGGAGGAAGTACAAATCTATACCTAGCATCAAATGACTACATTGGATTAGAATCTAGAACTATTGATCAAGCAATAGCACTTTGGTAAGGAAACAACAGAAAGCTGAAAAGGATGGGAGAAGATAAAATCAAGAAATGGAATAGCAAAACGCGCTAGTAGGAGAATATGTTTAATATTAGAGAACAGTGTATTGAGAAGGGTATAAAAAAGCTCGGCCCAGATGCAATGTTTTGTTCGACGGTTTATTTGAACAATGAAAATGTAGGCAAAACGTAACGTGAGAAGCGGAAATCTCTGCAGTTATCTGAACAAAAGACGGAGCGTGTACAGATAAGTAGATACGTGTGGACGCTCAAATATGCAGTTATACGTATCTGTGCGTTTAATTGCTGTAGTGAACATTTCTTATGTTTCCAATATGCACAACTTTCCTCAAAAGTTGTTATGGAAAATTACAGCCCTAACAATAATTATTCTACGTCAGTGCTCACGAGAATTTCTCACCGATTTATTCCTTGAAAATGGCGGGCAAAACTCAAGGAGTATAGTGGTCATGACAAAAACACAGGCCTATGAGGTAGTGATAAGGAAATACCAACAAGTTGCGGTCT
Source organism: Vesta saturnalis (assembly GCA_036346205.1). NCBI lineage: Eukaryota > Metazoa > Arthropoda > Insecta > Coleoptera > Lampyridae > Vesta > Vesta saturnalis. The sequence continues at coordinate 4,930,425 of JARFJB010002353.1, read as the reverse complement.
GTCTATCTCTAATTAGACACTAAACGAAAAGATGATAGAGTAAGAAATAAGTTAATTAATGGAAGGTGTTGGAGCAAAGAGAGATACGTTACAGAAGAAAGAGGACCCGGTTGAGATTTGGAGTGAGTCTATTTCAAGAAAGGAAGAAGAAATGAATGAGGATATTGAAAACTGTCGGAGATACAAAGTCAGTTAAATGGAAGAAAAGTTGCGCATGCGTGTGCCCAAAAATAATCTAGGTTTACTTTATTTCAAATCGATACCGTTGCGTAGATACAGGGTGAAAAGTAAAAGTATGTCTCAACCTTTATTTTTCTTGTAGGCGCTATATTGTCTTTTTATTTTTAAAATCCTCATCGGAAATGCTCTTCAACCATGTATAAGATGCGTGTGTGTTCGGTCAATACAAAGAATAAGAAATAACTGTGACATTTTTATTCAACTTTATTGTAGATTTGAAAAAAACTAATTAAATGGTTGTGCAAAGCTTTAAACGATCTTTACTTATACAACGAATATTTAAAATGTCGGATTGAATTCGTTATCAACACCTCTAAACCCTTGTACCTCCAAGTATGCGTCTATCGTCTTCGAGCTGTTGTTGTACACTGAAGCTTGTGATGGAAAAGGAAAAGGCAACGTATTTCATTCCCTCCCCAAGGAAAAGGGCGGGCTGCTCGAGCTTCCCGAGCTCCTTCAGCCATACATCGTCTCAACACTGCTTCACTGGATTGTCTTATCATTTGAGAAGTGACACTGTTAACAGCTTCTATAACGGCTTGTCGTCATTCCTCTGCGGTGTCGTGGGACATATAGCACACTTGATTTCTGGGGTGGTCCCGCACAAAAAAAATCAAGAGATGTTACATTGGGGGCCTTGCAGGCCGTCTTTTCGCCTATTCACTCGTTCCCAAATTCGTCATAAAACAAGTTTGTGATAATTTTCCCATTATGTGGCGGAGCGCCGTCTTGAAAAACATGTTTTACAGGGTAGCTAGTGGAGGTTCCGTAATTTCTTCCGCTACGTTAGTCTCTAAAAAGTTCTAATATCTCCCAGAATTTAAATTTTCAATCAAAAAATACGGCCCAATCACCTGGGTACCCACATCACTTAATCAGACGATAAATCCCTACCTAACTTGGTGCCTAACTTAACGAACTAGCCGTGGATTTACATCTAACCAAAAAACAGTATTTATACGATTAAATTGTTCGCAGTTGGAAAATCGACTCTCATCAGACCGAAGCAGATTTAAGGATAAGTTTGGAACTCTTTATTTTTTCAAATAAACCACTGAAAAAATGCAATTTTTCTAATCGCATCGCTGGTCTGGACACCGTGGCAGGGCCGTTCACGATACGGCTAGTATTTACGACGATGTAAAATACTATCCGCCGTGGACCGAGCGACGCCTGTTATTCGTTAAATCTGACGTAAAAACGTCAACCATGTATAACGTGTATGTTCGGCTAAGGTAGATAATGAAAAAATAATGATGGTTATGCCCGTTCCCAACCCTGGATTAATAGGGCTTGCACTGATGCGTTATCGCAAAAGTATATACTCTATATACTTGTAATAGCTGATCCTGCTGAAAAGCCAACCTATTTGTCGATTACTTTGCATCAAATTCATGTCACAATGATTCTTGTAAAACTGTGTTGTCGCCCAAATCTACTCCATACGATATTAAACCAATCCACTTTCGTTACAAGCTCCTAGAATCAATTATCAATAAACTTGACGCTATTCCAGCTATCGTTCTTAAAAAATGCTACTCCGAGCTAGTACCTGTATTATACAAACTCTTTTCGATCTCCATGCCATCTGGTGAGTTTCCCTCATCGTGGAAATTAGCAAATGTCAAGCTATTCCTAAAAAGAGCGATAAAACCGATCCCTAAAGCTATCGACCAATTGCTATCACTTCAATTCTGTCAAAAATCATGGAGAAACCATCAACCACCTACTACATTAGTTCCTCGAGCCCTATAAACTCCTAAACAACCACCAGTATGGGTTCAGGCAGAGTCGTTGAACGGGTGATCTTCATATGTCACCCAACTTTAGGATAACACATTAGAGAGGTCCGGTGAAACAGTCGCAGTAGCTTAAGATATTTCAAAAGCTTTTGACCCGGTTTGGAACAAGTGCCTATTTTCCAAGCTCACTTCGTTCGGCTTATCCGATACACTCAATTGGATAACCAGATTTCTTGACAAAAGACGTATATGCGTTGTCGTCGAAGGTCTCTTTTCGAAAGAAATTACTATTAACGCGGGACTACCCCAAGTATTAGTGATAGTTCCCACACCTTTCCTGCTATACATAAATGACCTCATTTCCTCAACAACTAACCCGATCCATTGCTTTGCGGATGACAGCACTCTACATTATAGTTCTTCTTAGTTTCCCACAACAATAAGTCTAGTCAGGACGTTAAGGTGAAAATGGCAGCCTCAATCAACAGTGACTTAGAACGTGTCCTCGAATGGGGAAGGAATAATCTACCCATGTTCAACTCCGACAAAATGCAGAATTGCCTTGTATCCGCCAAGAAAGACCGATGTAAATATGAATGGCTTAGAACTCAAGTTTTCAAACTCTATTTCTATGTTAGGGATGTCCGTATCATCGAACCTTACACGGGTTGACCACCTTTTGTCAGCCAGCAAAACATCTGCCCGTAAACTACGCTTTCTATAAAGATCTAAACAGTACTTTACATCGCAACAACTCCTTTTACTGTATAAGGCTCAAATTCGACCTCATATGGAATACAATTCCCACCTCTGGATCAGTGCTCCACAATGTGCCTTGATAGGGCAAACTGCATCCAAACAAGAGCTATAAGTCTTAGAAATGACCTGTCTCTGGCCTCTGACCTACAGTCTCTTGAGTATAGAAGAATAGTTTCGGTTCTTTCCTTGTTCTATCGCTATTAGCACGGCAAGTGTGCCTCCGAAATACACTCCTTAATACCATTGTAGGCCATCTCCGCTAGGAACACTCGGTTTGACCATTCACACCATAATTACGCACTCAAAATTCGATCGTGTCACACTAAACAGGCGCAATCTACATTTTTTCACACGGCGACCAAATTGTGGAGTACACTACCCAGTTCCTGTTTTCTTCCAAATTTTGACTTAAGTCAATTTAAGCTAGCCTAACAATATCCCTAAACCCTCCCAGTGTTCCTGAGTGCTTTAGCGCGTTAGGCAAATCTTAGCCTGTAAAAAAAAAGAAAATTATCAAAGATAGTAGTTTGCAGTTTTTACATTCACCTACTACTTTGTTGACAGATTTCATAACAAAATCGAAAATTTGGTATCTTATTTTACTTTCGACTAATAGCCAAATGTCGAGATTTATAGACCTTTTTCAAGGTCTTCTACTTCGCTTAATACTATTATACTGATATATTTCGTTAACGGTACTTATATATTGGAAAGTGTCGAATTCAGTGGTGTGCTTAGCATTTTCCTAGCGGTGCGGTTTTTGAGTAATAATATAAACTTTTTTTCAATATAAGCTTTTTTTTAATGGGAATCACAGTTAGCTTGGCAACCATCAGCTGCAGTTCTTCTTTAGATTTTCAAAAATATAAACATCAATATATTTATTTCTAAACTGACAGATATCGTAAAATCATTTTCCATTCTTTATATTGACCGAACATAAACATGTTATACATGGTTGAAAAGGAAGAAAAACAAAAGTTGATTTTGGCCGTTTCATTTATTCCGTTTTCAAAATCGTGAAATCTTGAAAATTTGATGACCTTAGTTTCCATAATAAGTAAGATATCGCGGTTCTTTAAAAATGCACATTTGACTTGAAATAAAATTAAGCTAGATTATTATTGGGCAGACAAATACGTAACTTTTCTTCCATTTAACCGACTTTGTATATTCAACGGCTTCCTATATGCCCATGTACAGTGTCCCATTTTCGATGATATTTCGGGGTATTTCACTTACGAGTAAAGAGGCAGAGTTTTACAATACCGTGTTACTTTTTTGTGATAAGAACACTGGTATAAACAAAACCTTCATAGCCCGTTACATTTCTGAGATACAGGGCGAAATTGAAAATATTGCATTTGCCCCCTTGTATCTCCGTTATGCTCTAATGTATGGTAAAGGTAAAAATTGGTTTTCACACAGTTTTTTACGTAGAATCCAGTGGTGTAGTCGTATTTTTGCTGTAAGCTGTCAATTTTTAGCTATAATTAAAACTTATGGTTTTTTTAACGGAATACACTGTATATTTTTCTTGCGTTTGATTGGAAATGTTGTAAGCTTTACAAAAATATGTAATACATGGTGTGTATTTTAAATAATAAACCTAAAATCTATGATTTCACAAAATTTGCGTAATAACTTAGTGTGTATTATATAGCATTAGAATTAGTAGGCCGTGATTATTGGAACTATTAAATGATCATTTGCTAAGCGCTTGTCAAGACCTATCAGTTGTAAAGTTTATATTGTCTGCGTAATATTGTTTTCGTTACAATGCTGAAAATGAAAATTATCAACAATTTGAAAAATATGACATGTTAGTTTGTTTTATAGAGAGCATTGAAGACTCCCGTGAGGCTTCCAAACTGTATTTCAACAGGTTTCTCTGAATACTTATTTATCTTTTGACGTATGTGGATTTATTTTCTATTTAAATATCATTTGGATTTATAGATATCCAGAAAGAAGGCAACCTTGTATTTTAAAGTTTTCTCGAGCAAAAAAAAAAATGGTAGAACATGAATCATTTATCCAACCCCGACCAAAAAAGTATAATAAGGAAAATCGCGATACGGATGAAGTCAACCTTTTAGCATGTATGGAGGCAACGCCTTCACAACCATGCAGAGTTCTAGAGCAGGAGATTGGTGTTCCCAAGACTCGGGTTCAAAGAATATTGACCAAATACAGGTTTAAGTTATATAAGATTAAAATTGCTCACCATTTGCATCCTGGGAATGCAGAACGTCGTTTACTGTTTTGCAACTGGTATATGGAACAAATTCGTATTGGTAATAAGTTTGCTAGATTTATAATATGGTCCGACGAGGCTACTTTTCGAGTGCAAATATTTTCAACACGCATAATACTAGGCATTGGTTCCCAGAAAATCATCATGTGCTATTCGAAAGAGAGAAACAGGGTGGATTTGGATTTAGCGTAGCTTGCTTTATTTTGTGGCAAGAAATAAAATACAGAATTTGCGAAGGCAATCGTACAGGGAACAGATATCTTGAAATTTTGCAAGATGTTATCCCTATGTTACTAGACAATGTTCCTTTAGCTCATTTTAACAGGATACATTTCCAACAGGATGGCGCGCTCGCACATAATGCTGTAATTGACCTTTTTTAGACAATTATTTCCCGCAAAAGTGGATCGGTACTCATGGATCAACTAGATGGCCTTCACGGTCACCTGATCTATCCATGCTAGACTTTGTCTTATGGGGCTGCTTGCAGAATACGGTTTATAGTACCCGTCATAGGACAATAGATGAACTACTTAATGCCACCAATGCGGCATTTCAAAACTTCCAAAGACGTTCCATAATTATTTTAAATGCTTTAAAAAGAATAACCACTGTATGTCAATATTGCGTTCGGAAAAATGGCAAACATTTTGGGGAGTTCTTTCCAGTTTTATTCTCCCTTGAAATTGATTTAGCTTTTTTAAAATTTATATGTTTGTAAAATCCTAATATGATTAACTCACGACTTAGTAATTCTAATGCTATACAGAGAGGACCAAAAGTACCGCATAAATTCAATTAAAAATTAGGTGTTTGTTTTTTGGAAAAACGCTTGGACTTGTCGATTTAAATTTTTTGTAGCGATTTTTTTGATGCTAAGTTCATGTATACAGGGTGGCCCAAAAACCATTTATGACTACCAACTACATTTTTTCAAATGGAAACACCTATTTTTTATTTCATTTTTGGATTCTGCTTTAAATTTTAAGTAAGTTTTATGTACCATTTTTATTCATTTTTTGACGTAACACACATGTATATAGGGTGATTGACCCATGTAGAAGATAAATTTACTTTTTCATTTTTTTTATGGAACCCCAAGTATATTACGACGTTTTTTGTTCTCTGAGAAACTCTGAACATATTTCATGTAACATACTCATATCTAAATTCAACAGTGTTCGAAAAAATTACATAAAATAGAAATAACCACAGAACTTTAATACTTAATAAATAACAAATGTTTCAATAACAGTTGAATATCGACATGGGTATATTACATCAAATATGTTTCTACATTAATAGTTCTATCGTTATTTCTATTGTTGAATTTAGATATGACTATGTTACATGAAATATATTCAGAGTTTCTCAGAGAACTCAAAAACGTCATAATATACTTGGAGTTCCATAAAAAAATGAAAAAGTAAATTTATCTTCTATATGGGTCACCCTGTATACATGTGTGGTACGTCAACAAATGGATAAAAATGGATAACTAAAAACGATATTTGACGTGTCCCAGCATTTTCATGAAAAATATTTCCTTCAGTTTTTAACAAATTTTGACCTTCTCTTATGTGTATTTCTCGATAAGTTTAGGTATACGACATGGTACATAAAACTTACTTAAAATTTAAAGCATGTATATATGAACTTAGCATCAAAAAAATCGCTACAAAAAATTAAAATCGCCGTGTCCGAGCGTTTTTCCAAAAAACAAACACCTAATTTTTAATTGAATTTACTTTTACTTTTGGCCCTCTCTGTATAATACACACTATGTTATTACGCCGATTTTGTGAAATCATAGGTTTTAGGATTATTATTTAAAATACACATCATACATTATATATTTTTGTAAAGCTTACAAAATTTCCAATCAAACGCAAGAAAAATATACAGGGTGTTCCGTTAAAAAATTTATAGCTAAAAATGGACAGCTTACAGCAAAAATACGACTAAGCCACTGGATTCTACGTAAAAAACTGTATAAAAACCAACCTTTACCTTTGCCATACATTAAAGGATAAGGAAGATAAAAGAGGGCCCTCCAAATGCAATATTTTCAATTTCGCCCTGTATTTCAGAAATGTAACGGGCTATGAAAGTTTTGTTTATACTAGCGTTCATCTCACAAAAAAAGTAGCACGGTATTGTGCAAACCGCAACTGTGTATCTTTACTCGTAAGTGAGATACCCCGAAATATGATCGAAAATGGAACACACTGTACATCATTTTATACTGAACACGCTGAATAAGGAGATTTAAAACTTCTTGATTTTGACCTTACGAAATAATTTTTCCTATTTCCATTTGATTCACAGTTATTTTTATAACTATTGTAGAAAACCAAAGATTCAATTACACACACAGTAATAAGAGCGATTGATGCAATTCTATCTTATCATTTTGTAAGAGATTAAATATGCGGTGTGTGAACGTCTTTACTTATTATTAAAAAATGTGTTTTAATGGACGTTATTACTATATGCTATAAAATTAATACATTAAATGATTAAATATAGAAATAAAGGCGATTTCTATTTTCTTTAATTACATTATAAATGTTAATGCACGGAGCATGTTTTAACGCAATCCCATACATAGTTGTCAAGTACTGATTACATTCTTATGTATGAGCGGTCTGTCAAAACATTGTAATTATCGTAAAATTTTTAGGTATTTTAAAAATCTAAATGTGAAGCCAAGCCTTACCAATTTTTTAAAGAATCCAAAATATTTGTGTACAGTCGGATATAACCACTACAAAGAAAAAAAATTCGAGTAGTAGTAAAGAAGGAAACTAACGGATGTTGAAGTAAAGATTAAACATAACAAAAATTATTTAATGAGTACGAAAAACAAATTTAAACATTAGTAGTTGGTGTTAAGTAATTTGATATTTAATATTCATTCTGCCAAACAACTTGAAAGTTACGGATGAACGTAAACTTACGGTGTATGTCAAGTGACAAGCGATATTTGATATAGTTGAATATAATTATCACTTCCTCTCAGCGATCGCTTTGCTCCAATGAGCATTTGATCTAAGATCAAAATTTAGTATTCTTAAGTAGACGTTAACCTGCACAACATTGCTGTAACGTTACCTTAACTGCGAATATTCAATTACCATTAAAGGTAATTTGAATATCATGTTAGGTACACCATATAGGCCAGTACGTTGACCTGTTTTTGCTACACCTGTGGTTGGATGCTTAAAATTTCTCAAAAATTTCCTAGTGTTTGATGAGATTCAATTTCAAATCAATTCTGAGAAAGTTACGATTTTTTATTTAATTTGTACCTTGTAAAATGCATATTAGGCGTAACCATCACTTCACGTACACGAACTTGAACACGATACGCTTTGGAAACGGTAATGCACTGAAAATCACTTGGATCGCAGCTAATAATAATAGGGTTGAATATACATAAAATTTAAATTGTAGGATGTAAGATATAACGGAACGTCGACTTGAACAAAAATAGCATCAATGCGTTTATTTAAGCATACAGTTATTGTATTTCAATTACGGGAAAAAATATAATTTTATTTAGAAAACAGGTAGTTCTATAAGGAGGTTCCGTCATTTTACGTGCCTGTAATTGTACTACGTTAATGCAGTCGCCTATGGCAAGCTAGAGAAAAAGTAAATTTCTATCTATTATTTAACGTTTTGCTTAGTTATTTGCAGACAAGCAAATCTTCAGTCCGTAGGCTCTTCGTTTCCGTCTGAAGTTCGTGTTTATGTTAGTCTGACCTATTCTACGGCAGTAATAGTAAGAAGTAAACAAAATTTATAAATGCTTTATAAACTGATCAAAGGTGCAAAAATATGATTTCAGTGGGGCACACTAAAATAGCTGGCGCCCGAGGCGGCCTTAAGGAGGGGTCAAAAATATGGAAAACAAAGTTACAATATATTTTAAATCATTAAATTACAACTCTCAATCTAATTTCTAGGTTCTTTCCGCGATGCAGTCAGTTATGATGCCATTCAAATCGATTTCGTTGGCCACGTTCTGCTCAATCGACCAAATTGGTTAATCGAAACATGCTCATCCTAGTTCATAATTAGCTTGGAAACTTGCAACACTAATTCCAATTAATACCTAACATGATTACAATATTGGGAACTGAAATACCAAGATTAAAGTTCTGTATAAATTCCAAAAGCTCCATCGGTCGGTTGATCGCGATATGCAGGTCTTTTTCAGCAGCAACGAAGTTATGCGATAGTTTTCCCTCTCTTTCAAACTCTACCTTGTCAATGTCATTAGGGGCCGTAATAAAGTCACACTTGAATTCCAGATCTAGTAGTTTGGCCGGGGTGAAAAAGCCTAACATTTCGTCTAACTCATGCAGTTGCTTGACGTAATTTTCTCCGTAATTTTATCTACTGAACTACTGGTAATAGAAAATCACCGTTTTTTTCCTTCAGTTTCGGTTAGTAGTTATTTCGATGTGCGCTCAGCGTAACACAAGCTCATCACGATTTTGTAGCACAAACGTTTGCAAGGAGCACAGCTTCACTCCGTATTAGTGGACGTCTCCGCCTCTCATCTGTAAATACAACTGAGCATTTTTCATTTCAGTCAGCACCGTACTCCACAATACAAGATACGGAAGAAAGGTCAGCACCGTACTCCACAATACAAGATACGGAAGAAAGGTAAATGTTGCATCACTGAAAGAAAAAAGTCACGCATCAGATCTTGTCTTGATTTTGCAAGAATCCCCAATACCTCGAAGATCTTACAGTAGTAATTCTTGGTCACCTTGACAGTGTCATGTCGCGGACTCTAGCGAGCCTCACATATTCGCTTCACGGTGGTTGGTGATTGTTGTGAGTGCACTTCAGCAGTGGGTTAAGGAAGAAAAGTATATGAACACCTGCTGAACCGCTACAAAAAATGTGAAATCGCGATGGAAGCAACATGTATGCAAATGAAGTTCAATGAATGATTAGTGCAGGCAACGTACTGACTTTTAGATCTTCGGTGTGAATCCCGGACAACACTGTAACATTGTCAGATGTCTGTCCGCGACAGTCCTGAATATCGAAACCGTCTTAGTCGATATTCGCTAGAATCATGTTCGATATTTCTTCAGCATTTTTGCTTTGGGTCTTAATAATATAGATGAACGATTCAATTACTTCAACTTTGGCTCCGTCAACTTTCCCATACCGCAAAGTTTCACTCTCTTGCTTCCTGAAAAGTATGAGTGACTTGCCCAACCGTTCGGAAAATGTGACTTTGGATTTCGAGCGCTCAGCACCGCATCTTATTTAATTATAAAGTTACCTATGTTATTGCCGCCGTTATTGCTATCCATTTCTCTCCAAGATTCTGCGTAACCAAAACCTAATTACGTACAGTATTCTTAGAACGTCTAGTCACTTTTGTTCACTTATTAAAAGAACTTTTTGCGCTTAATTGTTAATAGTTGCTCTTGCATCGTATCCGACTTTCAAATTTTTCTAACTGAAAAAATTGTCTAGATGAAATAGATTCGATTCATGCTCAGCTATATTCCGGTTCACCTTCCACCAATTGTTAAAGCCATTGGCTGTGTTGAAACCTGCATCATTGGCGGTTTTCGTTGCAAAAAGACGAAAAAAAGAAGCAAAATAACAATGCTTTTGAAGGAGAGTACACCGGCACGAGTAACCTCCCCGAACAGCGAATGCAGATCTTTCACGACCATCGAGCCCTGCTCCACTAACTAGATTCGTAGCCGATCTGAGACTGCCATTGGCCATTGACCTACATCCTTTTAGTCAGAGCAAGAGTCAGCAACTGGGGTTAAAAACCACAACCAGGTGCATCATAGCCTTTATTCTCACTCGATCGACTGATGATGCAACTCAACAACTTTATTTGACGTTTTAGTTGGTTCAATAATTTTGAGCCTGTAATCTTGAGCCATTACCACAGACTTGATGTAGATGTAGCACTAGTCGAATTTCCAAAGTACTTAAGTACTTTTGGTCATCCTCTTCTTCATCCTCTCTGGCCTTTTTTTTAAGTACGCTCCGCTTGCCTTGACCCTTTATCTACAAATAACAATATGACACTTTTATCCGGTCAAAAATCTTTCCCTATTAGAATTCAGTAGGTATTCAATTCTGATTATTAATGGTAACTTTTAACGTAATACTAAAACGTAACGTTTCGAATAAACGTGATTAAAGTTGATTTCTATAACGAAAATTAACAATGAACCATAATTAACACCAACTTAAAACGCGTAGAAATGTATACAAATTATTGTATAAGTTGTAGCCATCTATTTTCACGACTTCCGCATTTTACCTCTGGTTTTCGTCCGCCTTTTATATCCTACATCGGTTTGCTCGAACATTTCCAGAAGTCTGTAAAAGGTCTACTACCTATAATGGTTTTACGTAGGCGATAAACAGACAAGATCTCCTACGCCAGGTGAGCATACCTTATGCAAACAATCTCAAACGTTCTATCAGTGAAGTTCCATTCCAGAAGTATTGACAAGTGGCGGTGCACGTTACAATACGTTAAACCTAACTGATCCTTCTAAGTAAGTATTATCAAATCTGTTCCAATTCCACACTGCGATTTTAACAGATTTGAGTTTATACTGCTTACACAAAAAATGTCGTATACACCAAGCTAACTACTATCTCTGAAAATCAGAAACCATGTAATTTAGTTGATAGTAAAAATTTACCAGAAATGTTAGTACACATTCAGAAACAAACACCTCTGTCGACGTGATTAGTCACATTGCACTCAATTGCAGCTTTCCGTCAGCGCGGCGCTGTGTAAGCGTATTACAAGAACTGAAAGTAACGAGCAATTTGATCATGTTTCTTAAAAAATCAAACGAATTCTGTTCTAAATTAAATTGGAAAATTTAAATTTTTCCTTGTTACTTTTGACCCAGGGCGTCCTGTCCGGTACCTGGAGGCGCTACGCTGCTGCCCCAGAGCGAAAGACGCCCGGGGTGCTGCGCACCCTTAGAGTACACTAGTACATGACTAGTAGATTTGTAGCTAATGATTAGACTCTAGTTAGTATATATAACAGGGAGGCAAAGATTAAAAACGTGCGAGGCAATCGCGATAGTTTAAATTTGTATTTTCAAAATAATCGTTTTACCAAGATTATCTATTCTCACCAGAAGTTATTTGAGACACTAATTAAATTAATGGTTATTGACAATTGAGTACGGGAAGTTAAACTACAGCTTTGTTTGAATCACAAAATCACAGACCAATAGAAGAATTGAAGAATTGATATATAAGTAACAAAAAACCGAACTTGATTGTCCAGGAAAAAGGCATTCAACACTTAGCTTACACCAACCGTAGGCAATGTTGGGCATGTTTGTAATAATTTGGAGGAAGTGTTTAAACCATACAAGTTTAGAGGACACCAGGAATGGAAGGTGGAAGAAACAGGGTCAACCACGTCCAACACAGTCAAAAACTGTGGGACAAAAGACAGAAAACAAGTAGGAAAAACAAAATCTACAGTAAAAGAAGTAACTGCCTCATTTCATACTTCCTCGAATGTATTTTAAGTCTCACTTTATCTGCCCAGGACTAACTGGCTGCAACGGGCTAATGCAAGTGAGTGGATCACAGGTACCATATTCGAACTGTTCATGGTGCAATTTCATAAGCACGTCTCAACATCTATTGATACTCCAGTTTCATTGTTTCTAAACAACCATTTATAACATTTATCATCCACTGTATTAGACTTATGCCAGGTAAATGGCGCTGTCCTAGTCTGATTCCCAGCTCATACGTTGCATTCTCTGCAGCGATTTAAGCGTTTATAGCGCTTTTAAAGAACATCAGTACACCGCTTGCTCAAAATTGGATGAATTGGCACTCTGGTGTGTGAGTTTCTATCTATAAAATCCATGTGCTTGCCAAATAAGCTTTTACAAATGTTATTGCTCCCAAAAATGTGACAGCCGTCTTCGAAAAAGCGGCTATCTGGCCTTTCCATCGAAACAGAGTAATGTTATCTCTCTGCACAAGTCACTTACAGACCACTACCAGAAGAAAGAGAAACTAAAGGACGGAAGTTCAGATACCTACAAGTGCCGAAATAGTCTGCAGGCCTACAAGAATACTTGATTCTGCCGTCACAAATTGAACTCCCTGTAGACCAAGAACACCAGATGGATTCAATATTCCTCCAAAAAGATGTGAGGTGGTGACCAGAAGCAGTGCCAACGAAAAATACAAAAATACGGCACGATAGAAAGTGAAACCCCCATTCCAACGCATACCTCTGTAAAAGAAGCTTTGAAAGCAGAAAAAGTAGCAAGAATTGAAAGAAAACATATGGAGCAAGATGCATCAAAAAGAAAGGAACGTACTAAGATGGGGATCTAATAGATACGTGGAACATATAATATAAGCTCGACTTCTAAGGGATGTAGAAAAGAGCACACAAATATCAAAAGAAGGAGAAATAGCTTGAGGTCACAAATGCTGTTTCAAGTGACGATGAAGAAGACCACCCCATAATCATCTGTTTAGAATCGTTTAAATGAGAGAAAATTTCACGTAAAAGTAAAAGGGGTGAAAGGTATATACAATGCAGAGCGTGCCAGACATGGACCCATATGGTTAGTGGTGAAGATAATTCGTTGTATGCATGTATGCGTTGTTTACCTGACCTTTCAGATGTTGATATAGATAATGATTTTGCTCAGACGCGATTTTCAAAATAAAGTATAGCTGTGTTTGTAGTTACTGTTTGTCAATTTTTGGATTTAACAACCTACCTCTGGTAGTGTAACAATGTGCCTTTTTACGAGGCGCATTGTTACATTTAACACCATGTAAGTCGACGAAATTTCTTATCTTTACAAGTAGACATGTTTCGACGCTAAGTTTTCTCAATAAAGTATGAAAAAGACGTCTTACCAAATATCTTAAGTCAATTCAAAGCTACAAAAAAACTATTGTATGCAAATTGCAACAAGCGCCTGTCTCCCCTACTTATTAAACCTATTTTCTATTTATATCTATCAAAATTCCTATTACATTTGCCAAACCGCAATTATTGCACACCTCAAACTGTTTCTTAAAGGTTTCGCCAAGCTCGGCCATGATATCTGGATGTGTATCTGTGTGGATGTATGTTAGTATCCAGAAAGAAAGCACCTACGTACTTAAAATTTTGTATTTAAGCTTGTTTTCATTTGGCTTGGAGCTGATTATATTTTGGGTGAAATTCAGCGTCGTAGAGGGGGGGGGGGGGGTTTACTTAGGAGAAGTTTTTGGTTTTTTGCGTATTTGCATATTTCAAAGATATAAAACTACCTAGATAGTGTGTGCGTGTGTGCGTGCGCGCGTGCGCGTGTGCGTGCGTGAGTGCGTGTGTGCATGTGTGTGTTTGTGTGCGTGCGTGCGTGCGTGCGTGGGTGTGTGTGTGTGTCCGCCAGACCGCCCTCCCGTACTTCAGCCCGCCCGTCCGTCCTTCCTTCTGTCCGTCCGTCCGCCGCCCGCGCGGATTTTTTGCGCTAATATGTATGTCTATTAATCTGTATCTGACATGAAGTTTTAAACGTTATTCTAAGTTTTACATAGATTATGGTTTTGCGTTTACAATGTTGCCTATTTTTGTAATACATCTGCATAATTATCCTGAAAAAAAATTATTAGAATTATTTCATTTCTTGTAATTTTTATTTTGTATATTGGAAGGTCATGTCGTGTTCACATCAGATATTTACAATTGATTTTATGAGTTGCCGACCCACCCTGCTTATCCACTTGATCTACTGGATTGCCTAAAAGAGTTTGCAAACTATTATCTGCATATATTTCAAATTAATTTTGGAAAGGATTTTGGATAAAACGTTTGTATAAGCAGGATAATTCGGTAATTTAGATACTTTGTTTCTATTCGTGTTCTAGCGTTACCTAATGCAGTTACATTCTTAACCCTCATGCTATGTGTTCCCTAACTATATTCATATCCACTTTATCTGAAAACTCATTGTATGCAGTAATGTCTTTAATAGCGCGCAATTTTTTATTACAATTTCGAACTGAAAGAGGAAAATTAATCAATCTATGAACCAAAAAATTAAAGCGCCTAGCTTATGCTGCCCATCGTGATCATGAAACGGGAGACTGGCATTTGCTTTATCTCATAGGTAAATTTGATTGTGGGAAATTGAGAATTTAAAGTTCCTAACATTACAAATTTTAGTATTACGTATGGAAAACACAATATCTACGTATCTAATCCAAACTCTAGGAATAGATTGCCCATAAACCGAAATAAGGTATTGCCCACTTACATGTTCTTGTGTGAAAAATGAATGGTTAATTTTGAAAAAGGCTTATTAATTTAAGAAATTCTCCTACTTCTGCATTGTCCAAATGGTTTTGTTTTATTTTCAAACTATTCGAATCTTTGGTTCATAGATTTATTGGTTTTCCTCTTTGAGTTCAAAATTATAATAAAGAATTGCTATTAAAGAAATTGCTGCATACAATGGGTTTTCAAATAAAGTGGTTATGAGTCTAGTTAGGAAACAAATATATAGGATGAGGGTTAAGAACTTAACTACATTTGGTAACGCTAAAAACGTAAAATTACCAAAACATCCTGATTCAAAAGGTTTATCCAAAATGCTAAGCAGGATAGGCTGGGAATTTATAAAATTAATTGTAAAAATTGTGAACAAATATATGTAGGGCAAACTGAACGGCTTATCAAAATTTGGTTAAAAGAAGATTTAGCTCATATTAAATACAAACGATGGGACAAGTCTGCAGTATCCCTACATATGTTTGATGAACGTCGTGTAGTAGATAAAGTGTATTTTTAATCAAACATGTTAATAAGTATGAATTTGAGTGCTATGAAAATTTAGAGGTCTTCAAAAAGAAATAAATTCTAATAAATAATGAATATGAAGGACCATTGGGTTACCCAGAAGTCATTAAACCTTTATAACTTTCAGTTTCTCCAAATAAGCAATGCTCATCGTACACACATACACACGCACGCACGCACGCACGCACGCACGCACGCACGCACGCACGCACGCACGAACGCAAGCACGAACGCACGCACGCACGTACGCAAGCACGCACGCACGCACCGCACACACCACACACACGCACACGCACACACGCACACACGCACACACGCACACAGCACACACGCACACACACGCACACACGACACACGCAACGACACAGCACACGCACGCACGCACACGCCACACACCACACGCACACGCAACGCACACACGCACACGACACACGCACACGCACACACGCACACACGCACACACGCACACACGCACACACGCACACACGACACGCACACACACACGCACACACGCACACACGCACACACGCACAGCAGCACACGCACACACGCACACCACCACGCACACACAGCACACGCACACACGCACACACGCACACGCACACACGCACACGCACACACACGACACACGCACACGCACACACGCACACACGCACACACGCACACGCACACACGCACACACGCACACACGCACACGCACACACGCACACACGCACACACGCACACACGCACACACGCACACGCACACACGCACACGCCACACGCACACGCAACCGACACACTCTATAAACTATACACTACATACTATACACTACACACTAATACTATACTACATAACTACACGCACACACTGCACTTTGCATTCGCACTTGCATCGCACTACTGAGTACATACGCACACTTAGGCTATTACACCGTATCGGTGTATATTAAAAAATTATATATATATATATATATTGTATATTATATATATATATACTTAGTATATGCTTTGTTCGTACCTTGTCGACTACTGATGTTAACTAATTAGGTATAGGAAACTGGCAGTTGACGAGTGAAATTTTATACATTTTTGAAACATCGGTAACGTACAGAGTGTATTCAACTGGTTTGACTTACCTTCAGTATTGTTTCTCTATCTCGTCAAATACAGCCGCAGTTGTGACACAATTGTCAGAATATAGGCGACAAACATGGCAGTTCGAACGAAAGTGAACTAAATCGATAACTTGAAGATCAGAAAACTTAATCGGTAATCAGTACAGAAGTTACTACCATACTTTTTAACAACTAACGACCATATTGTAGCATCTATTTGAGTATTTGTAGTATCTTACCGTTCATATAACGACCCAGTTCCAAATATGGAGATGACAACAAATCATCTCTATGCATCGCAATCGTTTATCCCTGATGGACGACTGAAGGAAACGCCATATTTCGAGTAGTGCAATAAAATCCTATAACTTTTCGTACTTGAGGATCGTTCAAGCTTCATGGTCTCCCACTACACGAGCGGCGTTTACTACCCCATACTTTATTAAAGCAAGTAATTTTGCCATTTGTGCAGGATTTATTTGAGGCATTTTATGTAATTTTATTTAATTAATTAATTAACGACAAACGGTCAAATATGGAGGCATACAACAAATTCATTGCTATGGCAATGGCATTCGTTTATCAAACGCAATGTAATAAATTTGTGGGATAAACGTAAAATGGTGTAATACGGACAAATTTAGAGGTAAATCAACAAACACAATACTCGTAACAGAAGCCTCTTTCATGTAGAGTGTAAGCTTTTTTTTATACCATTGCTTGATTTACACATAGGGTGAGTCAATAGTTGAGAAAAAAACATGGTTTGAGTTTTTCCACTATCATCCAGGAGGCCTTGAACAAAATTTTACCACTTTAGTGTTTCTTGGAAGCAAAAGGAATTTCCTCTCAACGAATATAAAAATTTAAGAATCGGCCCCACAGGTTTGAAAAATATGACATTAAAGTTGGGTCAACAATCAAGTGCGTCACATTCTTTGGAAATGAGTGTATCTTACCTACAATTCAATCGATATCTGGCCACCCTGTACACGACTATGTGCGCTAGATCTTAAGGAGTTGATAATTCCGGGTACTTTTTTGAACGAATCAAAGGACCAGTTAGAATTTAAATATTATTTTCTGTTAAGCAGGTGATGCGATTTTTTTTTAGGTTAGCTACAATTGTATTTGTTGCTATTCATTACATAAAACGTCGTTGTGTTATCAAATGTCACTAAAAAAAATAGTAATTTTGCATAGTGAATCGTAGTTTAATTCAGAAATAACAAAAAAAAGTAATTAAATTCTTCATTATTTAAAATTACACACATTAAAACATTTGTTTTCCTTTTACCTGATTAGTGGCTTCAAGATGCAAATTACAAAGTGGCGAAAGTATCTAATTAACTTTTTAAACAATTGAATTTAATTTAACTAATCTGCTTTGAATATACCTAATTTTTAATTTCCGTCTTGTTTGGGAATTATTGCGTTTATTTTTATTATCCCTGCCTTCAACGATATGAGGTTAACAACTTCCGTAAATTGAAAAAAAAATCGGTACAAGCATCTACAACACCATTAAATGTAAATGATACAACCAATTTAGGTAAGTGTGAACTTCAATCAGATAACATAGAATTTCGGTTGCATGTTTAATGTTCGTAAATATAGGACTTTTTAAAGTATGCTTTGCGACTAAAATCTAGAACCTTATTTATCTTAATTACACGACGTAAGTACGGTAAAGAAGTAGCACAGTGAAGTGGAGCAGATTTTTTCATTTTGAATTGTTTGTAAAATATTTACATTTTTTAGATGAGCCACCCATGGTGATCCAACTGGGATGATGATTGGTTTACGTAATGTGCGAGTACGGGAAACGGCTTAGGCCGAAGAAAAAATGTAACACTTTTCTCTTTTCTCTCTTATACACTATCACTGTAATTACAACTGTTGTTTTTGTGTAGTCTTTGATTAATACACATTTTTCTATAAGTGGTTTTTTTCATACCTTACACATGAAAGCACACGCAAAGAACTCTCGAAAAATATCAATTGCGGCGCAGTATTTTGCAATTGCCAATTGCTCCAGATTGTAATGTGACAAGGCAGGTAATTACAATACTAGTCAGGTTAGCGACCCTAAAAGTTACGAAACTAACGATGCCGGCTATATACTACCTGTAACAGTCTTTTCAAAATAACTTACACGTTATCCTAGACTAGGTAAACAACTTCTTGACGTTTGCACAATATAAATTTAAATCGAATGTCACTTTCTTCAACAACCAACAGTACATGGTTGAGACGATCTATGTAGAATCTAGGTTAAGTACTTGTACAAATAGAGACGGAAACATTAAACTTGTAAAAGAGATGAAAAAAAATGTGTCAGTTTTGTATTTCATCAAGCACATCTACATTACTTTCCTCTTTATACTTGTACTTATTCTTGTCTTGTAATTCTAAGTTATTTTTATTCTCAATATCAAGTTACGAAGCAGGTTAAATAAGATATACCTTGAGGGTTGATGAGCACCGATGCACATCAACAATTACTTTCTAGGAAGCTGAAATATCAGTAGGTAGCCTAAGTTCCATTTACTTATTCATAAGTTGTTTTAAAAATATCTGTATACGTATAGTTTTGTTTTTGTGTTGTCGTGGTACCTATACCTTAAATCCTGTCAAAACAAGTCATTAGTGGTGTTAAAGTGACCTGAATAAGAACCATTTTGCGTCATTATTAAATTTTGACCGTGACTTCGATAAGTACTGTTAACTTTTGCAAATCGTAAAGGAAAAATAAAGGAAGAAAGCCTGTTAGAAGAAAGTAATGAAAATGGAATCGGATTGACAGGTTTTGCAATTTATAAAGACAGTTGTAAGTAGCGCAACATTCTTACATAAAGTAATGACGAAAACGGATAAAAAAAAACAAACTGCTGAAATCCCAGTGCCGTATTTAGCATTACGCAAATTACGCACATGCGTAATGCGCCAAGTTTTAGGGGGCGCCAAAATTTGTAGATGGCACAAAGAAATTTAAATCACGTAAAATTAATTATTGTAAATGAAACTTTAAATCAAAATCTTGTTAATTTTTTATCTTTATAGTAACACTTTAAAGATACTATAGGATACACACACGTATAAACCTTCCCAAGCAATCTGACAATTTTATTGAATTGAAATCATTCGGTTTATGTTTAAAACAAGGCGGCAAGTAGTGTACTCATGTTTAATCTTACCTTGATTGTGTTATGAATGTATTCATTACCAACTAAAATGTTTGAGCTGTTTTTTTTTTGTATGGGTTTTGTTTCAGACGTGATAAGCGTCCGACCAAACAACCGACATAAAGTTTCCATCGTTATTAAAAACGTAACACTATTTTAGTTTTTTAATTTTGAAATTCAACAATGAGTGAACATCGGAAAAAATTAAGTGGTGCGCAGTATGAAAAACTTGCTGATGAAAAACGCAAATAAGAAATAAATGTTTTAAATAAAACTAAAAGACAAGAACACTATTTCAGTTTACAAGCGCCTGCAAAACCTCAATCTGAACAGACTTTGTATATGCCTGAAAACCCCGATGTTACTTATTGCATTAGAACTATCGTGGACAATGATGATACTGACGTTGTTTTAAATGTGCATGTTTCAAATGAAAGTGTCAGTGCTGCTAGTGGTAGTGGTAGTAATTATGGGTTAAGAACAGGTTATATTGATCCTCAGCCAAGCAATTCTAAAGGTATGGTTCGGCGTTCCTTGAATAAGAGAGTGTTTCGTCGACGATCAAAAAATGGTGAAGAACAGTTACGAAAGTTTTTAATATAGTCTCCTTCAAAAGTTATATTGTATCACATGCCGTCTTTTTGGTGGGACTTCAAAAATAGCAACAGACGGTATCAATGACTGGAGCAATGTAAACAGAATATTAAATCTTCACGAAATATCTCGCGAACACTCCAGATGTCAAATTTTTTTACTGGGAAAAAATAGTGCTGGTACGGACAGAATAGACGCATTACTTCGTGAACAAATTAAAAAAGTCAAACTGAGTATTGAAAAAATGTGTTGCAAAGGCTAGTTGCCGTTGTGAAAAAGTTGTCATCTAGAGGTTTAGCTTTTAGGGGAAGCGTAGAAAATTTAGGGGCTCTGAAAAATGGAAATTACATGAAGTGTTTAGAACTTATCTCAGAGTTCGACACCTTTTTAGCAAAACAAATATCAGAATGTGGACGCCCTAGCAGTGACAAAACGTCTCATTTATCGTCAACAATCTGTAATGGATTGATGTCACGAGAAGTTTTAAATTGCATAATTCGATAAATTCATAACTCAAATGTCAATTGTCGAGTCTACAGCTGACGTTGCCCACATTGACCAATTTACCC
Source organism: Vesta saturnalis (assembly GCA_036346205.1). Lineage (NCBI taxonomy): Eukaryota > Metazoa > Arthropoda > Insecta > Coleoptera > Lampyridae > Vesta > Vesta saturnalis. Next base: position 4,909,118 of record JARFJB010002353.1, on the reverse strand, counting down.
ATCATTATATGATAAGTATAGATAAATGGAGAACCTGTGGAGCGGTTCATTGGATTTTTGCAGAAAGTGGGTCATCAATAAGAACAAATTATAAATGCGTTATTGTCAAAATTGGAGGATCTTAACATAGAATTAATAAATTGTCGTGGTCAATCTTATCACACCGCCTTGCAAGTTCGCAAAGCTTTACAATCAGACTTAAAAAATAATGCTAAAGTTCCAAAAACGAGTTGACGGGACACGCTGGTCTCCACAACATGATGCCCTAATTATTTCGTGTGAAAATTGGAATGAATATTTGTAAATTTTAACAGAAATCATGGAAAATTTAACTGAAAAGCCAACTGGAAAAAAACGACAACTGCATAGTTTCGAATGCGTGTACTTTGAGAAGTGTTATTAGAACGTTTTCACAAAACCAATAAAAGCCTTCAATCCGTTGCTTTAATTCGGTTTGTAAAGCCCTTAAGATCTGAAGACATGTTTAACATAACTTAACCTTCACACCATTCCCTTGTGGGGTAGGCAAAACAATCTTTGACTCTTATTTATTTTTCATTCACAATCTTTCTCCATGGTTTCCTACCTCCGCATACCTCCCTAGCTTCCACAAGGTTCATACACTATCTCCGACATGCCCTTTTATTTTTATAACTCCTTGCCTTTTTTTCCTTTATCATACATTCTACTGCATTCAGCCAAGTTTTACGCGGCCTACCAGACCCGGTCTTTCCTCTAACCTCACCCACATATATTTGCTTCGTTAATCTTGCGTTGTTCATTCTCTCAATGTGACCAAACCAACGCAATATACTACTTTATATCTATCCATTATCGTCTTTTCCTCGCCGCACTCCGTCATTATGCATTCATTATTTATTTTGTCCATTTTCGTTTATCACATGCGCTTCTCAGGAATCTCACACCCACGACAATCACTCTCCTTTCGAGTTTTTTTTGACATACCCATGTCTCACTTCCATACAGTACTGATAGGACAAACACGCCATTATAGATTGCTCATGCTTTCGTTTCACATTATCGCCCACATACTTCCAATCACTTTCCTTCCAGAATTGACACTACGTCCAATCCCGCCCTCCATTGTACCATCTGCAGTAAACATTCTACCCAGATGTACCAGCTCGTCCACTTGCTCCACAATTTCATCTTGCAGAGTAAATACTCTACTCTCCTTTCTACCTTCCCGATTGAACACCACAATCGTAGTTTTGTTCACGTTTACCTTTAGGTCCATGCTCTCAGAAACTGTGTCAAACTTCCCCAGAGCGGTTTGTAGCTCATCCGGATTGTCACTTAATAAGACTGTGTCATCTGCATACATCAGAAGTTGTACATTTAGGTCACCAACCATTACACCATTTGTATCGGTACATGCTGGTTTAACACATTTATCCATGTATTCATTGAACAACCACGGTTACATTACACAGCCTTGTCGCAGTCGTTACTCAATATTAAAGTATTCTCTCACACCTCCTCTCACCCTAACATATGCCCGACTACCATTGTATACTGCCCTTATTCCATTTATTAGCCCTTTATTTAGGCCGTATTCAATTAATATTTCCCACTGCTTCTCCCTATTCACTCTGTCGTATGCTTTATCTACAAACGCAGTCTTATTTTCCACACTACTGTACAACTTTCCGAAATATTCTTGCCAGCATTTCGTCACTTCACAATCGTCCCATATTATTTCGTTTTTCGTATTCATCACTTCTGCAGCGTTCTGTTTTGGGCCACGTTTTGTATTTTTGACCCATTTGCAGACGAGGCTTTTTTAACGACTCATTCCACCAAGCACATTTTTTCTGTCTACCTACAGTCGCCTTTCCACATATGCGCACGGCTCAATTGACAACACAGTTTTTCAATCTTATTCATGCACTTTCAAATGTGAGTGTCTTTATTTGTTCGTTCCACACTGTTTCATTTCATTCAACTCTTTACTCACAGCATCTGCATATTTCATTCTCGCACCATTATCAAATAGTTTGTCTACCCTAATTCTGGACGTTCGCACTACGTTTGATTTCCTTCTCCAGACCCACTTTTGCCCTAAACACTCTGGATATAACCAAAAAGTGGTCCGATCCGCGCATTACTCTTGTGTCTTTCACCAGGTTTCTAAGCCGTTCATCATACATTAGCAAGTCTATCACACTTTTAGACTCACATCTTTGCCATGTATACATATGCACATTTTTATGTCTAACCACGTATTGGATACAAACAGGCTTCCCTCCACATAAATGCTCACCAGGCGTTCACCATTCTCATTGACTCCTTGGTCTTCAAACTTTCCTAGAACGCGTTCAGTATGTTCCCTCTGCACACCTACCCATCGGTTCATATCCTCCACTATCATCACTCTTTCGTTTGGATTACATACGTTCAACACGTTCTCTACTCCATTTACCGGTGTATAGCATGCAATAAGAACAATTTTTCGAAACTCCACTTTCATTCTAACCCATACTACCCAAGGAGATACCAATTGATACTGTTTAACACATCTTTTCGCTCTTTCACTTACGATCACCCCAACTCCTTTTGCTCCATGCACTTCAGTATCAACTCCTGACCATAATGCTAGCCTGCCATCCTCCATCTCCACAGCATCCTTTCCTGTGCGCTTTGTCTCCGATACACACAGGATATCAAGGTGTATTTCGTACATTAAGTTTTCAACTTTAAATTCTTTACTATCATACCTCTAATATTCGACGTACCTACTTGCCACCCATATCTTGCACAGTCGTCAGCAACCGGGCCTGTATGTTTCGACCTTGACCGCCCCTTGTTGCCAGGCCGACTCGAGGCAGTTGCATTGTTCTCTTGATTAATACCTTAGCGATAAGACCGGTTATTGGTCAAATTGTGCCCCGGGCGATGTAGCATTCACTACTAACGGTATCGTCCTACTACCGGACAGTTATTTTTCTACTACGTCGACACGTAAGGAAGTCAGAAGTAGAAATATAGACAGAGGCAAGAAAGATATGAACAATAGAGTGTACATTTACTGTATGGATATCTAAATGTACATATGTACATATACATTTTTCACTTACATACCATTCAATCACATCACGTTTCAACCAGAATGCTCACTACGCGATTCCTCGCTCTCGCGACTGTCACCGGATGCTGGTATTTATTTGCGACCAAATGATTCAATTATTTTAAATTTAGCTTTCCGAATTATACTTATTTCTTCGTTATTTAATTTAATATTTATTTATCAAATCTGTTCTACTATTGTCGCGAACTGTGACAACTTTTCCAACCTCTAAGTTCCTTTTTTTTATCCAATTGAAAGGTAACAACAAATAACAATAATGGTACCGTTAGCTCTCCCGAGTTTAATTATTAACTTTTAGGATTCATTAATTACAATTAATATCAAACATAATAACAAAGGTAAAAACATATTATAATTAACCTTAGAATCACATATAGTACCAAAACAAACATTGGATAAACCTTCAAATTTGAAAACAAAGAGAAAAAAATGTTTAAAAACCTACCACTTAATACGGATTTACCCTGTATAGTCACGTTCTTTGTATTCTTATTTGACAAAATTCTGCTGTTTAGATTATTATTACTTTTGTTTATTAGTAAGATTCAAACCGATAAAATCTATTCAGTACCGTTCTACTTGTATTTAGTTTAGATTGTTCCCTAACACGACTTACTATCATTTATTTGATGAAATAAATTGTTTAATTACTTTTATTTAGAATTTTGATTAGAAATTAGAGCCAGTTATTTGTTTATTTTATTTATTTATTTGCTTTTTTTTACTTCGGATTACGGATTCGATCTAGCCATTTATTTTTATCATTTAAGCTAATAAAACAGTTCGTATGGTAATGCTTAGGTTTGGATTTGTTATAGAAAGGGGTTCATTACAAGGATGAATCACATCTGGTATTTTTCCCACAAATACGTATTTATGATTGCTTTCTTTACCCCGAGTTACTGTGGCATAGAATCTACTGTGGCATAGAAGACATGTTTACAACTTTTATTGACAAGACAAAAAGCTTGCAGAAGAATCATATGAAGATGAACAGCAACGAAGTCGAGAACGTAAACTCTTTTCAGATGAAAGTCGAGATTGTGAAATTAGTCTAACTGGAAAGGAAAAATTAAGAACTGTGACATGTTTTGGATCGAGTTGTTAGGGAACTAGAGAAATGAGCTGCAGCATATAAAAATGTTTTTCAAAAATTTTCATTTCTCTTCCCTTTAAATGAATGTTCACAACAAATGCGATTATCTCCAAGAAATTTACAATGATGATTTGGAACATTCCTTTGGAATTTTTGCACTTTTGTGAATTTTTAAAAGAAGAGACTTCAGAAAAAGAAGAAAATATCCGGCTTATTATATTTAATTCGATTTCAAAATCTGCAGAAATTGTATTCAGCTGAACGGTCGCTTTCTACTTTAAAGCGACTTAAAATTTAATATATATATATATATATATATATATATATATATATATATATATATATATATATTGTAATGTTAACAACAGCAGTGTTTGAGAAAAGTGTAGGGTTCTAACTACTTTATGTCTTATGTCAAACCCGACGTCTTCATTGTAGTTACCCTCACAATCTTACTTTAGCAAACCTTCATGACGCCTACTGCGGTTTAGTCATATAACATCATGCTGCCATTATTCTTGTCATAATCAAATGTCACTTTCTGAAGCAATTGTGACAATATTTTTCATAATAATATTCCCACTGCATTTTTACCACTATGCCTTTCACTTTAATTGCGTTTTAAAGACTTTATTGAAGGCCGCATAGCGACCCTGCTTTTTTCCCTAGTGATTATCTAAAAAACTTTCAATTTTCTTTAGTCATATATCCTTAATGGCTTATTGGCGTTTGCAAATTTTTAACCCACAGCTTAAAATTTAATTAAAAACTAATCCGAAAAATTTGTGGATGTAGATTGATCTGAGGTTCATATTGAGGGTTACAAATCTAGGCTTTGTGGCTGGTCAATCAACATTCTGGGGCTGCATTTGTGTCTAGAGTCCTTTGGGCTAGCTTTAATCAGAATCGTCTATTGAGATATGCAGTTATATGTAGGGCTTTATTTGACTCAAGTTGGGTTCTTATGGCTGGTTTCAATTAGAGCTTGTTTCCATGTGGTTTTTGCGTTTCAGCCATCTCGTTTCCGTCGCCCCTTTTGGCTTCCCGTTTTCTTGTTTGTGCTATTTTGTTTCCATGTGTTTGTTTGGTTTTCGACCATCTTGTTTGTACTGGATTTCTCCACTCGTATTTGCTCCCTCTTATTTCTGCGTGCTTTTTTTTACATTCCATCGTATTTCCGTGTGTTTGTTTAATTTTTGGCCATCTTGTTTGTGCCACATAGTTTCTGTACGCCTTTTTTGGTTTTCTGCTATCATATTTGCGCCATCTTATTTTCGCGCTTTTGCCAGATGCAGGTTTCGGTTAGGGGCTGGATCCGTATCAAGTTCCATTTCACAAGCGTAGCTTTCAGCTTTGAAATCTGTATGTTAAGCGCGCAACCGCTGTCCAAGAACCTTTTGGTGTATATTGCATCATGTTTTCGTATCTAATGTCCTATTGGCAGAAGCTGATTTCAAATCAACATCTTAGACTTGCATGTTGCTTCTGTTTCTAGGATCCTCGGACTGAAACAGGTTTCAAATCAACAACTTAAGTTGTGTATTATAATCATGAAACAATTGATACGTCTACCTGCAGGGTATTTCAGATTAGCTACTTAAGAGAAAATGGTGCTTGGGTGGACATTAATAGTACTTTGAGATTAAGAGATTCTGCAATAGCTGCAGGGCCGCCAGATTGTATCCTATTTTATCATAAATTTTCTAAAAATTATTTGATTCTACAACCAATGGTAGCCACTATTCAAAGATTTCTTAACGCAATCCACATTTAACCAAGGACGTAGGCAAAGAGATATCTCTTTCCACGCGCATTATACAATTTTGTTCAAAAATCCATGTGACAGAGCTCAGATAAAACACATGTTAGGGCAGATTTCACCTGACAATCCGAAACCTTTAGAGGCGGCGTACTAGGGCGCCAGATGCAATCCACACGGATACTTGTTTTCAATTTAAAGCAAAGTACACCAGACTTGCTACGATATAGAACAAATATATTCGGCCCGCAGGGCATGTGTGATGTCTATATATCGAAAAAAGGATTTAAGCCTCACAGTCACAGAAATTACGTCACATATGACGTGTTAAGTAAAAACTCCGATATTCTTCGTACATAAACCTGATTAAGTAAAAAATAATGTGATGCTTTATTGAAATGTTTGGATAGTGACCACTTGAAGAAGATTCTGCTACATGATTTTATACAGCGATTGCATGCTCCAGATGTTACACCAAAAAAAAAATAACAATACTGCTCATTTAAATATAATATATCTCATCCTAAGTATACAGTCAGTGAGTACGTCACTACGAAATTTAAAAAGTCGCTTTCTTTATTCGGACTTTCATAACGTTTAGCCTTACAGTTGGGTTGTCTACCGTCGCCAAACGTAGCTATGGAACTAACCTCATTGCACCTCGCTAATATACCGATACGTATATCAACGCAAATGTTTGTTTACTGCGACATTGTTAAACCCTAAATTGTGAGGGATCTTCTATCGCCACTTTTGCGTATAATAAATAATACTTCGGAAAACTATGATTACGAGAGTAAATATGTAGTTTTTCGTCTGCAGAGTACATGCGTGTGATGACACTGGAATTTGAAAACATTGAGATTAACATAAATACCGATTCTAGTGCAGTTATGCATTCGAGCTTACAACGTCGTGTTTGAAACTAAACTTTAAGATGGTGTAATAATGATTTGTTTTGATAAACAATATTATATGAATTAAACCGGTAACGGTATCGGCTCCATTTGCAGAGGCGTTCCATACCAGCGTGGACATGCAATAGCAAGCTGATCGGGCGCAATATTTAGAAGTATAATGCAGTTAATCAAGTGTGGTGCAAAGGCTATTAGAAAAGAAGCGCTAAAATTAGTGACCAAAATCCTCAGTGACTCCATAGAAGATCACCCTATTACAGATTGTTCGGGTTATAAGAGAGTGTGCCCCCTCAATAATAATTAGTCTCTGTTGAGAGCTGCTAAATAAACTTACTCGATGTGTGAATGAAGCAAGTCCGTATTGGAGACTGATAAATGGGTAACTTACAAACCCTTATCAGCGCTGAGTGATAACGTCCATATACAATTTGTAGTGTCCAAAAATGGAAAAAATTACATAGATGAAAGTAAAACTACGGCTATAATTATAAAACAAGACACTGCAGCTTTTCTGTCACGGATGTTGTAGCACCTTTAAAAAATTGGACACATTCGCTGTTTCACAAGTGGACTTTACTTAAATCAGAGCACCTATGCTTATCGCTCATATATCGAGACGCTACTGATCTATAGAACGGAAGCCAAAACTTCACATCTGGGATGTATCCTATGGAACAATGATGCAACCGGACAGATGAATACGTTGGGAAACACAAATAACGGTTTTTCGAAACGTGAAGCACTTACAGCGATCAGCAAACATGTTCAGATGATTGCTCACGTGCGCTCCGGAGGACGCATTACTATTACAGCGCTTGACACACACTAACTCCAATGGTGTATGCGGGACAATTGTTGGTATGCTTGAAATTTATCCTTAGCTACAAGAATGTGTTTCGGCTTGTAAGTACTTCTAATCAGTTACCGCAGCATATGGTGAATGTTTCTGTTGATCGAAATTGACATTTCAGCATTAGTGTCTTGATTTTAGATAGTAAATGGATTTCTACTATGAGTAGGCTGAGATGAACTACAATGAAGAATGTTGTCGTCAGTAAAGCAATGGATCGGGTTAGGCGTTGAATAAATACGGTCATTTGTGAATAGCAGAACAATTGTAAGAACTATAACCGATTCCTGTGGTACGCCCGCGTTAATACCAACTTCTTTTGAAGGAAGCTATTAACTACGAGGGCAATTTGTCATTTATCAAGAAAAGTGAGAACTCTGTTGATGAACATATCAGTTAGCTCCAACAAGATGAGTTTGGCATGTAAACACTTATGCTAAACATAGCCAAATGATTTTGAGATACCTTAAACGGATACCACCGCTTAACCGTATAGTTCTAGTGTATTATTCCAAGCTTGCACCACATATGAAAGAAAATCGTTTGTTGAATGATTCTACCTAAAACCATATTGGTGGCCACTAATTAGTTTGTTAGATTCAAAGAATGAGGTTGGTGGGTGGTTAGAGGTATCGGGTTTGTCGCCTTTTTTGGGAATAGTTTAAACTTACATGTAGGAAATTCCCCAGAAGACATAGAGATCGAATAGAGCTTAGATAATACTGATACCAGTTCGGGTGAATATTTTGTTAATACAATAGCTGGCATACAGTTTAAGCCATTCGCTTTATTGGTATCAAGCTTACTGATCCATTTTAGGAGCTTGTCAGGTTGCGTTGACGCACCCTGTATGTAGGATGTTATAATGACGTGTATTACGTGTTTTGAGCACGAGTGTATTGAGTTTGAACGAAAAAAAAAATTTTTGTATGTGTATATAAAGTATGTGGGTGTATGATACGCCACTGGAAATGTAGGAGAAATATAATTCTGTATGTAGATACGTGTATTTGAATATTAGAGAGACTTTAGTGTTGGAATAATTAGATTTTAATGAATGTAAATGTGAAAAGAAATTTGACGATGGGACGATAATGCTTCCCACTGTATCGCTACTGTTTGGCTACCATATAGAATGGAATGTTTGAAAATAAAGTGAGTAATCTTGGTCAGAAAATGTGAAGAATAAGTGTAGAATGTTTTAGAAAATATGTAGAGAAAGATTGGGTATGTTTAAGTATTAATTTCCGAAGGGTTTTGTAATGTTGTGCAATTGTTTTGAGAATATGTGTATGTATATGGAATTTGAGACATTAGACTGTACTTATTTTTGCAAATGTTGCGGAACGAGATCGAGCGCAAGTTGGAGATAAGTGTTAAAAGTTGCGTAATGGTCCAGGGTGGCCACTGAATGAATGTAATGACGAAAAATGATTTCTTCATGAAGTAATTGGAAAATTTGTAAGTGAAAACAAATATGGCGATGTATTGTAATTACACGCGTGCTTGTATAGAGGGAAGCAGCTATCAGAACTATGACATTTTGAGTGAATATTATTGGAGAATATAACGCGGAAGGAAGACATGTTTAAAGATGGATGACTGAAGTTATAAATAGGAAAGTCAGCGGATTGAGTAGTTAGTTAGAGGTAGGCAGTTAAGCTTTTTCGTTTTTGGCTGTTGGTGAGACGCGCACGCGAGGTAGTGTGGGATAGACTGTGATGATGTTGGAGTATGTTTGTGAATTTTAATGAGGCAGTAATTGTTTAATCAACTGCGTAACCCGAACCGGGGATAAATTGAAAAAGACATTCATAAACAAAACAATAATTAAAATTGAAGTTGAAGATAAAAATTAGTTTGTTTATTTTCAAGAAAATAATAGTGCGTAAGCAGATTTGAATAAAGATAACAGTTGTTATGTTAAAGTATTAAGTGCAGCGCGTGTCCTTGTAACGAGATTCGGCTAAAAGTATTTATGAGACCACCTGTTAAGTGAACGAAGCGTTCGTTGTATATTAAACCAATGGTTAAATAACGTTATATGACATTGAAAGTTTTATTTGTATAAGGATCTAATTTGGTGTAAAGGGTTGCTAGAAATTTTAGGAGGCAACCAAACGTATACAGTTTATTACGTGTTATTAGGCTATTTGTGGGTGCACAGAGGAATAAGTTTTGTTGAGCCTTTTGTAATGTGCTTCAGGCAATTTTATGCAGTACAAATGGACTACATATATTTGGTTTACGGAAGAAAGAAAATCCAAGGATTAATGGACGATTTTAAGTAAGGTTTATATTTAAGTATTTTAAAAATTTAGTAAAGCACGATTATCTCTTTGGTTTATTTCAGTGGTGTAATGTGATTAAATATTAATTAGCTTAGAAGCGAAAAGATAATCGTTCTCGAATTATGTTGTGTTGGATTGTATAGTATTAAGAATTTTTGCAGAAATTGGCAGTGACGTGTGGTTTTGATTTTCAACCACGTTGTTGAGGTATATGTAAATATATTTGTGTGTGTAAACATTTGTTTTTGATTATTTTATGCAGGACAATATATACTTATCGTTAAATTTTTATTTTGTTGTTTATTTAGCCAGGTATGAAACACAGATGTAACATTTACTTAATTGGTGATCTTGTTTTGACAATTTTAAAAGTAAGCTTTGCATATTTTAATTTTTCAAATTTAAGGAACAACCTGAAAAGTCTTATTAGCCAGGTTGATTGCAAAATTTTCATATTTGTTTTAATAGAGCAATGCACTATTAACAGATCAGCTGTTAGTTTAAATTTCATTAAGTATAATAAAAGTTGGAGTTTGAAACCTTAAATGTTTACGAATGTCAAATACGATTCAGAAGTAAAGTAAATTTAAAAGATATCGTTCATGTTAAGAATTTTAAAAATTGATTACCGTTCATTGAATGAATTTGAATGATCAATTTTATTTTAGAAGTTTTGGTATACGAGGTGTATTCAAAAAGTTTTTAAGAACTTGGGTAGTGCTAAATTTATTTGAGTTTGAGTTGAATTGTTAGGGACGAGTGTTTGTGTTAGAACCTTCGTATATGAGTTTACCGAGTAAGCACAATCCTACTTTCCACAATCAAGTAGGGTTAATTAACATCCAGCTTAAGACAATTATATTAACAAAGTTTCGATTGTGGTGGCGCCTAGAGACATATTTTCCCGAATTGAGCTATTTGAGTATAAGTGTAAGGTGTTTGAGCATATTAATCATTCATTTTACTTATTATTTCGACCACGCCCATCTCCCTGTTAGCTGGCTTGGCAACCCGCTTACATTAGTAAGCATGCACGACACCTAGTGCGGTTTGGACGTGTAACAAGCTTGTATGACAAATGAATTGATTTCATAGCGTGTGACAAAAAGTTGGTTAGGGGCATTTCTTAAGACATGCGTGATGTAAAAAAAGCCATAAAAATATTGACTTTGTCTACAGAATCAGCAACTACAGATAGGTCAAGAGAAGCCCTGCGGAGAACTGAAGATACCCAAAGTCTTTACTAATGGGGTTAGATAAAGACCAAAACTTAGTGATAGTACTTCTGAAAATATTTGTAGCCCCAACGTAGTGATGATTGACTGTTTTATTAGATTGCTATTTGGTATAAGGTTTATTTTTTGGATAAGCACAAGCCCCGGTAAATTAGGGTTGGGAACGAGAATGACCTACACGATTTTGTTTCTTGGGAATGTATAACCCCATGCTCATAAGAATGACTTCAGATACTTAAAGAGTAATGCCTGAAGACGAAGACGACTTTAAACAGTATTTAGGCCTGGAAAAGGTGGCAAAAAAATCTCGTCAATCATTCTATTTACCTGACTTAAAACACAACAAGGTGCTATCAGTGTTGTGAATAACAGAAACACTAAGGGCAGAAGAAGTTATTTCTATTGGACCATGATCAGATGATCTATTGGGAAAAGTACTGAAGTTTTATAAATAAATAGGTCTGATGTAAAAAAGAGGTGAAGAGGTCTAGAAGGTGGAGGGATTCTTGTGGGTTCAGAAATTATTTTTGTGAGATAGGAAAACAGTGGAGGCGAGAAGACGTATAGGATGGGAATGGATTAAGAATAGATAATGGAGCTCAGACTATCGGAGACCCAATATTAACGTGCCTATGATAAGAGTGGTGAATGGCTGACACACGCCTCCCACCTTTAAGTTTTATAATTCAGGTCCTTACTTTAAGTTACCCTTTTGTTAATTATGGGCAATGATAAGTAACTTCTTGTATGCGAATAAACCAAATATTTTTCAATATTAAAAATTAAAAAGAAAAGCTTAACGCCGTTACCTAAATGAACAGTGAAGGTATAAGAATTATTCCAAATTTATGGAGCATTTGATATACAAAAGAGTGCAAGATAAATAATGTATAATTTTACTGTACTTCTTATCCTTAAAAGCCAAGTACGAATCTATTTAATGTTTTTTATTTACATAACTATGCAATTTTCGTAATGCTCGACGAACTGGTTTCAAACTTCTGGAGACCTCTCATCTCATATACATTTTTTATTACAGTCCACCTACGTCTTATAATTTATTATAAACGGGTTGGTACTAAAATACCAAATTAATATTTAGATTTATTTATGTTGTGTTGGAATCAGCGGGTTATCGCATGTGCCATGTAGTATTAAAGTGTGACTACAACCGCTAAACCTCCTGTAGTTACGTGGGTAAATAAGGTCAATGTGTAACACGAATCTTAAATACTCTTTAATTTATTATGGGAATAAATTCTAATATTGACTTCTAAATTGTGTATATTTAGTATTCTATTCGTATGTACAACGTGTTTTAGAATTCTAAACAAATGTTTTCGGTTACTTGATTGATGATAGCGAAACAAGAAAATAGAAAAGTAGTTGGGATGAATGCTAAATTAGATTAATGAAAGTGATGGAGTGAGAAGAATTTGGATCAAGAGTTGGTAAATACGCATTTGACACGTTTAAAAGTAAACCACATAAAAATATTGCTTGTAATTCATCTAAAGTGTATGTTGTGGGTGCGTGAAGCCTAAAGCAATAATATATCATGCAATTAAAAAGGAAATTTATGTCCCTAAGATATCCATTTAAATATGGCCCGCTTAATAAAATTACTTTTAATTTTAGATTTTCGAAATGTAGGCACCAGGAAGCAGACGTCTTAGTAACTTTGATCAAAACTATAATCAAAATCGAACACTAATTCCAGCATAAAGCGTTTTATGCAAATAGGAACGATATGGACAAGTGTCTTTTGTAGTAAATTATAGCATGGAAAGTTGCACACCTGCTATAAAAAAATTAATTGAGAATTTACAACATTCAGTTCGGCGTTTTCGATTAAATTGATAAACTCTAGATCATTCGTTTTGCATAATTGAGGTCACTCAAAGAGTAAATAATCTGTTACTTGTGTGCACTATTGATCTAACCATAGCCATATTATGCTCCCCTAAACTAGTACAGTTTTATTTAGTCCTTATTCGATATCCCTCTCTTCTGTCGAACCTTATTTATTATGCAAATATTCAACCTATTACTAAAAAAAAATCGACAAGATCGATCCCTCTAAGTAACGTCCAATTGTGATCATCTGTATTATGCCTAACGTCATGAAATCAGTAACTACTTTAATTTATAGAAATTAACTCCTTTGTAACCACCTACATGGTTTTAAGCAAAGTCGTTCAAGAGGTCGTCTGCCAAGTTTGGAATAAGTACGTATTTGTCAAACTCATCTAATCTGGTTTAACTGCATTTCTTAAAGTTTTCTTAAAGAAAGACGGACATTCCTTCAACAACTAAACAAATCCATCCCTTCGCAGACAACAGCACTCTTCATTGTTGTTCATTTCAATCTACTCATAACACTAATCCACCTTCTATCTCAAATCAATATGTAAAGCAGAAATGGCTATTTCAATCAACAAAAACATTCAACATACCCTTGAATGGAGAGAAGTTGTCAGACCGTATTAGTATCTTAGGAATGACTCAAATTCTTTATGGATTGACCATCTTCTGTCAGCTATTTAGGCAGCTGGTCCTAAAATAAGCTTTTTTTACAGATTAAGCAGTACTTTAGCTCACAGCTCTGCTATATGAGGCCCAAATTTGACCTCACCGCTGGATTGCTGCTCCCCCATACGCTCCCTATTTTGTTGACCGTATTTAAAGAACAGAGATTAGGCTTATAACTGACCTGTCCTTAACCTCTGACATACAGTCTTTTAAGCCTAGAAGAATCGTTTCAATTTTGATTTGTACTATTCGCTCTGGTTTTCTCTCACTTACAATGTGGATACATTTAAAGTAGCCGTTCATGTACATCTCTTGGCAGTTCAAAATCTCTCTATACGTTCCCAGGTGTTCTTGAGTGTTTTAGTATATTAGTCTGGACTTAACGTGTTCAGGACTACATTAATAATTAAAAAAGCTTTCATATAACCTACACCACGCACTAAAACCAATTGTGTTGAGATAGATAGAGAGATAGAGCATATACAAGATCACGGTTTTGCTTTTGTGAAAGCGAGATAGAGCCTATACAAGAAGGTCGGGCTTTTGCGTTTGTGAATGCTTCGCAATTTTGGCTAAATTTCCAAACTTTATATAACCAAACGAAGATGTTAAGCAGTGTAAATTGAAGTTCACAGTATTGAACATTAATAGAACTGATGTAAATATATGTGCGTCCATTAACGGCATTAAATCGTTCAAGTTTAGAGGCAATTGAGCATTTGAATACTGAGTGAATTAAAGTGTTATCTGACAAATATTTAAGCGAGAATACAGTATATCAAGGGTTCATTTGTTTGAGTCGTTAAGAGCAAACCGGACTTTTGGTGTTAGCGTCGTTGGCCTAGTGTTAATCTCGTGAAGGCCTACTATTAGTGGTGAGTGTACATCCCTACTTAAGATTAATTACATTGGTGTACAACTTTGCTTCCTCCGTTTCCATAGAGGTGGCTCTAGAGGTAAGCGGTGGTCGAAATAAGTAGATCAGTCGCGTCATTCTGTAAATTCTATCAACACAAAAACATAACAACATTAGTGGATTGGTGTTTACATTTTAAAATTATTCGCGATTAAAAATGTCAGTTTACGAGCCTAATTCTCCTCATTTGCGGGAAATTTTACTTTTCTGTTTCAATATGAAAAAATCTGATACTGAGGGCCATCGAATACTCTCACATTTACGGTGACGCCGAGCTTGACGAAAGAACAGTGGTTTTAACGCTTCAAGAACAGAGATTTTCACGTCGAAGAGCGGTTTAGTGGTGGAAGAGAGAAAATTTTTGAAGATGCAGAATTGGGAGCGTTACTAGACCAAGACTCATGTCTAAATTGGCAGAATGAGTGACTCAACAAGCTGGTTCAAAACGCCTCAAAGCTATGGGAATGATTTTGAGGCGAGGAAATTGGATGCCGTATGAGTTGAAGCCTAGAGATGCTAAACAGCGCCCGATTGCTGGTGAACGGCTACTTGAAAGACAGAAATTGAAGGGATTTCTGCATCAGACTGTGACTGGGGATCAAAAATGGGTTCATTACAATAAAGCTAAGCGCAGAAGATTCTGGTCATGGTTCTACGTCGACGATTATTCGCGGTTCTTAGGTCATGCTGCATATTTGATGGGATCAGCTCTGTATTATAGACTATTAAAATCAACTAAAACAATCATACTTGATTGGTATCGAACGGAACTAATGCATACCAAGATAAACGGCCAGAGTACTAGGATTGACATGATAAAGTAATTTTACCGCATGACAATGCTCGACCTCATGTTGCAAAGGTGGTCAAAACATACCCGCAAACGTTGAATTGGGAAGTTCTACGCTATCCGCTGTATTCTCCAAACATTGCTCCCTTTGATTGTCACTTGTTCTGATCAGGGGCACTTGCCTCGCTGACCAGCACTTCCGGTCTTATGAAGAAGTGAAAAATTAGATTGATTCGTGGATTACCTCTAAAGATGATAAGTCCTCGTCTTCGGGCATTGCCCTTTCAGTATCTGAAGTCATATACAGAGCACGGGGCTATACATTGTCAAAAAACGAAATCGTATGGGTCATTTTCGTTCCCAACCCTGACCCCAAAAATATTTCTGATGCAATATGATATCAGACACAGTTGTTTAACAAGTAATCTTTCTTCATATGTGACCCAAGTGTGGAACAATACATTAGAACAATTCGGCAAAACGGTTACAGTCGGTTTAGATACCCACAAAGCATTCGACCAAGTTTGGCACAGGTTACTTGCCAAACTAATTTCGTATGGGTTAACTAATAAGCTTATCAACTGGGTTTCCAGATTCCTTAATGAAAGACGAGAGTGTCGTAGTTGATCGCTTATTTTCAAAAGAAGAGTAGCAAACGGGAACAATCCGCATTGTCCTACATGGTTTCTACACTCTGAAATGGTGTCCCTAGTTCCTGTTTTCGAGTTTCAGACATGTTCATGCGCAAAGACCTTAACGTCGTTTTTTGGTTGAGTTAAGCGGCATTCCTGTTCTGGTTTCCGATCAGAGCAGGTCGTTAAATTAGAGCTAATTACTCTGTAATTAACTAGTAATTTAGTTAAATTCGATTTACCGGCTGGTATCAACCCAACGATGCCGCGCCATAGACCGGGCCGAGAGGTCTACGACGACGACGGGTGCCTCTGGGTCAACATCGAGGATTACCAAGAGGAGCACCCATCAACAAGTACCGCCAGCTCGATACCGTCGCTTCTGTCCCTTCCGTGGAAGGGCGCCAGAAGCGACGCGCCATCCGCCGCCACCGCTCAGAAGAGGAGAAGGCCGAAGAAGACACCACCGCCCGCAGAAGACGTCGCCCCGCCAGCCGAGGCAACACAGAGCAGCACCGCCGCCCAAGCCGCCGTCGCCGCCGAAAGAAAAGAAGACCCCGTCCTGGATCCACCAGCCCCGATGACTTCTTGGCGCAGAAGAAGGGCCGAAGAAGAGACCGTCCGCCCGCCTACGCCACCACCGACGAGCAACGTGTACCAAGCCCTGGAGCAGTACACGGACACCGCCACAGCGATGGAGCAGACCGCCGCAGCAGAGACCAGGGAGAAAGTACCCCCGGTAATCCTTCGTCAGAGGGAGAACTGGGTTGCTTTCTCCGCGAACTCGACGGAAGAAGATCGCCTTCACCAGGGCCAAGGCGACCTTCGAGGAATCTGATACAGCCTGCCTCACTCCAGGACCGAGACAGGCTGATGAGGTATCTCGATAAGTGTGGTACGCAGTACCACACCTATCAGGCAAGGAGCGAGCGTCTTGCCAAGGTAGTAATACGTGGCGTGCCCGTAGAGCTATCCGAAGCGGATGTAAGCTCCGATTTGACGACGAAAGGGATTAATACAGTTTCTTGTTTTAGGATGAAGCAGCGAGGCCGAGCGATCCCCCTGGTTTTGGTACACCTACCGAGCGAGGAGGACAAGAAGAGGATTCGGGAGGTGAAGCACGTCGCCCGCCTCCGAGTCACCGTCGAGGACCTGAGGCGGAAATCCGACATCGGGCAGTGTCACCGGTGTCAAGGTTTCCGCCACGCACAGCTTTGCTGCAGGGCGGCAGCACGCTGTGTAAAGTGCGCCGGTGATCACCACAGCAGTCAATGCACTTTACCCCGTACCGACCGGGCTAAGTGCGTTAACTGCGGTGGGGACCACCCCGCAAGCTACCGTGGATGCCCGAAGTTCCCTCGAAGGTGGAATCTGACTGACTTGTGGGGGTTTTCCTCACACGGTTAGCAGTGGTTTAGATACCACAAAGATTCGACCAAGTTTGGCACAGGTTACTTGCCAAACTAATTTCGTATGGGTTAACTAATGTTATCAACTGGGTTTCAGATTTCTTAATGAAAGACGAGAGTGTCGTAGTTGATCGCTTGTTTTCAAAAGAAGAGTAGCAACGGAACAATCCGCATTCTCCTACATGGTTTCTACACTCTGAAATGGTGTCCCTAGTTCCTGTTTTCGAGTTTCAGACATGTTCATGCGCAAAGACCTTAACGTCGTTTTTGGTTGAGTTAAGAAGGTGGATGTAAGCATCCATTTTGATACAGAAACTTTTTAAATTTATTGTACAATGGTTTACTTGTTTATTCCATATTTAAAAGCAAGTTGGCATCCGAGTATTTAACTATTAGTTTCTGGATGAAGCAACCTCGATTTTAAAAGCGAACATATCTAGGTACATTTAAATATTTTTTGGTTAATAAAGCAAATTGATAATTTTAAGAACCTGGCCTACTGTAATCTACGACTGAGCAATAGGCACCAAATCTTCTTGATATTACGCAAACTGTTAAGTAGCTTAAATTTGTAGCCATGGGTGTAGAAGTATACGTATAGAACCTTTAAGTATACGGTTTAAAGGTTATTTACATGGTATAAAAAGATTAAGGTAGTTCATAGGCATTTCTTAGCAATTCAAAAACCTCCTATGCGTCCTTCTAAGTATTCCTGGGTTAGGCTAAACTTAGCACAATTATTGGAAAAGAAAATTCTTTCATGCGTGTTCTAAGAAGGTTACTATTGTGTGCTGCAGTACTATTTTCACCTACTGCCAAGTAATCCATTATTATGTTAACTTTGTAATACCAGAAGTCTTTACCATTTTCTTTCTGGGTTATACCAACGGTTTCATATTCCGTCCCTAGTCATAATAGATCCTTTTCAAATTCCTCTGATCTAATAGTGCACTTGCGGGTTAGTTAGTGATCAGTAAATGATTGCTAAGGTTTTTCAAAACTGACGTTTATTAAGTATCAAGTTCATGGGATATCTGTTGCGTGGTCATTCCACGATTTATTCTGCAGCCACCGTTTCATCTGTAATAACAGATTGAGGTCTCACTGGTAGGGACTCGTTTACATTGCATGCCCTGTCTCTTGTAGATTCTAAGTGTATTTTTAAATAATTACACATTTTGTTCTATTCTGTTTGTATAAATTTCTAAATGAAGTTGAATAAAAAATACACCTATATACATCTATGCAATGTGCGTGTACCATTTTTCTTGCAAACGTATATGCGCAGTGTACGCTCGCGTGTGTGTCATAAAATTTAGAAGCTTGCAAATAATAAGTAAAAAGTCACAAAAGAAAAAATTGCTTATTATCTAAAACCAGTTTCCACAATATTGATCTATAGTACGAAATATGGAATTAATTATACTTTTAATTCGAAATCTGGACTTGACCTTTGTTTTTGTACATGTGATTATAGGGATTAGACGGATAATGTATATAACACCTGATTAGCTATCGTATGTAGATTTACATCATTAGTTTTTGTCCTAGATACGAGGGTCGTTTACTTTGCCACCTTATTCGTTTCCTGTAAATGTTTTTATAACTTTGCATATGTAATAAAATTTTAAATATGTATTCATTAATAGAATTTTAACACGTATATGAGTTTATCCTTAGAAAAGTGTTAGGATCTAAGCTAGTGCTGGTGTTTTTTAAACAGTTGAAGTATGGCGCTTTGATACTTATTATCTATGCACTCTCCTTGCATGTACTTCACGACTTGCATTGTACCACCGTCACACTTGGAGATTACAGATTCTAATGTTTTTTAACGCGTTATATCTGAATGTTTAAAGTTGAGGAGTTTGATGTAATGGGCACATATCCATAATGCCAGCCTATCGGTAAGGATATAGTGCACTTGGTTCAAATTTATACTTGATAACTTGCGTTACTTATGACTAGGATCAAAGAAGGTCCTGTTGCAGGTAATAGAATATTTAACCCGTTTTTATTTTACAAAATGAGTACTATTTCATTTCGTTAAGATCCTCCATCGTTCCTTTGACATACTAGTTAGGGCATGTAAGATATTATTATCAGATTTCCGAAATGCTTTGATCTCCTTTACTCATATAAACTTCCTCAAACCTAAATACAGAACTTGTAATTCAATGCATACGTAAAAATATCTAAGGATTCTGCCACAACCCTAAGTGGAGTTCTTAACGTTTGTCTTTTACATTCGTGTGAAAGTAGACAACTCTTTCTTCCTTGGCTGCGTGTGAGAATTTCTCTGGTATGGTTTTAAAGTGACCTCGGTGTCTCTCAAAAGATATTGTCGGTTTCGTCCACCAACTTAAATTAATATCACTGGCGTACTGGAAATAATTTGACACTGCGTTTTTGGTACACCAGTGTTTCAATATCAAATCATCGCTTCATATTCAGAACTGTCACATGTAGTATATCACTGCAGCCTCGCTGTCCATTGAATTGCAGTGATTGGATTTTTTCCGTTAGATTTATTCTGGCATCACTGCAGAATAAAACTGTGCTCTGTCTTCACCTCTAAACATAGAAAGTAGAGGGTTACAATTTGTAATGCATAAGTATACTTTTCAAGTCAAAATCTGATCGCGTTCTTGTAGTAATAAATAAATCTGAATAACTTCAATCTATTTCATTCTTTTTAAATAGGTACCTTCAGTAATTAAACAAGTACATGTCGTAAGTTGAAATACTACTCGAGGTAAACTTTTATTTATGTATTTAATAGTCTCAACTTCGTTTCTAATCCCGTACTCATTTGCAGAAGTGTTATAACTCAGGTATGAGTTACATCTTTAGCGGGTTAATTTTGCTCAGAACTGCACCTAATTTAGTTAGGACCTGAATTTCAGCAAAATTGTAGAGGCTAATGAGGTATTAGTTGAGACACGGTTACCAGAGCCAAGAATTACTCTATCACGACATAACGGCGCAGACAAAACCGGCGCTGACATAACGGCGCTGACAAAAGGGCGCGGACAAAAAGGGAGCTGCGACAAAACGGCGCTACGTAAAAACGGCGCATATCTTTCATGATGTTTGGGCGCTATGTACTGTAATGGTATTTATCCTGCTAACCAAAATTATCCTCTAGCCATAATCCTCCACATTATAAACTAATTTTATAATCTACATAATCTACTATTAACTACCATTTTGTAATTAGAATACCATCATTAATAGATAAAATGAGTTCCTTATGCATAGTATATTAAGATAATTACTGCCATTAGCAATTCAAAACCTCCTATGCGTCCTTCTAAGTATTCCTGGGTTAGGCTAAACTTAGCACAATTATTGGAAAAGAAAATTCTTTCATGCGTGTTCTAAGAAGGTTACTATTGTGTGCTGCAGTACTATTTTCACCTACTGCCAAGTAATCCATTATTATGTTAACTTTGTAATACCAGAAGTCTTTACCATTTTCTTTCTGGGTTATACCAACGGTTTCATATTCCGTCCCTAGTCATAATAGATCCTTTTCAAATTCCTCTGATCTAATAGTGCACTTGCGGGTTAGTTAGTGATCAGTAAATGATTGCTAAGGTTTTTCAAAACTGACGTTTATTAAGTATCAAGTTCATGGGATATCTGTTGCGTGGTCATTCCACGATTTATTCTGCAGCCACCGTTTCATCTGTAATAACAGATTGAGGTCTCACTGGTAGGGACTCGTTTACATTGCATGCCCTGTCTCTTGTAAATTCTAAGTGTATTTTTAAATAATTACACATTTTGTTCTATTCTGTTTGTATAAATTTCTAAATGAAGTTGAATAAAAAATACACCTATATACATCTATGCAATGTGCGTGTACCATTTTTCTTGCAAACGTATATGCGCGAGTGTACGCTCGCGTGTGTGTACATAAAATTTAGAAGCTTGCAAAGAATAAGTAAAAAAGTCACAAAAGAAAAAAATTGCTTATTATCTAAAACCAGTTTCCACAATATTGATCTATAGTACGAAATATGGAATTAATTATACTTTTAATTCGAAATCTGGACTTGACCTTTGTTTTTGTACATGTGATTATAGGGATTAGACGGATAATGTATATAACACCTGATTAGCTATCGTATGTAGATTTACATCATTAGTTTTTGTCCTAGATACGAGGGTCGTTTACTTTGCCACCTTATTCGTTTCCTGTAAATGTTTTTATAACTTTGCATATGTAATAAAATTTTAAATATGTATTCATTAATAGAATTTTTAACACGTATATGAGTTTATCCTTAGAAAAGTGTTAGGATCTAAGCTAGTGCTGGTGTTTTTTAAACAGTTGAAGTATGGCGCTTTGATACTTATTATCTATGCACTCTCCTTGCATGTACTTCACGACTTGCATTGTACCACCGTCACACTTGGAGATTACAGATTCTAATGTTTTTTAACGCGTTATATCTGAATGTTTAAAGTTGAGGAGTTTGATGTAATGGGCACATATCCATAATGCCAGCCTATCGGTAAGGATATAGTGCACTTGGTTCAAATTTATACTTGATAACTTGCGTTACTTATGACTAGGATCAAATAAGGTCCTGTTGCAGGTAATAGAATATTTAACCCGTTTTTATTTTACAAAATGAGTACTATTTCATTTCGTTAAGATCCTCCATCGTTCCTTTGACATACTAGTTAGGGCATGTAAGATATTATTATCAGATTTCCGAAATGCTTTGATCTCCTTTACTCATATAAACTTCCTCAAACCTAAATACAGAACTTGTAATTCAATGCATACGTAAAAATATCTAAGGATTCTGCCACAACCCTAAGTGGAGTTCTTAACGTTTGTCTTTTACATTCGTGTGAAAGTAGACAACTCTTTCTTCCTTGGCTGCGTGTGAGAATTTCTCTGGTATGGTTTTAAAGTGACCTCGGTGTCTCTCAAAAGATATTGTCGGTTTCGTCCACCAACTTAAATTAATATCACTGGCGTACTGGAAATAATTTGACACTGCGTTTTTGGTACACCAGTGTTTCAATATCAAATCATCGCTTCATATTCAGAACTGTCACATGTAGTATATCACTGCAGCCTCGCTGTCCATTGAATTGCAGTGATTGGATTTTTTCCGTTAGATTTATTCTGGCATCACTGCAGAATAAAACTGTGCTCTGTCTTCACCTCTAAACATAGAAAGTAGAGGGTTACAATTTGTAATGCATAAGTATACTTTTCAAGTCAAAATCTGATCGCGTTCTTGTAGTAATAAATAAATCTGAATAACTTCAATCTATTTCATTCTTTTTAAATAGGTACCTTCAGTAATTAAACAAGTACATGTCGTAAGTTGAAATACTACTCGAGGTAAACTTTTATTTATGTATTTAATAGTCTCAACTTCGTTTCTAATCCCGTACTCATTTGCAGAAGTGTTATAACTCAGGTATGAGTTACATCTTTAGCGGGTTAATTTTGCTCAGAACTGCACCTAATTTAGTTAGGACCTGAATTTCAGCAAAATTGTAGAGGCTAATGAGGTATTAGTTGAGACACGGTTACCAGAGCCAAGAATTACTCCTATCACGACATAACGGCGCAGACAAAACCGGCGCTGACATAACGGCGCTGACAAAAGGGCGCGGACAAAAAGGGAGCTGCGACAAAACGGCGCTACGTAAAAACGGCGCATATCTTTCATGATGTTTGGGCGCTATGTACTGTAATGGTATTTATCCTGCTAACCAAAATTATCCTCCAGCCATAATCCTCCACATTATAAACTAATTTCATAATCTACATAATCTACTATTAACTACTATTTTGTAATTAGAATACCATCATTAATAGATAAAAATGAGTTCCTTATGCATAGTACATTAAGATAATTACTGCCATTAGAAAATAAGTTCTTTTTTGGAAAAGGAAACATGGTATATAAAGGTAAGAAATTTAATATCCCTTCAGTCTTTCCACAAAATTGGTGAACACAATGTTGGAATTCGTGGACAGTCAAAAAGGTGCAAAACTTCTTGTTGACGATGGTTTTCTATACCGAAAGGAAAGGGTACGTAAAATAACTTATTCTTATTTATTATTATGATTATAATGGAAAGATTCCATTTAATGGCATTTTATGCATGAAAATCTTTTAAAACAGTGTACACCTTCAAAATTTTATTTATTTAACATTAACTTAATAAATAATGAATTTCAACGAAGTTAAGCCTGATTAAATATCAATAAGTAATTTTTATTTTGAAGTAGTAGGTAACTGAGCTGTGTTTTTTTCTTTTATAATGGGGCTAACGAAAAAGTAATATGGCGATGCGTAAAACAGCACAGTACAGGATGTAAAGGAAGATGTTGGACGAAAGGCGATGACGTCATATGGAAGTCAGAAAATCATAATCATATTGCCCACAACGATGAAAATATTGCAAGAAAACTTATTTGTGAAATTAAAGAGAGGTCTTCCACCCACAATGGCACTCCAGGACAAACACTGGGAGAAGAGTTGCAGAATGTGCCGACAGCAGTTAACTGCAAGTTGCCCCCAGTCAATGCATTGAAACGGACCATTCGACTGAAAATAATTTAAGATTAATGTCGCAATGTGAGCATTGGTATGCCGATGGCACTTTTAAAACGACTCCACCTCTTTTTTGTCAACTTTATACCATTCATGGATTTCGAAACAACAATGTTCTTCCAACTGTATATGCGTTACTTCCAAATAAAAGAAAGGCAGCTTATATACGCCTGTTGGAAACGCTAAAAGTTTGCAGGCGGAATTACACCCTACTTCGGTGATGGACGATTTCGAACCAGCAGCTTACGGTGCATTTGAAGAAGTGTTCCCCAGTGTCAAATACGAGGTTGTTTCTTCCACTTTTCACAGTGTATTTACAGAAAAATTCCAGTAAGTCGCGATCTCCTGCAAAGATATACAGGAGATGTTGATTTTGCATTGCAAGTTAGGCAACTTGCAGCTCTTGCGTTTGTACCAGCAAACGAAGTTGTGCAAAGTTTTGAGGCCCTGGAGGAGGTACATTTCTTACAGAAAACTTAAACCTCTCCTGCATTATTTTGAAGAAACGTGGATAAGAAGGTATGACAGACGACGTGGTAGGTTGCAGCCAATGTTCCCGATTACGATGTGGAATTGTTACGGCGGCAACCTCTACAATTTACCGAAAAACAACAATTCGGTGGAAGGTTGGCATAGACGATTTTCATCGCTCATATCGGCATACCATCCGTCGATATGGAAATTTATCGATTCTCTGAAGAAAGACCAATCACTTAACGAAAAAATTGTGGAAGAAAATGTAGCGGGACACCAACCGCCTCCAAAACGTCGAACTTACAAAGAAACTGCGGATAACATCCGTGCAATAGTGGCAGACCACGGAAATAGGGATATATTTGACTATTTGCGAGGCATAGATCATAATTTTGAGTTACAGGCACATTCATAAACATTATTCATATATTTCAAATCTTGTAAACTTCATTTATAAATATTTGCAATTACAATAAAAATTAAAAAATACATTTTGTTCTTAATCTGGTAAACTTTTTTCTATTAATTTGCAAGTATGTATATTTTAAATAATGATATCATCTTGTAAACATATATCATTTATATAAAGAGCGGCGCTGTTTTGTCGCAGCGCCATTTTTGGTCTGCACCGTTTTCTCCACGCTATTCTGTCGCAGCGCCGTTTTTTCGTAGCGTCCTTGCTGTCCGCTCCCTATTGTCAGCGCCATTATGTCGGCGCAGTTTTTGTCTGCGCCGTTATGACGTGGAATCGAATTACTTACACACCTACTACAGATACGAATGCTTTAGTCGAGATACAATTAGCTCAGAACTAAACCCTCTTTGCCTTAGATCTGTAAGTCCAGCTTAGTAGAGAAGTGAACCTCTATGGTGGTTAAGGTATAAACTCCCTATCTTAGTTTAACAGTATGTGGGTTAGTCTAAGTGTGATGCATACCACTACCTTGTTTAGTTTTAGTTAAGTTTTAGCCCAGTATCGATCTTGACAACCCCTCAGTTGAGAAACAAACCACTCAGCTTGGCGCCTTGTGTTATCGGATACACAAAACAAGCAACATGTAAATGGTCGAAATAGTTTCTTTATTAATTAGACTAGCGTTGTTCATACATATTTCGCACCGCTCGCGCTGTCGAATAGGTGGTACAAGTGCAATAAAAGAGAAAAATAATTGTAAACATATTTAACAAAGCTTGATTATGATTTCCAAAAACTAGATTATTTGCAGTTTAACGTCTGAAAATGTTGCAACATGTTTATCGTCTAGCTATTTTTAGAGAATTCCTACAGTTTGTTTTCATCAAAAAAATTAAATCTATTTTGCGCTTAGATTTTTTTGTAAAACCTGTAAAATATTCATTTTCGTACCTCAAATGAAATTGCGGATTAAATATTGCATGTTATGAAGCAAACGTATTATCTAGATAGAAATTATGGACTTTTTACAGTTTATTTAGAATTAGAATTAGAAAGTGAAAATTTAAATAAATAAAATTTGTCGCTAGGCATTAAGAGGACATATTGTGAGAGTCATATTAGTATGTACTTGTTAAAAATGTTGAGTGTGCGTGAGTGCCAAAAGAATCGTTTACATTTCACAATTTTAATGTGTCACAACTTTCTTTGGCGATTTTGGAGTTCGTATACGTAGGTGGCGAGTTCGGCGTATAGTACCTTTTATCAAAGTTTGTGTTTTGATCCTCCAAGGTTATTTTGAAGGGCTTACAGGTTTTTGTATTGTGCGAAGGCGTTTTACTGATCTTAAGATCAGTGGACCTTTTGTCCGATAAAATTACCCCAGTTGTGGCATGTTGAATAGTTATTATAAGGATCTTATGAATACGCAAACCACCTAAGACTGAATCATACAATTACAGTTTTTTAGGTTTTGAGAACGTGTATTTTAAGGTAAATTATACTACTACCTTTTGATAACATTTACAGATATCATCATCAGTAATGACTGGCGTCTTTTAAAAATTAAAAAATGGCAAAACAATTTAATCATATTGAATATATTAAATATCTGGCTACATACCGTTACAATATAATGTTATTGAATTGTAGGATTTTAATATCATGTTAATAAATGTTATAAAAGGTTTAATCTTTATATATTATGTATTTTATAAATATGAGCTATTCTACTGGCATTAGTAATTGTAATTGTAATTGTTTAATTCATATAATTTATCTTGTAATACGCTATTTGATTTTGCATTTTAATAGAAGGGGTATAAGAAGTGGTTTATGATTGATTAGTGAAAGTGCATCGAACATCAGATAATTATGTGATTAAAGTAAAGTTTTAGAAATAGTGTAACGTTGAAAATTCTTTAGAATGTAAGTGATTTGATTAAGTGTTTGATCTACTCTATCTACTAATCTAGTCCAAGAATCTGCCACGTGTCTAACCACCATACTGCATAAAATGGGAGAAATGCGCGAGCTCGGCTAAATCACAGTCAAACGGTCCGAAGACCGCAGAGCACTCGGATTGCATGGGTGTTTTGGAGGTATCGATAAAATAGTTTAAGTTAGAATCTGGTTAGTGAGGAAAGAACCGAAATAGATCCCACAAGCTTTAAAGAAGGAAGGAAAAGGAAATAGGTTCTTATTCCTTGAAAGAGGGAGAGAGCCTATAAAGCTTGAAACAGGGAGTCATAAGAATAGTAATTGAGTGGCAATTCCCTCAATAAATGTAAATTTATTTTTTTTCTTTAAATTGCCAACAAAGTAGGCAATAAGCCAAACGTTATACTATAGCTATGTAAACATATGAATAATAAATGAAATAAATTATACACAGTATGTATGTTATCCCCAAACCCAAAAAAAAAATATATAAGTTGAAATGGGATTGATGAGGGCAAGTCATGAGCTTGTACTTACGCCTACAGTAATTCATAATTTATAATTATAATACCAAATACAACAATACCCCTTCCGGCCGACGCAAGACCTTACGTACCTCACCCTGAAAAGGCCAATTTTATAAACCTATTAAATCAGTTACTGACAAGAAAAAAATCAAATAATTCAGCTTGCCTTTCGTTTAAAAAAATTGAATACAAACTCTTTTTGATTAAATTACATAAATACAATTAGAAAAGCTTGTTCAGTCCACTCAATTTATCTCGAATAAAAATATTAGTAATTAAGCAATTTAAATTAGAAAAAGAAATTGGTCCGAACTACCTTCTCCACAAAACGGTAGTGTATATTATATATTTGGGCTTACCGAGTAGCATTTGAACTAGCACGAAATACCGCGCCAACAATTGACGTTAATTCAATATCACGATACACAAAACGTGACATCTGGTATAAACATAATAGTTGCAGCAAAGCTACTGCGCACGACCACATGAACAGTAGTACACTACTAATTCTCCCCAAAATGGAGGTTGAACTCCATACTGGTTGTGACACATAAAACCAATTTTAACAAAAATTATTTAAAATTTTGATTGTTGATTGTACGTAAAATATTAAAGAAGGGTTTAACTAACATATAACAGTTCCACATGAGAGAAATTGTGTTAAAGTTGACTGAAGTCAGGTATCAAGCTTACACCGAACTTATACTACAGGTAACATGTTTAACAAGTACTCGCTGACAGAAATGCGGTATTGAAGGTAGCCAGGAATCCACCAGCTCCAATACAGATGTAACCTAAACGATCTCGCAATCCCAAGTATGTGAGATACAGCTGACCGCAGTTTATCAGCAACACAATACAAACAATAAGCCGTAGAGATACAGAACGGGCAACCTTGTTACATCAATAAAGACAAAACCAAATGTAAACATGAACTTTGATATAATCGTAACGGTAAAGTTAAATGGAAACTTAAGTGCTGCAACGAACGTAAAGGACCAGAACGGTGTTTATTCAGTGATAATAGTTACCTCTAAGGTCGAATGCGAGCATTAATGTAAATGTTTTAACCAATTGGTTATATCTATTTCTCCGAAGAAGTAATTACAATTACAACTAGGTTAACGAGATCTGATACGGCTTACCAAAAATGTGTGGATGCGGTGAATTATTTCTAATACATCTACCTTTAATAGCGTTATATTATATATATATATATATATATATATATATATTATATATATATTGTGAAGATTTTCCAGAAAAATGATGCTTAACATCTACGAAATAGAAAAAGGAAAATTTTCTAGAAATTTCAAACATTCCACAGCAATGGCAATTTTGAAAGGAAAGCCAACGCCTCAAGAAACGATTTTACAACTTGAAAAATATTCCTATCAAATGATTGTTACCGCAATATAACTTTATGTATTGTTAACAGAATAAACCGTGATTTATACGGAGTATTTATTAAGAAATAGCCCCATCTATATTTTGAAACAGCAAAATAACAGATCTCTTTTCAGTGTGAAGTATACTAATCACCAGAACTACGTACATCTTAGAGCTACAGAAAGCTTTAATACGTTAAACTAACGGAACTAAAACGAGTAACTTTTGAAATACAAACGTGCATACGAGAGAGAAATAATTTTCGTATAACGTAGAAACATATACGCCATAAACGAAAATCATATGTGAAGTAGAAATTAGCTACAGTAAAGGAATAATTTTGTATCACGTAGAAATGTAAGCGTGCTGAAAGAAATCATTTAATCCATCCTACTCATTAGTAAATGACGTAAATACAGAAATTTTAAATCATTATAGTAAAGAAATAGATACGAGTAAGCTTAAAACCCATTACCAATGCTTAAGTCACAGACACTTATTTAAGGTAGCTTTTAG
Organism: Vesta saturnalis; assembly: GCA_036346205.1. Lineage (NCBI taxonomy): Eukaryota > Metazoa > Arthropoda > Insecta > Coleoptera > Lampyridae > Vesta > Vesta saturnalis. The sequence goes on along the minus strand of JARFJB010002353.1, from coordinate 4,879,724 downwards.
AAACAGTAACCAGATAAAATGATACAATTGATCCTATATGGATTTTTGCACGTTACAAATCAAGCAAGTGGAGAGTAAAATTTGGCAGTAGCGAATAATGTAAAGGGACACTACTAACTGATCAGTTTATTATTTCCTTGTGTGTGCTAAATAGATGTACATTTTTAGTATAACATTATGTTGGTAACAATTTATCAGGAGGGTTCATTTTGCCGGTTGTTTAGAACGGCATAATATTATTATCTCTGTTTTTGTTAATATTGTAATATAAGTCCTTGTTTTGTGTGTGAAATTAGTTTTAACCTTTTATACCTTTTAAATTATATTGGAACTATTTTAGCAGATGCGATTTTGAACAGCTTTGGTGAGCTTAAATTAAATTTACGGCGTTTCAATAATCAGTTGCAATTATATAAATTTTACAGTTTCGAAAGAAGATACTTAGGGGTGACCGAGATAGCATGTTTGCTACTCCATTATATAACCGATATGAATATTCGATATGCAAGTAGGTTTATATCATGTAATGCCGAAACTCTTTGAATTTTTTTATTTTTAAATTGCAGAATAATCAATTATACCTCCTCCGCCGTCGATACGAAGACGTTGAGAATTTTCTATCTCAGAGTAGCATCCAGTCCCACTACTTAAACAATGGCTATTAACAGAAGCCGTCCCCGCCTTCGTCAGATTTATATTTAACCACAAGGCGCGCTACTGAGTTCGGAATCCTTTTTCACCCTACGGCGGGAGCATAATTTCTGAAGCCGTTATCTACTTACAACCGTCGAGCAGAAAGTTGTTTGCCTTAATTCTGCCGATCTTACGGTGTCCACCATGTAGCGCAACCGAGCTGATTGCCCAGTTCCACTAGCGGATATGACCTACAAATTTACATACAAAATACATTTACACGACGTCCCAATCACCTTACCTAGTGTAAAGTGTCGGATGTAAAGCGATCCACAAGACTAGGGTTTGATAATTATTTCTTGTCGTAAATCTTGTAGAAATTACATAAATAAAAGTGGGTATTCAAAATATCTCATTTAGCGTAATCGCCCGTTTCGTAACCTATTTACTTTCCGAAACCCTGAATTTGAATCCTTCCTGTATTGCACTACTCGATACGTTAAAGATTAAATTAAAGAAATACTCCTGTATCAAAAATTCTTTAATACCAGGGTAGGTCGGTTTAGTTTGTCTAGCTAGCCTGTATAAAAATATAATATATTCCCGTTAGAAATATTAAAATATTAAAGTTTCCTGAAATAATTTTGACAAAAACGTCGATCTCCCTTCTTAAACTAAGCTGCTTTTATTTCCAGGTAGAGACCGCCGACCTATATAACCTTACATCTTTGAAAATACTTAAACAAGCAATAAAACAGTGAGCAGTAAGCATCCAATCCTGTTATTCGAGCAAAGACGTATTCAGGAATATTTTCTGACATACTTCTAACTGTACCCTTAACATTATGTTCTCCAGCCACCGTAAGGAGAATGGAGCTGTGTCCGAGTGGGCTGGGAGGAAACTACCCGGAGTTCTCCTGCCAGTGAATGTTAGTATATTTTTTTATTAGAGTAAGTGTGTCTTTGTTATTTGAAGTCTGTATTATTTTTTTTGTTTTGTTATATTATTTTGGAGTGAATGTGTAAATACTTAGAACTGCTAAGTTATAGGCTCAGTTATAAAACCCCTCTTTGTTTATTCGTCAGTGTGAAACCCCAAGCAGCAATCAGTTAGCCCTATCTAAAATAACTCACGCCCAAATTTCGATTTCGAACCATAGACGCGGGAAAGCATAGTAGAACAGGTCTACAATCATTTGATATAAATTAAGGTTCGGTATATAAAGCAAAATTACTTAAAATTTTATCAAAGCTTACGATTATTTTGTGGGGTATGTATCTTCTTGTACTGCACGAAAGCGTTATATTGGCCCTAAGACAAGTAAGACGTTACCCAGTCCAATAAAGTTACCTTATTCGTGGCATGTTGAAAAGTTGAGTTATAACAAAGGGCTCATAATTATAAATATTAATCTTCTGGGTTTTTAAATGGTGTAATTTGAGGTGGCACTTAAAATTATTCTAAATATCAAATTTGTGTCGGTTCTGGCTACTTCGAAGTTCTTGGTTATTTAAAATAGAAACTACTTTCCTTGAGGTTCTCTCACTAAGTCGAAGTATCTGAAAGTCTATACCTGTCGTCCCTGTCATCATTACATCGTCAATATCAGATCAGTTTATCGTCTCTCGTTGCACACGTGCATCGACATGAGTCTATCAAAGAAAAAATGCAAGTGCCTTTTTATCACGGAGAAAATAGGAGTGATCACGGCGGTGAAAAGTGGTATGAAACAGTAGGAAGCGGCCAAATATTTTCTGCGTATGCTTGTTGGATTTCTAATTTTAAAATGAAGGGTAAAGGCATTTGCGAAGAAACTCAACGTTTCAGATTTCCCGGATAGTAAGGGATGGCTGACGAATTTTAAGAAGACAGAATGGTGTCCATTATAAAAAATTCTGTGGTAAAAGGGCAAGCGTTGACGACCAAGCGTAAATTGACTAAATTGGCCGAAAACATTGTGAATCTTACAATGTCTACAACACTAATGAAACTTGTCTTGAGTGGCCGGAGTCGTTGAACAACGATGTGAATAGCCAAAACTCCAGATTCTCTTTTTCCTTAACTCAAAAGCCATCAATGAGAAACTGATCTCTTTCATTGAAACTATCAAGCTCCTTATTGACCACCAATATGGTTTTGAGTAGAGTCGTTCAACAGGTGATCTTTCATATGTAACCCAAGTTTGGAACATTATATTAAAACAATTCAGCAAAACGGTTGTTGTCGCTTTAGATATCTCAGGAACATTTAACCAAGTTTGGATTAAATGTTTACTTGTTAAACTCACCTCGTTTGGGTCAACTGATACGTAGATCAATAGGGTCTTCAGTTTTCTTGATCAAAAACGAACAAGTGTCATAGTTGGTGGTATCTTTGAATGGGGTAGTAGTAATCTAGTTAAATTTAATGCTAACAAAACTGTGTTGCCTTGTGTCAGCCAATCGTTTCCTATTGTAAGTTAAATGGCCCAGACCTTAAGTTTTCAGACTCTATTACTACATACAATCTCTTGAGCATAAAAGAATCGTTTCAATTTTATCATTGTACTATTGGTATTACAATACCTATTGTGCTGATGATCTAATTTCTTTGCCACCTTGGTTCGGTTTGCTCATTTACATCATCAACATTCAGTATAAATCTCCACTTGTGGTACGCGCAATCCACATTATTCCACTCTGCTTCTAAACTGTGGAATGATCCTTTCTATTTCCTGTTTTCTTCTCATTATGCGCCTTACTGAATGTTTTGAGTGCTTTATAACGTTAGCGTGTTGAGGAACACAATTATTAAAAAAAAACATTTCGACTCGTTTGGATCTACACGAAATTCTTGTAGAAGAATTTCATATTACATGTTTAATTTTCTGGCGTAATTACAACCGTTAAAGTATTTTTTTTAATAAGTTGGGTACAAGAATCAAAACCCTATACCCCACAAGCTGTTAACATTCTTCTGAAGGTAAGAAATAGTCCTGATTAAAAAATATACCTAAAAGAGTCGTGTTAACCGAATTATCTACTTTCTAACAAATTATTTGGAAAAAAAAGTGGCGCTGTTCGTTTGGTGTGCTCTTGTAAAGGTAAAAACAAAAGAATTTTAGGTGTGCAAAGAAAACAAAAACAATAATTATGTTAACTGCTCATAAATTTTGTAATATTACAAACACCCTGAAAAGTATTTTGTATAATTTTAAACTACATAAAGGCTTCCATATCATCAGCAAATTCGAAAAAAAATCGTTATAAAGAAATTTCGTTACATAGAAATTTCTACTTGTTTACATAATATGCAGTAAAATTCATATTATAGTGTAGGTATAGTCATTAGAACACTGTTTTTAACTAAGCACCTTACTCTAATAAATAACGAGTTTTGAGCTGTTTTAAAGCATTTCTCTACAATTACCGGCCTAAACCAACTTATTATAACCTTCCTTTGGCATTATTCTCAAGCACTAAAGAAGCCTCTAGACGCTAACTTAAAAATTAAAAGACTAATTTTTTAGGACAACTGGAAACGTCATTCTTTATACGTTCATAACGAAAATAGGCAACATTGTGAAAACAAAAAAATAATCTGTCAGAATGACGTTTAAAACTTCATGTCAGATAGATATTAATACATACATGTTAATTTAAAAAAATTTCAAAGCCGCCCGCTTCTATAAGATATCAATAATGCAGTATAACCATTTTCATTTATATTTAATTAATTTTTTGACTTACCTTCCATTCTAAAGTTTATAAAGAAAACTAATGTAAAATTGAATTTTCTTTAAAAAATACGTCTACACTCTTTGTTATAAAATTAATCATTATTCAGATAATGAAAAAATTTGAACTAACACTTAAATTTTACATTAGGAAGTTTTTTCCCGTTAAATTACGCGTCATACCAAAAAATTGCATAGAACGTAATTAATTGATATGGTTAAGGTCTATATCTAGGTATTTTTATACCTTTTAAATATGTAGCTCTTTTAGAAATATTTGCTAAAACCAAAAACTGCCCCTAAAAATGTAATCAGTTCTAAGCCAAATGAGAACAAGCTCAAACACAAAATTTTAAGTACGTAGGTATTTTCGTGCTGGAGTTATCGTTGATACTAACATACGCCCATACACACGCACACGCACACGCACACGCACACGCACACACACACACAACACACACACACACACACACACACACACACACACACACACACACACAACACACACAACACACACACACACACACACACACACACACACACACACACACACACACACACACACACACACACACACACACACACACACACACACACACACACACACACACACACACACACACACACACACACACACACACACACACACACACACACACACACACACACACACACACACACACACACACACACACACACACACACACACACACACACACACACACACACACACACACACACACACACACACACACACACACACACACACACACACACACACACACACACACACACACACACACACACACACACACACACACACACACACACACACACACACACACACACACACACACACACACACACACACACACACACACACACACACACACACACACACACACACACACACACACACACACACACACACACACACACACACACACACACACACACACACACACACACACACACACACACACACACACACACACACACTCACACACACACACACACACGCACACGCACATACACTCACACTCACACTCACACACACACACACACACACACACACACACACACACGGACGCGTACACACACACACACACACACACACACACACACACACACACGGACGCGTACACGGATACGCACACGGACACGGACACGTACGTACACGGATACGCACACGGACACGAACACGGACACGGACACGGACACGGATACGAACACGAACGCGATCACGGACACGGACACACATACACCCATACTTTGAAATGAGCTAATAAGACGATTTAGCGATAGTGAAAGAAAAGTCGATTGCATAACCTGCTATACCTACATATGTATGTATAAGTTGCAATATAAAATTATGAATTAATTCGTCAATACGAAGAAATCACTCTGATAACAGAAATACCAATATTCGCTTTGTCATTATTGCGTCCTACAATTTGGTAACACGGCATGGAAGCAACAAATCGAGTTATGAGCAGAGAATGCATTTTTTTAAATAAGGTCTGTCACAATATTAAAGAAAATCCTTATCCCTCTGGAAGACGCAATAATAGCGCTCTTTCATACGGATAAAGATATATATATATATATATATATATATATATATATATATATATATATATATATACTGTAGGTAGCGGACCGCGAAAATTTTATTATTGTAATAAACGCTTGTCAAATCGCCATTGTTACCACGATCGAAAAGATAATTAGTGGATTTTTAATATCTTAATAATACGTCGTAATTTGCTAATGTTTTCAAAATATTGTATTTATATATTTTTATGTAAGGAATGTAAGATTGTTTGTAACTAATATGTTAGGGGGCGAGTGGCAGGTGCACGCTTAGAAATGCTTCACTGAAGCGGCGTAACGAATCATTGAAATTTTTTATGCGCACTCTTGACGGAAAAAATGGCACTATATAGCTTATAAAGTAATTGTGTCGGTACAGACCGCGATCAAAAGATATCTTTGTTTGTTATTTGGCACTTCGAGAGCTAAATTGGGGCTGTTACGGACGAATGTATCTTTTTAAAATTAAGATGTGCAATAATAATATGAAAGTGTTCCAACGGAAATTACTGTTTCATGTTTTTATATTAATTTTGAAAGATGGGGGTTGATTGCGGGAGTAAAGTTGCTTGGGTTGTCGGGGGAAGAACCGTTACAGTTAGTGTGTCAATCGAGCCAGATCGATTTTTGGGTTAATGAAATACCTTCATTGCAAACTGTTTGTCTTTAAAAACATTTCCTTTTGAATTAGCCAACACTAATTTGTCTTTTCTTTCTAGTGTTAGTTGTAATGTGTTTATTATTATAATAATATTATTAATTAATAATATTAATCTATAAATAACAGTCACCCTTTTTGAAGTTAAACCGCATACGTTAACGATTTGCGTCTGTCATCAATTAAGGTAATATTTATTCTAGTGTAAATATGTATTTTTATATAACTGAAAGCTCGCATTTTTAACAGCCTAGATAACATATTAAATACCAAACATTGTCTTGCAAAGGTATCTTATTCATACGCAGACTCATTAAGCTAAAATCTACTAAAATAAAAAGACAGTACAGGGCTTATATCTTTAATTGTGTAGAGGTGGCTGGTGAATGGGTATAGGATATCGCTGGTTGCTAATTGTAAAAGGCAATTGCCAGTAAGTACACACTCCCAAGCCAGACCATTAAACACCTCCAATTTTTATTTCTATTGTGTTTATTTGTTGTATAGATGAGTGTGTAACCTGAGAAGGGAGCAAGGTATTTTTTTAACGCATTCAAACTTATATATCGGTCACGATGCTGTTAGTGATCTATTTATTACTTACCCTTGTAAGGCTTTGTTTTAACGAGTTTTTGTCAGTTTGCTTAAGTAGAATTATTTGCCTGCGAGCTGATTTCTCTTTGTATATGCTTTATTGTAATTTGGTTTAAGTATTCTGTGCTTTAGTGGTCACTAAACAATTGGGTATGTGCAAATTCATTGTCTATTTTCTTTTGTCCGCGCCTTTACCTTATCACCTGTGCTTATTTACTTAAAGACCGGCATGATTGGTTTTAAAGGGCCACATGTTTGGTGTTAAGATTTTCCATTATGATTTTTATTTTGATTATTTATGACCCAATTATGCGTGTGAATCCATGTGTTTTTTTTATTATTGTGTCTCTGTGTAACTAAACTGCTTTTTATTCATTTTTGTTAATGTTATAATTTTGTACGCACTTCAACCTGACTTAGTGGTGTTTTGTTATACATTTAAACCTTTCATTGCTTTTTTTTGTCTTATTTGATTTATTCATGTACTTGTGCAATTAATTATTTATGTTTGATTGGTGGTTCTTTTCCACAATACTAGATTAACAGGCTGAACCACCGCTGCGTGACGCTCGTTGATTTTAATTTGAGTAGTTTCATTTTTTTTACATGCCTCTCATGATGCAACACTCACCTCATCCAGCCTAGCTAATTTAGATAGCACAACGTGCCTAACACTAGACGGCCACTTCGTTTCATCAGATTTGAGGTTTGCGAGTAATTAAATATCGGACCTGTAAATAAATAAATAATATATATATATATATATATATATATATATATATATATATATATATATATATATATATATATTATCACAGAAAAGCGTGGCTTATCAAACTTATGTTTTTTTTTAGTGGAACACCCGGCCTTTTCGCTCAATTTGGATAGTACTGTAAAAACAAGGAGCACTTTAATAAATGATCCCTATAAGTAAATATTACAGTTTTCGAGTTATTTTGAATTTTATGAAAATAATAGGTTTTCGAACAAAAATCATACTGACCGAATCAATTAAATTAGAATGACAAAATTCTAGTTATAAATAGTAAAGTTGTTACTCTTTGAATCGCCATAGCAAATGATTCTTAATTCCTTACAGGGTGTTTTCAGTTGTAAAATAATTACATTCAAAGCACATTATCTTGGTAATTTTAAATGTAACTCCCTGTATTTTATTAAGCTACATTATTCAGAAAAACATTCTCTATCATTTGGTATAAGGTTTCCTATACCCAAATATTACAGGTTTTTTTGTTATTCAACATTTTCTTAAATTTAAAGTATTTATTTATGAGATAAAAGAAATATTAGAATAATTATTGTCATTTTTATTCTTAACAGTCATGTAAATTAAAAGTTATTAACTAAAAACGTAAAAACGGCAAAATGTTTTTTTTAATGAAAGAAGTAATAATTATAATAAACAAAATCGAACAAGATGCTAGGAAAAGGATAATTTTACTCTAACATATGCTCAAAATGTCTGCCATCTGCCTGACTACAACAATTAATTCTATTTTCAAAAGATCATATTTTATTTTAGATTTTCATATCCTCGGGAGTAGTGGGGGCTGTGATTTACTATAAGTTGAACAATCCCTCTTATACTGAAATCCATTGGAGTAACATATGGAGACCTAGGTGGTCAATTACAAGGACTACCCCTGCCTATCCACCTATTTCTAAATTTTCTGTTCATATACTCTCTGACAGGTCGCGCAAAATGAGCGGGTGCTCCATCCAACTGGTGCCACATTTTTTTTCGTATATTTAATGGAACATGCTCATGGAGTATCCAAAAATCACTTTTTAAGCAATTCAAAAATTTTCTTCCATGTAGGTGGCCATCAAAGAAATATGGTCCAATCACATGATCGCCTAATATTCCTGCCCAAACGTTTACAGTCCATCGGTGTTGGTGATCAACAGTACGAAATAGATGTCTGTTTTCAGTATCGTAATAGTGGTAATTACGCCTATTTACAATACAATCGCTCTGAATAGTGCATTCATCTGTAAATTCCATGAATTTAAAAAAATGAGGATCTCTGCCAGCCTTATCCAAAGCCCATAAGCAAAAGTTTAAACGCAGATTATAGTCCCTTTCAGACAAATGTAGATGTAACTGAATATGAGATAGTGTCATTTGAATGTGATCACTTTACAACTGAAAATTTTGAACACCCTGTAAGGAATTAAGAATCATTTGCTATAGCGATTCAACTTTAATATTTACAACTAGAATGTTGTCATTCTAATTTAATTGATTCGGTCAGTATGATTTTTTTTCGAAAACCTGTTATTTTCATAAAATTCAAAATATCTCAAAAACAGTAATATTTACCTACAGGGATTATTTATTAAAGCGCACCTTATTTTTACCGTACTATTCAAAATTGAACGAAAATAAAGGGTGTCCCATTAAAAAAAACATAAGTTTGATAAGCCACGCTTTTCTGGAACACCCAGTATGTACGAAAATAATTTTAGAATGTGGCCACTACTGATATACATAACCCCCCTGAAAAATAAATTCGAAAAACGTCTATATATATATATATATATATATATATATAAATAGGAAAAGGTCAAGATGAGGAAAGTAATCCATAATTAATTACATCATTGATATGTACGTGTATACAAATTAGTATTCAATTTTATTTTACTGTAATAAATTACAGTTGAATTAAGATATAAACTAAGTACATCGTAATCAAAACAGCTACAAGATCCAATAAAATTTTGAAATCCTCAAATAGTAGGTGTAAACATAATGGTCAATTTCAAAAACCCAATATATATGTAAAAATGTTCTAAAGATTCCAAACACAAGATTATTGTGGTTTAAAATTTAATAATAGATAATTTTACATGTTCAGAAACAGAAATTAGATTAATCTAACACTTGGATAGTATTCTGTCCATGAACTTTATCGAACACATATATTAACGTAATTATATTTAATTAACATAAACTTAAATTAGGATTACTTTAGTAATTTATCGTGGTTTCTTTACATTAATAGAGTTAGTAACATTTTGTAGATATCCAACGAAATTTGCATATCTTCAGAATTGCATAATTATTTTAATTAGTAATAAGAGCATCCGTCAATGTGTTATACAGTAAAGAAAACCCAAAAAGGAATGATTAGGAAATCGTAAATAAAGTTTCGTTATACAGTTCATAGCTCGTAACTATAACTTATCATATGTTACTCGGTAAAGAAATATAATTAAGTTCATAAAATGCAAAAAGATTAATTATTAATATAGTGTGTGAAATTTTATAAGTATCTTTATCCTAAGTTAGAAACTTTCTTTTTTTTTTCATTATTTATTAATAATGATAATAATAATAATTAACTTGTATCACAAAAAAGTTTCTAAAATAGTTCTAAATTTGGTTACTTAACAATATTTTTTGTGCAGTAAAGAACATTACTTGCATTTATTTAACAACTTCGTGTTCCTATTGTTTTGTGTATTTTATATATACATTAATTATATTGTTATATACTAACATAATTACATCGTATGATTTTCAATTTTAATTTGACCCCATTTTTTATGGTAGTTTGTTGGGGATTTGACAACATGACCATTGGCATTCGTGAGATTTTCTTAAATTTTAAATTATTAATTAAGTAACCAAAATTTAAGTTCCTGAAAGTTGTGTAATGGCGTTTTATTTATAATGGCATACTTCAGTTCTTACTTGAGTTTTACATAATTATTATAATCAACAATCTGAACCATCTACTTCCTAATTATCCCAAAAGATCCAGAAAGATTGCTCTAAGACTCTATAGAAACCGAATGTTCCTTAATCTTAATATAATTTATGCGAAATCTTTAAATTTAACAAATTTCAGAGAATTTAGTTGCTGTTCTTTGTTTTACTCTTAACACGTACGCTATTTTGTTACAAATTTACTTTGGTACTCTAGGAAAATAGAGGGGCTGCGGGGTTTTTTAAAGGATGTGTAGTTGCAATGCCGACACCCAATCTCCCTGATCTCCGTGATTATTCTCTCAATTTTAATTTTTTTATCAATAAGTAGATCGAACTGATCTATTACTAGTTTTGTTAAAAAATTAAAATTGTGATAACATAAGGAAATTGAAAAAATTGTTTAAAATTTCACATTTTTGACACAAAATGTACCTTTTTAACACACTATTGTTCTGATTTATAAGGGGCACGTTAAGTCCGAACATTTTCTTCAAAATGGCTGTAAACACGTTCAAATGTATTACGCTTGGAACCAGTTTTTAACTTTTTCCACTATCTTCGCTTGTGTCTGCACTGCAATTGCAAAACTTCTTTACGCAACAAATTTCTGGGATTGAAAACGAATTAACGAGGAAAAATGATGAAAATAATATGTGGCCTACATTGAATGTTTACATTTAGATCGAATTTAGATAGAACCATATTAATATTGCAAAAAGATATTTTGATCCATAAACGATTGGACTGAATTTTCCAATCACTAATTGTAGTACTTTGAATAGCGATGTTTTAATCGTTATTTTAAGGATCCTTCGATATTTTTAATTTTTCTGATTATTACCCTAGCTTCTAATAATTTTTTTCAGTTCAGTTTAACACTGGTTATCTAAAACAAATATAAGCTTACATCTGGTGCTCTCTCTTGAAATGACTGCTTGTACAATATAAACGCTTAATAAAGCCTCATGCAGTAAAAAAATAGCTTATTTTCGTAATATCCACATTGCTTTTAAGGACATCAAACCAAAGGTCATCTCCAATATGCTATTTACTCATAGTTGTAGTTATCAAAATATTACAATTTTTTATGCGACTCTCCCCGCTAACAAGTTTGGGCTTCACCTTTACTTTGCGTTCCTGAGTAACCTTAAAGCTCAGCTTTGGAACTTATCGCTAGTTTTGGTTTATGCTTTATTACATGCTTACTAAAGTATACGTTCTTTTCATTAATTTAGATGTATTTATTGCTACTGCTTGTGCAACGTCAAACGTTTGTGTGGTTTTTGCAGTGGGGAAGAATAACGTTTAAAGATCAACTTGGGCATTCACTTTAACCAAAACTCTCTTTTTCTATTGAAGCCTGTAGTAAGTATAAAATGTATAACTAATGGACATGAAACAAACAAAATACACCCACGTACCACACAAAATTAAAAAATACCGTATGCGTTTCAATAGCTATGCTATCATCATCAGCAGTCGAACTAATGAAAATTTTTAATATACATACCATCAGAGGGTAACGCTTCGTTGCTTATCTGGTGAAAGTTAATGTGAAAGTTCTGAAAGAAAGTTTAATTAGTTCTGAGTAGCCTAAAGGTCCTTGATCATTACTATTTATTAGAATTTGTTTATTTTTGAAGATCTCTAAACTTTCATAACAATCAAGTTCGTGCTTATTACTAACATGTTTGATTAAGGATACCTTATCTACTACATGACTTTTATCAAATATATGTCGGGCTACGGCAGACTTGTCCCAACGTTTGTATTCTATATGAGCTAAATGTTATTTAAAGCGAATTTTGATAGGTCGTTTAGTTTGTCCCACATATATCTGTTCATAATTTTTACAATTAAGTTCCCCACCTATCCTGCTTGTCCACTTTATCTTTTGGATTGCTTAAAGAGTTTGCAAACTATTATCTGAAGTAGTGACTGTTTTCAAATTAATTTTGGAAAGGATTTTAGATAGATCTAATGTAGTTACTTTCTTAACCATCATCCTATGTGTTTGTTTCTTAACTATACAACAATGACCAAGGACCTTTAGGCTACTTAGAACTCATTAAAACTTCACTTTCACCAGATAAGCAACGAAGCGTTACTCGCTGATGGTATATATGCTAGAAATTTTCTTTAGTTCGCCCTAGTCGACCGTTGATGATAATAGCGTAGCTATCGAAACGCGTTCGGTGTTTTTTAATTTTGTGTGGTACGTGGGTGTACTTTGTTTGTTATATGCATAACCACTTCATCTGAAAACCCATTGTATGCAGCAATTCCGTTAATAGTGCGCAATTCTTCATTATAATTTTGAATTGAAAGAGGAAAATAAAGCAATCTATGAACCAAAAAATTAAAAGCCGTGAGTTTATGCTGTCTACATTGATTTGAGTCATAAGATATGAATCTTATAGTGCTAGTTTCTTTACGATAAATATGTATATCTAGTTTACTACCATTTCTTGTTACCAGAGTATCAAGGGACGCAAGACTGTCATTTGCCTCTACCTCATAGGCAAATTTGATGATCGGAAACTTAGAATATAAAGTTTCTACAAAGTTCTCAACACTACAAATTTTAGTATTAAGGATGGCAAACACATCATCCACGTGGTCAAGGACCTTTCGGCTACTCAGAACTCACTAACCTTTCATAACTTTCACTTTCACCAGATAAGCAACGAAGTATTACTTGGGTGGTACGTGGGTGTATTTTGTTTGTTACAGATCCTGCCGCAGTTCCAGTGTTCCAAATTCTTCAATAGACATGAAGTTAGCATTTGCACATCTTCGTAAATAACCAGTCAGTCTCTATTTCTAAGACAAAACAGTTTTAAGTTTACCTATCAATACACTGCTAAACGTAGTATTTATAAAACTGTTTAGGTTTATGTAAGTGTAAATTGCTTAAATCAACGATAACAAAACGAGCGTTAAAAGTAACAAAGGCCAATTTACAGTGAATGAGACCAGAAATCCGATTACGCTTTTTTTTTAATTCCACCACACAGTGAGGTGAAGAGCATCATAACTCAACGAGCATTTAATTCTATATACCCCCAAATGTCCACTTCCCTAGGCCAGCCGTTTGTAGTTGTCACACTAGGAATCGAAGGTTATGAACGTAAGCTTTACAATTTTTATAGACGTTTAGGGCTCTGGAGAATCGCGATTTTAAAATGCAAGCCTTTGTAGTGCATTACTATTAATAAAATTACAATTTTTATGATACTTAAGAATGTGCATTTGTTAAAGGTCAAACCTTATTGACCAGAAGTAGGCGTTTTACGTGTTTACGATTTGGCTGTAAAATTAAGAGAGCTGTTACTGGCAATTTTATAACATAATGTATACTATGGCGCTCTTAAATGAGTAATCAAGCTTTAAAAAATATTTTGATTTTGATGCGTCACTGCTAAAATAGTCCAGTTTACGTAATAAACATTCTAAAGCAAATGCGGATTTATGATTTTATTTTATGGTATATAATGCCAGTATACAGGTAAAAAGCTTATGTACATTAGATTAATGTTAGGATTATAGGGACAGCAAAATGATGCTCATCAGAATGGAGTTAAGACTCCAAGTTGCGGTAGCAAATCGTACAATTTTGTTAGGATAGCAGGTGATCTAATTTTGAGTTCCGAAATTAATTTCAATAACTCTTATAATAGAGTTTTCGGGAAAACATACAACACCTTTAAAATGTTGCTGATTCTTTGAATTATATTATGTATTTTCGTGGTGGGTGTGTATTGTTATCGTGCTTGATGTTATCAATCTCCTAACGCAGTTAGGTGATTCTACTTATTTCGTAGTCTACCAATTCGGTGTAAAGCAAAAATTGTTAACGTAAGAGCCATTGAAGGCCTAGTTGAACCAGTTGGGTTGCGTTATTGAGAAACAGATTTTTGTTATCTCGATTCTAGATAATTGGTTTTTAGTTGACTCACGTGTGACTCAAAGTGTATTTTTCTCGTGAAAAATTTCCAGTTTGAATTTTAGTATAGAAGATTTTAATAGTGGTGGTTAGAGATGACGTAATAAAGTGGAAGTAAGAGGGAATAGTTTAATTGTCAGTTGCATATCAGATTTAAGGGCGAAAGGATGAGGTAGAATGCGGTCGCGCAAATTGCGTCTTAACTCGATGGCTTATCGTACGGTAAATAACGTTTTGAGTTTTCAACTAGAAGGGATAGTGTTTTTTTAGGAAACGCTTTGTCATCTCTTGGATTATTTAAGCCTTGTTGCGGCTTATTTTATGTGGGGGAGTTTGGGTAATCTGCAGTTAAAGACCTTGCACCAGACTTATGTTGTACTTAGTGCTCTCAGCTGTTGCACTTGTGTAAAATTTTTTTCGTTGGTGTATATGAGAGACTGAGGTGTTAAGAAACCAGGTGGATAATAAACAACGGTTACCTGGATTAGGTTAAAAGATAACGTTAATTCACTAAGTGCATACCAATAAGTGTAATTAAAAGAATTTTCGTACATATTTTTCTTTAATTGCCGTGATTTAAATTTTATGTTCATTGCTGTACAGAAGAAGAATTTACAAGCTGGAAGTTCCCGGACGATTAAGAATTCACTTGACGTGACCAGAACCATTTTCGTGCCCTGTCGCTGTGGTTTGGGGAAAAAAAAGGTAGATTGGAAATCTGCATCAACTTAAGGTTTTTTAAACAAGGTTTTGTATTTGTAAATAAGCAAAGAAATGAAAGCGCTTCTGTTGCGCACTTCCGCATGAACGAACTTCAGAATGCAGAAGCGCATTCACTTGGCCTTTTGCTATCTTTTTTATTATTGTGCATTTATTTATATTTGCATTTAAAAATTTATCTAATTTATGTTTTCTACGTGTTCAATGTAACGATGTTTGAGATAATAAAACATTAAGGTATAATATTATTTTAGTTTTTGAGTTTTGAACTTGTAAGCGTCAACCAATTTTTAGTATTAAAATCTAAGTAAAAAGGTCTACGTACCAATTCCTGCCGGAAGTGGATTTTTTAAATTGATTCAGCATAATATTTATTTTTTTATTTTAATTGTAATGTAGAGTAATGATGAACTTATTTCGCATCAAAACCATACTGTACGATTCACTCAATTTAGTAGTCAGCAATAGCTTTGATTAATTTACGTAAGTACGTAACGCTGGTAGTTATTTGTGTATTTAAAATCGTGTAAATTAAATAACAATCTATACTTGCGTGGTCTGATTGCCCAGCTCACAACAATGATATGTTTGGTTTGCAATTCTTCATTGGGTGTCTTTTTGAGCCTTAACACCAGATAAAGCGTATCAAAAGTACTAATAACAGCATACCTTGTGCTCACTGGCTTAGAAAATGTTGTGCAGCTGTCCTCCAACCTTTGGACGGATTAAATATAAAACTGCAAAAATTGCTCTTTGTTTGTAGAAATTAGAGTTCCAGATTTGAAAAAAAAAAATAAATACAGTTGGAATCACGAAAATATTGCATTTAATTATGCTGATACATAGTCAATATAATATTCGGAACTGTAATACCAATTTTATTAAACTATATATATATATATATATATATATATATATATATATATATATATATATAATAGTTGAGATCCATATAGCTAACGTAGGAATAACCGCATTGGAGAATCCGACCACTCACCGAATCGCTATCGTATACAAAGGAATTTATATTTAAAATTAACTTTAAGGAGTAGTGCGTGATCAAATAATGTTTGGATTTCAGCATAAAATATTGTGTGTGTGTGTGTGTGTGTGTGCGGGCCTGCGTGCGTGTGCGTGCTTGCGCGCGTGCGCGTGTCGTGCTTGCGCGCGTGCGTGTGTGTGCGCGTGCGTGTGTGTTCTGCGTGCGTGTGTGTACGGTGTGTCGTGTGTCGTGTGTCGTGTGTGCGTGTGTGCGTGTGTCGTGTGTCGTGTGTGCGTATGTGCGTGTGAATGTGTGCATGTGTGCGTGTGTGCGTGTGTGTGTGTGCGTGTGTGTGATGTGTGCGTGTCTGTGTGTCGTGTGTGGTGTGTGCGTGTGGTGTGCGTGTGTGCGTGTGTGCATGTGTGCGTGTGTGCGTGTGTGCGTGTGCGCGTGTGTCGTGTGTCGTGTGTGGGTGTGTGCGTGTGTGTGTGTGCGTGTGTGCGTGTGTACGTGTGTCGTGTGTGCAGTGTGCGTGTGTGCGAGTGTGCGTGTGTGCGTGTGCGTGTGTGAGTGTGTGCGTGTGTGTGTGTCTAAGTTTATCTTTGTGTATTGTGTGTGTCTGTGTATGTCTGTTTATGTATGTGTGGCTGGGTGGGTGGGTATGCGCGTGCGATCTCTAAGTCGCTTGGCTAGAATTTGCCCAAATCATTTTCCAAGGCAACTTAAGAGACAGATAAGCCTAGAGTAGGAGGGCACGGTAAGGTTTGTGTGCGGTTTGGGTGTCAGGAAGGAGGACATTTGTTGTAGATCAGCAATCGGAGAGTTTGGTCGGACAGGTATCGTAATATTCTCTGGTTTAATTCATCCTGACCTGGGGCGGAGTTGCGTCCTTTTCTGAGGTATGCCGTCACTAGGGCAAAAAACTACTTCCGCTATCTATGGATTTAGGGACGGTGTGGTTGTGGAGTGCTTCAAAACGACTGTCTAGTCGGCCTGCTCTTGGTCTGTGAGGCTTATATTGCGGTATGAATCTGTGAGATGAGATTTGGGGCTTGCCCATTTTCAGTTTAGTCTATCGAATTGTTCCCAGAAGAATTTTCCCTTTTGATAAGCTAATTCGCAAGGAGTCTTCCAAGTGGCTGTTTGTTTCGTCTCTGAATAAAGTGGTGAGCCGATTTTATTTCGTATTGAGAACCGAATATCTGAATCACAAGAAGTAACGATAGATTCATGTTTTCTCTTAGATCCAATTCACTATTACCCGTGGGAGCGATTTGTGGGCTATGTTGATGGTTTTCAGTGGGGCTCAGTATTCGGCCGCTTCCGTAATTACGGCAGATAAATCTTTGATGGCTTTTTCGAGATTTTGAGTAGTTGGAAGATTCGATGTGAGAATGTTGATGAAGATGTGTTCGGAGAATACATTTCAGTTTGCATTAGAAAAACTTTTAATTACTGTGTGTAAGTGAGGTACTGGGGGAGCTAGACAAAATGAAGTTTTGACCAGTAATTTTAAATGATCTAAGCTATACAGCACTCTCGATAACATTACTTCCAATACTTGTTTTTTAATATTTTCACGTTTAATCAACTACGAAGTATTTTATTCAAATTGATGTTGACACGAATACACCAATATTGTTCTGGAAACGTATACGTTTCAAAATCTCTTCAAGGTTGCGGTTGTTTATTTTTTTTTATAATATTAATTGAGCTTTGACTTTTTAAAAATTTATTGAACGTATGTATTTATTATTTTGGACCAAAACTAATTTATTGAGCTTGTGCAAACGAATTTTTACGTACTCGTGTAAAGTTTAATGGTGTTACTTATTTATCTATTCTGGGATCATTTTTGGTAGTCATAAATATTAGCTCATGTGTTTCTGGGGTGGAACAAATAGTTCAGATAGGATTGATAATATTTTCAACTCGCATTTGCAAAAAGTACTCTCCGCACTAGTTTACATTAAAAGTGAATCATACTACGTTTATACTGAAAGTTCAGAGTTTTATGATCCGAGTAAACGATGATCCTGTGGTCTACCATTTCGACGGTGGAACAAATATTTTAGATAGGATTGGTAATGCTTTGAACTTGTGTTTGCAAAAAGTACTTACCGCACTAGTTTACATTCAATGGTTTATACTGAAACTTCAGAGTTCTATGTACCAAGTAAGCGAACATCACGTTCTTTACGGTGGAACCAATATTTCAGATAGGCTTGATAATGTTTTGAATTTGCGTTTGCAAAAACTACTTACCGCACTTGTCTATATTCAAAGTACGAGGTTTATACTGAAAGTTATATGTACCGAGTAAGCGAACATTTTGCGGACCACGATTTTTAGGTAAGAAAAAGGTTTGAAGTTAAATTTCATCATTTTTCAATCTTACGGCCCTACCTACCTCTTTTGCAGTTAGTTGGCAGTCACTGCACGACGCTAGCGCTGTTTGATCTTGTAACAACGTGAACTACAACTGTAAGATTACAGACCAGATGTAGTATGACAAAATTTAACAAGGGTTGATGCAAATTGGTTCATGTAATACAAAGCAGCAAAATATCGGAAATCAAATTTCTATCGGCGGTGAAGCTGGTAAAAAGTAACGACGTGAAGGGTTCGATCGTACAAATTCAATAGCAGATGTAATTACGCTTTTACTATTAGTTAAATTGAAGGTAAGTGTAATAATAATTTGTTACAACTTATATTTTATACGTGCAACAGATCCCTGTCTCACAGTTAACCATATTATTTTCCAGCCCATGAAGGTAATTAAATGATTTGAAGAACGTAGCGTACGGCATTCCTCTTTCATTCGCCTAATATATTCTGAATTCTTGATTCAGACTTCCGAAAATAGTAAATTACGTAGATTTTTACCAGAGCATCCGCCAAATAAATTTTTAGACATATACCGTGTCCTGATTGTAATCAATTTCCGCTATCGTCGTTAGTGTAGATAGCGTTAGGTTTCATCTTCAGAGGACCCGATATTTTTTTATTGCAAAAGAATTCTTCTCATTTTTTTTTAACATTTCGATTACAATCACTACGATCTTTAAACGATACAACCTTTCATGTTGTAAAGATAAATGAGTGTTTAAAAAATTACAAAAAAAGCGATTTATCTTGAATTGTGATGCGTCTTTTGAACACCTGCGATCACGTACATGACGTGACATCTTGATTTTCAAGTTACAATAGTAAATAAAACAGACGCGTACATATTAATGGACCAATTGCTTCTTATGTACTTTGAAAATAGAAGTTTATGCAACGCATCATTATACAAACAAACGCATTCATAAACAAGTTCTTAAACGGCAATACAAAAGGAATGCATAAACTGTGTCTTATTGTATTATAAGCTCTTTGAATAAGTTAAGTGTGCACATACAATATTTTTATTATAATTTTCTGCTAAGGTGCGTTTCATTGCAACACAATTACTATAGTCATCCTTCATTATTAATAATTAGGGGTACCACAAGACTAATTTATACGGCCTAACATATTTTCACTACTACCTTATAAATGCATAATTTTCGAATTAAATAGAACAATGTATTTCGCTTTAAGTGCTTGCTTACACTTCTATAAATCTGTTACGGTCAGTTAAGTTTGGAATACCCTTAAGCTAAGCTAAGAATACCAGATAGACATTAATCATTTTAAATCCATGTCTCTTTTTATTGATACTTAATAAATTTTGACACATAAATACCGTTAGAAATTGATTTTTAAAAATAATTCTAGTAAAATTATTTGCGAAATGTATTAGGCAAAACTTTTTTTTTAATAAACCTATAACTGTGCTTACCTAATTATCTTGGTAATTATACGGCGTGCTTAAAAATTTAAAAAATAATTAACATTTTTAGATTTGAAATTTTGATTAAGACTAATTTATGAATTGAAAAACCGTCGAGGAACAATTTATTATCGTCAGAACAAATTTTGTGTCATTTTTGACGTTTACGTAGCCTACTGTGATTCGAATTGTAACAGAACCGCCACAATGCACATTTAGTTTCATAGTTCATTAATATTAACGATTCAGATTAATTAAGCATTTAAGACAAAAGTACCTTACCTTACACAAATACTTAAATTAAAAAAGTGTAATTAATCACGAAATGAAGTATGTAAATTGTTATAAATTATTTTTACAATTAACATAGTGTAATGCTTGTTATCCAGTTTAATTCATGCAAATTACTGATTGTTCACTTCTGAAAAGGTCAAATCAAGGTAACGTTTCATTTAATGACCTTAGAATTCTTTAAATTACTAATTTTTGGTAAACGACTATAATTTTTTCTAGAACTGTGGATTTACTAATCTCGGCTCGTGAATATTAAGTTTATTGTAATATTGTGACCAATCGCTATTAAATGAACACGTAGGAGGTGAAGCAAGAAGTGCATCTCAAACGACTTGTGATATATCATTATTTTATACACTCGACATTCACGAGTTGTATATAAAAGTAACGGATAAGCAGAATAAATGTGATTATTAGATGAGTAATTCAACTAAAATAAATAATGTATTAATAGTTTGTAGACCATTATCTGGTGAAGTGAAAGGCAAGGTTCATTGGGTATTAAAAAAATATAAGTTCGGCAAACTTGGGATGTTTCATATGCAAAAAAAAAGCTCCTTTAAATAAAAGTAAACGCTAAATGTTTCAATTAAGTCTTACTTATCGATAATTTAAGAATTGTCTAAAATTAATGTTATTCGTAGTTGTAATTATCCTTCACGAAATGCGAAATGATTTTTAATTCGATAATATTATATAAGTTATCATATCACGATTTCACGATTTTCTTGTACGTTTAATGTCATGGTTGATTAAACCATCTCTTTTTACTTACTTTTTATATATTTCCGGTACCCTAAACATGATACACTAAAAACGAGCGGCCACTTTCTTTATGTCCATACGGTGTTAACATTTAAGAGCTATTCTGAAGTAAAAGACGCTTAAACGTTAGCTTAATATTACTAATACTATCATAATAATCAAACTTTCATTAAAATTCACAATTTTTAAAGTTTTTGATGCGTTTCAAAATTTTGTATTGTATTATTTAACTAAAAAGTAAAAAAAAAACTTTCCGAACAGATAAAAAATTGTTTGAATGGTTATTCTGAGGGATAGAGGACACACCTTACAGATATGAGTAAACATAATCGGCCATTACATATAACTGAGCTGATACATGTAATGAAGGCATTACAAATGCGAATTTCACGCTGTTATATAAAATTAGATGGTTATTGGTTATTTGTGTATAAATGTAAAAAGCTTGAGTTTTTTTCGACGAGTATTTACATAGTAAATTGGAAAGCGCGGTAATTTGCGGATATGACTGTTTTGTAAAAGGGAGCGAGTGGAGACGCTGTCATAATGAGGTGTATTTGTTAGTCAGTCGCGCTAAGTAAGCGATCAAGAAGGGTCGCCTTTAGTAAGCAATCGGAGTTGGTTCGTTCAAAAGCGATTGCTGCAGCTTGATTTATACTGCAATTAAAATTAAAAGAATTTAGTTAGTACTGTGTTAAGAGAATACAAGTGATATTTTCTTTATCAGTGAGAAAGAAAAGCTAAAAAGAATTAAAAGTGCAAATGCTGCCTAGTTGGTGATAATAAAAACATTGCGTAATAATTTACAATAGCGTTTTAAGTGCGTATTGAAAGTGTTCCAAGTTAATTCAATATTATTATTTTTGATTAATTTTTATTATTGACTGTTGCAAATCTTAAAAGCTTATACAAGCACTGCATGTGTAAATACTGAAGAAAGCAAGTTTAATTAATCGCAAAGTACAGGTAATTAATAACATCAGATTGAGAATAATTTTAATGAATGATAACAATAACCATCTATCACTTTAGAGAACAGCTGGAGCGTCCCGATAGAAGGAAAAAGGAATTTGTTGAGTAATTATTAAAGTTCATTTACACGAACCATGATAATAATAAAAGTAAGGTTTAGTTAACTAATGATATCTTTATAAAATAAAATCACTTAGTTAACGTTGAACCGTTTCACATTTTCATAAAAACAATATAAAATTCTTACTGAATGATTTTGGAAATTGCAAAGTTGAAATAGAACCCAAACACTATTCTTTGTAGCCAGGTGTATGCAAGCAAGGTAATAATCGCAGGTAATATGCCCATTACAAAAAAAATCCTCAATGTAAAAGAACTGCTACAAAGGTATCCCCAACGTGAGGCCCATTACAAAATAGCCCCCAACAGCAAGGCGAACAAAGAGAACTATTACAGAATGGTGCCCAAATGTGAGGCCCATTACAAAATGGCACCCAACAGCAAGGCCGTATTAGCACCCTGTTACGTGTTTATCGCGAATAACGTGTATTTTCGATAATTTCCTTTACTTTATCTAATGAATGAACTAATTAGTTAGATCTAAATATTAATATTTCCTTATTCGTTGGTGGAATGGTTTTAATTGCGTACCTCAAAATTATTTTTCGCATCTCTACAGTTAAACTAATTTATTTAACGTACACATCTTTTTTTATTCCTTTATAGATATAAGTTGCGCCATCTCTAAAATTTATGGTCATTTACTAGAGTTTGAAAAGAAATCTTGTTTTTAAAAGACAACTATTAGATATCTGTAAAAATTTATTTATCATAATTTGGTTTTAACATTCTTATCTAGTTTGAATAATTTTAATAGTTTGGCAATATTGCTTTTGTTAGGGCGTTGTTCCTAATCTTTCTTTTCTTAACACGCCATTTTCCGATGAGAAGGTTGATCTGCAAGAAAAATTTTTCCTTCCGTTTATAAGATGTTTAAGCATCGTTTCTTTGGAAAATTTTTCATATAATGTAATGTTTTTTTGGTATAAAACTTTACTGACGCTTTACAAGCGGATCTATTGCAATTTTCAATCTTCATATCCTCGAGTAAGTGTAACACATGTTCGACAACCTTTAGTAAATCGTTTCTTTCATTTAGGTACTTTCGCAAGATTAATTAAATTAATAACATAAGTCTGTTGAAGCGAAATCATCGCTATCGGCTCTAAAGCATCTAAAAAGAGGTATGCTTGTATAAGGTAATTAGCGACGTATTTACTTGTATCACTTTCAGCGCCTTGATACCGGCGAAATAAACAGCTATTCTTTATTTATATACATAACTAGCAAATTGGAATGCACTACCGATCACCTTCGTATCTATTCCTACTGGAATGCTGGCTCTTAACTACCGATTAGCTGTCTTGGTTCCACAAAGTAACTACCACCTTCGAAACACGAAGGGCATTTACAGTTTGGTAATTCTTCATCAAAGGTCAGAATTCTTTATTATTCAATATACACAGGATTTATGTAATGAACAGTGTATTGCTAAAATTAGTACAACAGAGTTAGGTTACATTTGGGGGTTTAACCTTATATTACTTACCTGTAACAAAAATTTATCATTTATAATAACATGCTTTTACTGGAGGCTAAAGTGGTTGAATAATATAGAGTTTGATTTGTTCAATTTGTAATTTCTTTCTACATACAAAAAGAAAGAAAGAAAAAAAACCACACCTATTATTCACTGTGACGTTTGACCTATTTAGTTCGCTACCTTCACACGGTAGTTGCGCGTTGAAGCTCCTGTTTGTAAAATACATTATATACAGGGTGAAACAGATATCGAGGTCGTATGAATTACAGTCATTGTTTGAAACTGTATATATATTTATATTCAAATTTAGAATTTCTGTAACTTTTCTGTACTTTGTCTTTCCTTAATATTAATTATTTGTCATTACGGATAATTTTGTTCAGAGCAGGTTTTGCTGTAATAAAAATTTCTGTACTATTGAATGTCTTGCTTCAATTCTATGCCTTGCACTGAACAGACTATCCAGATATTTCTATTTAATACCACTTCTTAATGTTTTTAATATAACTTAAAGAAACCGAAATTAAAATCATTGGGGATTTAAATTCTATTCTGTGAAACGTAGGCAAGCCGTTTCAAAAATTAAGCACTACTATTTTCATTGTGGATCTATTTTAGATCGCACTTTATGGGTTACTTTCGCCCTTTCGGCTGCGATTTGTAAGTACTTACAACCGTCGGGAGCGGCACAATTAACGAAACTTTTCTTTTACATTTAGGGTTCGATTAACGAACTAAATACATTTAGTTTTTTATTCTTGTGGGCATCTGCGACGGCTCACCACTTGCCATCGTTCAGGGCTGAATTATAATTATGTTGTAAGTTAAGATTGTTATGAATACTTTGGGGGAAAACTAGCATAGTATCATATTTGTTTACGTTCGATATTTATTCGACAAGTATTAATTTGAGTTTAAATTAAATTAAATAAACGATTACTGTGTGGTTGTTCGGGTAAAAGTTTGTCTCTCTTTTAAATTGTTCCTTTTTTTTGGAGCACTACCTGTTTCAGGTTTTACAGGGCCTGCCCTACTCTACTCCTCTTTTCCTTTTTCTTTCCTTTTCTCCCCTTTCCTGACTAAAACCTGTGGCGCCTATCCTTTAGTGGCTATCTAACCAGGTCAACAACATTGTAGCAACTCCAAAACCCCACGCATCCAAGTGCTCTGCGGTCAAACGACCGTACGCAGGAGCTTAGTCGAGCGCACTTTCAAAAAAATGTTTACGTGCAGGTTAGACATGTAGCAACCCTGAAATGGTTTCATGCTCTCCGAAATTAACGATTGATTGATCCATGAAGAAATAAATTGTTATAGTGAATAAAAAATTTAATTAATTGCCAGTGGCGTATCAAAGATTAGAAATTAAAAAAAATTTTTTTTTGGTTGATTTAGCTTTATATTCGAAAAAAGTTAGCAATTAATAATTACCAGTGACGTAGTTGAATCTTTTATTTTATGCAGGAGATTACAAAGGTAGGTTTATTCTTATTGTTTTATGGAATTAATGTCAGGTTTTAAGAAGCCTGGTAGGAAATTATCCCAGATAACTAAAACAAAGAGGATGGCCAATATAAAGGAAAGTGAGATTTTATTTTCAGCCAAGAATCACAGGATATAGTCAACATTTCAGAAGAAGATAAATCACCAAAAATACACATGTTGACAATAAGCAGGAGTGCCAGTCCAACAGAAAACAGAAGAATCAATGATGATAAATATGATGAATATGTTCTTAGCCAAGATGGGGGAGATCCAAGAAAAGCTAAAAGCCGAGATGGAAGAAGGACAAAAGAAGTTGAAAGCAAAACAAGTAGAAAGTCAGGAGAAGATAGACAAAAGAATAGAAGCAAATCTAAAAGCTAATCAAGAAGGATTAAAAAAATTAAAAGTAATTTTCAAAGAAGAAATGGGACGTCAAGTAGAACGGATGGAAGAAAATTTAAGACAAAGCAATAAGGAAATGATTATCAAGTGTAAGGAAGAAATCAAGAAGCTAAAAGACGACACAGATCAACAACTTTACATACAGAATATAAAAATGACACAAATTGAAGAAATAGATGTGTACGCTAGAGCTCAAATAGGCCGCACAATAGGCGAGATAGGAGTTAAAAATAGAAGAAAATGAAGGAAAGGTACTAGAATGCGAACAAAAAATTACTAAAAATGAAGAACGTATTACTACATTAGAAGAAATATGGGACGAAAAAGAAAAAATCAAGCAGCAAACTCAGGAACGACTACAATAATTTATAAAAACGAAGGTCAACCAACACAAAAGCCAAGAAAATTTGATGGAAACTTAAGGATCACACATCTAGAGAATTTTATGAGGACCGTTGAAGCGTATTTGGAGAAGTTCGACATGAGAGATCGAAGGAAGATCGATAATATGATAGAATTATTGGAAGGCAATGCAAGGTCATGGGCCTAACTACATCGGGAAAGGTGGTCCAACCTAGAAATGAAAGAAGATTTTTTGGAACAATTTTGGTCTGAAGATGTCCAAAGCGAAATACTATAAAGATTCTACATACCAAGACAATATAATCAACGCCATGGAAAACATGTAGACCACCAATAGAAGAAAGGCAAACGGTGAAGGCATTAATCCCACATTTTCCGAGTCAAATGGAAAACACATTGATTGACTCAGGCGCAAAAACAATTGACAAATTAATAAATGCATTAGGACAAATACAAGCGGCAGACGCCAATGAAAGGACGGTGTGGAACCCACCCCAACGGGAAAGGGATAGCAATGAAAGCAACGACCACCAAAGAGACAGGTGGCCACAAATAACGAACGTTAATACAACGTATCACAGGAGATGTAGAGGTAATTTTGGACTACATAGAGGACTAAGTCGAAGAATGTATGAATACCGGAGAGATCAAGAAAATTGCTATAGGTACGGCAAAATAAACGATGAAGAGGGGCCTCCTCCCCACCACCGCAAAACTAAATCTGTCGAGGCGAGAAGCTCCGCTGTTTTCGAGTACTGTATGTACGGAGGAGCAACAAAACTTAATTGGTTTTATTAGACAATTTTACAAAAATCCACATATAGCGCAAATGAAGAAAGACGACGAGCAAGATTGAAAAACAGAAGAAGGAGAAGAGGAAGAAGAAGAATTGGTATGCTGTCCAATAGTCGTAGGAAGACTGGAGGGGGTAGTGCAAGACATACTGGTAGACGCGGAAAGTCCTGAGAAAACTACACCAATAGAACAAATAAACAATATGAGGAAAAGGAAGAACAAGAAGTAGCCGAAGGATTAATCAATTTGAAGAAATATTTTCTGAAAAACCAGGATTAGTAAGCAATTTTGTCTGTGAACTAAAAATCAAAAATGAGGTACCGTTTTTGCAGCAAAACTACCCGCTACAGTTTGTACAAGGGGAAGCAGTAGAAAAAGGAATTGAGAAAATGTTAGAGGAGAAGATGATTGAAAGGTTTCAATCGCCATATGTAAAACTCATCGTAATAGTAGCGTTTGAGTGGAAGAGGAGAAAGAAAAAGGACAGGAATCTATCGGATCCTGTTGATAACGGATTTGAATCGCCAAATATTTATAAGTTACTTAGTTTTTTATGTAATATTTAGAGTTAGATGCTTCAATTATCATATTTTTGTTTTGTGTCAGAAAGTAACGATTTTTTTTTGTATATCGCTGAGCAAGTTCCTTTTGCTTTATTTTTTATGGAGTTATATTGTTCTTGTACCAAGTAATTTAGTTGATACAACAACGAGAAGGGGGTACTGTAATGGAAACATTACAAATTCGAATTTCGCGCTGTTATATGAAATTAGATGGTTATTGGTTATTTGTATGTAAATGTAATTAATATTGAGATAAAAATCTTAAGCTTGTTTCACCGGTTCAAGGAATGCAAGCATTACGTCACCAGCTCGAACAAAGTGATAACAAGTAAGAACCTTTTGATAGTATAAATAATCGAAAATTGGTGTGTTTTATTTATTTTTAAATTTATGTTTAGATTCAAATTATGAACGAGAGTACATTTCGTTGATCAATTGTAAAGGATTGTATTTGCATGTTAATATTAAGAAAATACTAACATAGAATTAGAATCATTTTTATACAATGCTGTAAACAAAACTGTCTGCATTCAGAATTCGACTGAATTAAATATTATTACTTTTGATTCCTTTTTATTATTGACTGTTGCAAATCTTAAAAGCTTATACAAGCACAGCATGTGTAAATACTGAACAAAGCAAGCTCAATTAATTGCAAAGTACAGGTAATTAATATCAGATTGAGAATAATTTTAATGAATGATAAAAATAACCATGCATCACTTTATTGAGCAGCTGGAGCGTCCCGATGTCGAATTACTTTTATACTTCGAATGTTCTTAAAAGTGACAACTTATTGTACTACTAGAAATTTTGAAATTGGAATTTCAATTTGTACAAACGAGTTTCGAACGGTCAAACAGAATTTAGTTTCCTGCTTCGTTTGAGGTTAAAATGATTCCGCGTGAATGAAAGGTAAAATATTTGAGTTGTCGAGCTTTACAAACTATATCACTCACTCTGAAATTTCTCAAAGTTTAACTTATTGATGTACCTTACTTTATGTTGATGGATAACACTCTTGTATTAATACGTTTGACGGATATATTTTTCATTCATTATGCCCAGGTATGCCATGCTTCTTTATCTAAAGCATCACTAAGTCTGCTCCTTTTTAGCTTACCGTCAGTAAAAAAACAATACATAACTGTATATTAACCACAATTGCTGAAGTATCATCCAGTTCATCTATTATGATAACTTTGTTTTTGAGTATTTGGTAACTGTAATTGTTTGTATATTTCTGTATCCTCTTATTTGTCTATCAATTAGCAATTGATATGGTTTTCTTTTTGTATAACCTGAGTAGCCTAAGGTAATTTTTGAAAGACGGTGGTATCATTTTGGTTTTTTCAATAATTTCACTTAGATTGGGGTATGTATTAACTTGAATATTGGTAAAACGGTACTGATTATGCTACTGCAGTGATGCCGATATTCTTCGCCACCTATTTTTCCTATCTACAGAATCCATTTAGTTAAGTGTGTTAAAATTTATGTAATTAAATATACTATATATGAGCTACGTTTTAAATAGTTCAAGTTGTGCCACCATAGAGAATACATTTACTTTCGTTTAATTGCAAATGTGCACGATATAACTGTGTTAAGTTAATAAGGATTTCACTGTGATTATATTTGGGTTGTTTACTTAAATTTTAATAATAATAACAAAGTGGTTTCGTTACAACATTTGTAAGGTAAAAAGTGATCACTTTCTTACCAAGACGAATGTTGTGTTTTGTTTAACATATTCAGTGCTTACCTCCTATTCATTCACTGTTTAGTGTTGCTTCTCTGTTTTACAACAAACCAATGTCATAAAATGCATGCGTGGGCCATGGGCCTGGCAAAGCTGATTTTTATTATTTGAAAGTTGATATTAAAGAAATGTAAAATCTTTAATTTTAAAGCAATAAATTGTTATTATTAGTAATTAATTTTGGTTATTAAAAAAAGTGCATAATAAAATTTAATTTTAAAATAAGCAACGAATAATTAAGGGAGCTGTAAACTAAGAAATACATTTAATGCAATATAAACCATAAGCTTTAATGGTATACCCTAAAATATGACTTAGGCACAATCCAGGTCGATCTGGGCAATTTGGGCAGAAGTAATATTCTTGCGAGTACCTTTCTTGAAGCATTGTTTGCAACATTTTCTCTTCGCCACTGTTCGTTTTTCCGTTTTTACTCTCTCCATTCCATTCGGTGCAGAGATACAACTTACAGAATTTTCAAAATATCAGGTGATTCGAAATTGGCAGTCAAACGTAAATAATAATTTTAGATGAAATTCAAATGTACCTTTACGTCTAACAATTAAAAAGGAAGTGTAACAATCTGGATATCCGCAACAGTGCTTATTCTTGATATGCAAGCTTCCCTAGCATTTCTTTCAAAAGTGTGAATTTTCTTATGTATAACGCTGATTTATACTGCTTGAACTTGGAAGGAAATACAGAAGGAAGGAATAAATAATAAACTTACACAATTTAGTACAAAAGCAAACGACTGGTACACTGTATCTTCTCATTTTATAAGTCATTTACGTCATCCACACGTTTAACTTAACAATTGAATTTTACTTCTAGTTTTAGTAGATTCAACCATACGTAAGTTATTATGTGTCTAAATATTTCTAGTAAAAATCATCAAAAAACCTAATTTGACTTACGTTAATCAATCCCCATTTCTTTCTCCGAATTTTGTTCCTAATCTTATTGATTACGATCGCTCATTGTATTTCATAATAAAATTTGTTATGCGTGCATTTTACGTTTCATAATTTACCTAAACCATTAATTAATTAATAATCTTATTTTAACTATTTGACCGTTGAAAGATGTTTCACGTCGATGTTCGCCCATGATAAATCTATCAGACACGGAGGTTTTACGGAGTATTGGCGCTTCGGGAGTATTCCCCACTACAACTTGACCTGCTCTGACCAGCCCAGGCTGTTAATGAGACATTTACGAATTCCAAGCCTTTCGCCACTCATAACGTAGGCCGGATTATTCAGTAACGCATCTTTGCAACCCTTCCGACAGCAAGAGGGGTTGCTAGTCAACTGAGTCAACAGAGAATCCCTAAAAGGTAACGCGCAGAGGACCTGGTCACATGGGATGGCTAATTACAAAAATACAAACATATGTACACGCCGCCGTATGCATACCAGACTTAAAGATGTATTAAAAAACCCGTCAAGGTGTAGATTTCACGGTTATTCAAAAAAACTTGAGATATAAAATACCTTCTTAGCAGTAACTACATCACATATTTATTTAGTACTGTTCTAGATTAATTGCCTAGCACTAGAACATATTAAATCAAAGATTGACCATGGTGTGTGTGCGTGTGCGTGTGCGTGTGTGTGTGGTTTGTGTGCGTGTGTTGTGGTGTGTGTGCTGTGTTAGTGTGTGGTGTGTGTGGTGTGTGTGTGTGCTGGTGTGGTGTGTGGTGTGTGTGGTTGTGTGTGTGTGTGTGTGTGTTGTGTGTGTGTGTGTGTGTGTGGTGTGTGTGTGTGTGTGTGTGTCTTTGTGTGTGTTTGTGTGTGTTGTGTGTGTGTGTTGTGTGTTGTGTGTGGTTGTGTGGTTGTGTGGTATGTGTGTATTGTGGTATGTGTGTGTGTGTGGTATGTGTGGTAGTGTGGGTATGTGGTATGTGTGGTATGTGTGGTATGTGTGGTATGTGTGGTATTGTGTGGTATGTGTGGTATGTGTGGTATGTGGGGAATGTGTGGTATGTGTGGTATGTATGGTATGTGTAGTATGTGTGGTATGTGTGGTATATGTGGTATGTGTGGTATGTATGGTATGTGTGGTAGTGTGTGGTATGTGTGGTATGTGTGGTATGTGTGGTATGTGTGGTATGTGTGGTATGTGTGGTATGTGTGTGGTATGTGTGGTATGTGTGGTACGTGTGGTATGTGTGGGTTGTAGTCATGTGTACATGATAAAGTATATCGTAGTTATGTGGTAATTTGTAAAATCCAAATCGTCTGGCACACATGTAGATGTCAGTAAAATGTAGTTAAAATTGGGATTTCGTATATGTCTTGTGCGATATTTTGTTGGAAATTATGATGCGGTTTCTGGTTGTTGGATCATTTAATGATCATGAAGTTGACCATGTGTGTCCGTTTGTGTGCAGTGTCGTGTGTGTGTGTGGTGTGACGTGTGGTGCGATGTGCTGTGTCTGTGTATAATTGTGAGTGTTTCCGTGTTGTTATGTGTGTCGTGTGTGAGTGTGGTAGTGTTAGTGTTTGATGCTGTGTGTGATGTAGTGTGTTTGTGTGATCTGTTTGAGTTTGTTTGTGTGTGAGTATGTGTGTAGTGTTGTGACTTGATGTGTGTTCGTGTGTGTTGTATTGGTTGTAGTATATTGTTGTGTGTAGTTCGTGTGGTAGTGTGGTAGTTGTTTGTAGTTGGCATGGTTATGTTGTGTAATGTGTGGATTCATGTGTTTGTGTTATGTGTTGTGTTTTGTGGTTGTGTATGTGATGTTGTTAATGTGTTTGGTAATGTGTGTAATGTGTTGGTATGTGTGGTCATATGTGTGTATGTGTGTATGGTAGTGTTGGTGTGTGGTATGTGTGGTATGTGTTAGGTGTGTATTTGTTGTGTAAATGTTGTGGTGATGTGATGTATAATGTATGGTATGTGTATTTGTTTGGTAATGTGGTATGTGGTTGTGTGTGCTGTGGTATGTGGTATGTGTGTGCTGTGGTATTGTGTTGATGGGGTATTCGTGGTATGTGGTATTAAATCAAAGATTGACCATGGTGTGTCGCGTGTGCGTGTGCGTGTGTGTGTGGTTTGTGTGCGTGTGTTGTGCGGTGTGCTGTGTCTGTGTGTATGTGTGGTGTGTGGTGTGTTGTGTGTGGTGCGTGTGGTGTGGTGGTGTTGCGTGTGGTGTGTGTGTGTGTTTGTGTGTGTGTGTTGTCTGTGGTGTGATGTATGTAGTATGTGTGATATGTGTGGTATGTGTGGTGTGTGTTGTGTGGTTGTGTGGTAGTTGGTATGTGTGGTATTGTGGTAGTGTGGTATGTGTGGTATGTGGTTTGTGGTATGTGTGTTGTGTGTGTGTGGTATGTGGTATGTGTGGTATGTGTGTGTTTGTTGGTATGTGTGGTATGTGTGATATGTGTGGTAAGTGTGGTATGTGTGGTATGTGTGGTGCGTGTGGTATGTGTGGTATGTGTGGTACGTGTGGTATGTGTGGTATGTGGGGTATTCGTGTATGTGTGGTATGAGTGGTATTAAATCAAAGATTGACCATGGTGTGTGCGCGTGTGCGTGTGCGTGTGAGTGTGTGTGTGTGGTTTGTGTGCGTGTGTTGTGCGGTGTGCTGTGTCTGTGTGTAATGTGTGAGTGTGTGCGTGTGTATGTGTGTGCGTGCGTGTGGTGTGGTGAGTGTTGCGTGTGGTGTGTGTGTGTGTTTGTGTGTGTGTGTGTTTTGTCTGTGGTGTGATGTATGTAGTATGTGTGTGGTATGTGTGGTGTGTGTGGTATGTGTGGTATGTGTGGTACGTGTGGTATGTGTGGTATGTGTGGTTCGTGTGGTATGTGTGGTATGTGTATATATGGTATGTGTGGTATGTGTATGGTGTACGTGCATGTGAGTGTGGTCGTTTTTTGCAATACGTTTATTTTTTGGACGTTGGTAGATTCATATTTTACATGGTAAACGTTAATACATCGTATCTTACTTTTAATTTGTTCACACTATAACTTTTTCCTCCTTTAAATCGGTCCTTTTTAGGGCCACAACTTACATAATAGAAACAATTCCAGTAAAATGTAGTTAAAAAAAAAATTTAAGGGATTTTCGTATAAAGTTTTCTTTGGCCGATATTTTAGGTTAGGAGCAAGTTATCGAGATGCGGTTTTCGCGAGCTTGTTTAGGCATCATTTAGCTGCTTGATCATGAAAAAAAGTCATACCAATGCATTTCATTTTTTTTGCAAAAATTAACCGTTTCTGTTGGAATGTCGAACAAAGCCCTCTAGCGACGACATGTGAAACTAACAAAACTTCAAATATTATAAAATCTGTAGCCCAAGAATAGCTTATTTCAACGCGCCCAGGTTTGCTAAAATCGGCTTAGCTGTTTCGAAGATAAAGGAAACCTTTGAATACCTCCCACCACTTCATTTTTAGACATACGTCAAAAAGTGCTAAACAAAAAAAGTTTAGATTATCCTCGACTTTAAAGATCAGTTATTTTGTTATTAGATTAATATAGCCCCCTAGCGGCAATTTCAGAAACTTGAAAATATTTTCCAGGTTTTTGTAATGACCGTTTTAGTAATAACTTTTTTTTGCGCAAGCCTCTACGGTGGATAGTTTCGCAGATACAGCACCTCGCATTCTTAGTTGGCCACCCTGTACATCAGATATGCTGTAAAATTTGCCAAATTCAATACGTAGTTTGCCAGTTTATCCGGGGTTGTGTTTTGTTTTAGTACTGCTATGATGACTGTTTTTAATAGCTTTCGTTTGGCTAATTGTTCAAATAGTGCATTTGTTTTCCTCCATATAGGCTTGATTTGACTACATTCGATTATAATAAGCATAAGTGTTGCCGGAGTCTGGCAGATTGTGCTAGAATTTTTCCACCGGTGTGTCTATTTTTTGCAAACCCCCTTGCTGTCGAGATTTCCTTTCCGGGTGATGTGCACTGTATAAAAACTGTCCAATTTGTTTCCTAATATGCTATTTCGTTTGGTAATGGTCGAGCCCTATTGAATTTGTGTGATAATATTAGGCAAAATATGTTTTGTCTGCATTTATTAATTTACGTTTTTGAAATGGTGTGTTTAAGCTTCTTTTCATTTCTTCTGGAGCAGCTTAGGTTTTTATTGAATATTTCTGAAACAACTGCGTATTTTAAAGATATAAATATACCTCCATGTATATATTCTCTATCTGGCATAGATTATTGTTGTTTTTACAATGTTGCGTATTTTCGTTGTAAACGAACTACAAAAGAGGTGGAAAAATTGTAAAAGAATTATTATCCTTGAGATTGTTTCATTTCTTTTAATTTCCGCTTCGTATGTTGGAAGGTTGTGCGTTGTTTCACTGCAGATGGTTTTCATTAATCGTTAATTCCATACCTGTATTTATGTGTTAGTATTCCAATCCATTTAAGTTATGTATGTTTTCTCAAAATTAATCGAGTTGCTGTACTTTAATGTATTTATACCTTCGCATTCTTACTCGTTTATCGTTTTTCTACAATGTTTTCAGTTGGAGAACGTTTCCCTATCACCCTCATCACTCTATTGTTGTTTACTCTCAACAGTAGTTGTTCTGTGATTACCGCATTTTCTGCTTCAGGTTTCATTGCTAATGGATTCATTTAGTTTTTATTTTTAGTTTTGTAAATTTTTTTGTACAACTTCAAAGGAAAGTAAATGGTTTCATAGAATATTGATAATCACCACCTAGTCTTAAGCCAAAGTCTTGGTGACATCTAAAATTCTGCTTCAACATGTACCCTTGGCCAATGAATATCAAACATTAACGTTCATCTTTGTAATGTTGGATTTTGACCAATTTGGTCCAGACCAAGAAGATTCATCTATTGTTTATAATCAGCATGTGGTTGCCCTTTCGATCAAATGTTAACGAATGGAGAAGAGGAGTTTAGCCTTCATTCTCTCAAATTTTCAGTTATGATAGGAAATACACCTTAAACACGCGACATATAAATCTCTTCCACCGCGTAAACCTGTAAATCCCTCTAAATAAGGCAAGGTTATGTAGTTGCATGTTGCTGCATCGGTTATAACGAACAAACATGCTGTTAAAATAGAAAAGTTAGTTTGTATATAATAGGGTCAAGAATAACTACTTATGTAGTAAAATAGCTAAATTCGTTATCCCTAGTATGTAGCTAAACCACATGCTCAACTTACAAGGCTGAATGCATCAACGTGTATCAGAACAAGATTTGTAAAATAAGTCAAGAGCCTTTTTGTAAGCATTAGTGTGCAGTCTTTATTTCCTCAAACTTTGAATTATTGTTGGAAATACACCATTAACATGACCTTCTAATGAATCCCTTTCACCGCGTATATACGCAAACCACAATTTATGTATTAGCACATTGGTCGATCAGTTATAACCAGAGAACGAAAACATCTGAATATTTTGACTTAAGAGGGTCACTACCGAGGTCTTTTTCCATTGAAAAATCGCGATTTTTAGGTACACTTTTCTCAAAAACTACGTGGTCGATTTTGACGGGATTTTGCAAAATTGTTCCCACCATTACAATAAACATTTATGACAGAGGAATTTAAAAAAAAATTATTTGTTCAAAAACAATCAATTGGAGAAGAAAACGTTAATTTTTTTCAATCGTTTTGAATTTCTAAAAAACCTTCCGTTTATCTTACTAAAATTTTCTCTGTCATATTGATAGTCAAATTATCACTAGGGCTAGGATTTTTATGCACTTAAAAATGCCAAAATATGCATGCACTTATGCACTATAAAATGCCGAAATATGCACTTAAATATGCTCTTAAAATTGGAGATATATGCATTAAAAGCAATATTTTATAGAAAATATGCGTTTTGCAGTTCGGAAAAAGAAATCAAAAAATAAAAATAATCACATTAATTTATTTTATTTATAAAAGTTAATACAACTTTACAAAATAAATTTAGCCTATATATTAAATGAATTACTATTTACAATTATATACATTTTTAAATTATCAAAAGTAAAACTTTGTCGATTGTCCGTAAATACTTTTATTAAATTCGACAAATAAATATTCTTAATTTCGTAAAACCTTCGTATTAGTACATCAGCCATTTAATCTAACAAAACAATAATTAAGTTTCTACGTACCTGCCAACGCTGTCTGTAGCTTCATCAATCGAAACCCAAATATAATTGTCACCTATAGCTCTTCTAATTAATTGGATGGTATCATGGTACAAGTTAGTTAAGTTTTTGAAATATCTTCTAAAAAATTTCGAAATGCGGGGTGGTTAATCTTGCTTAATGGAATGTCCGCAGCCACTAACGCACTACACAGTTTTTTATTAAATTCCGCAGATTTATTACTAGCACTACTTAAATTATTAAGATATCCCGGCAACAGAGACTGTTTTTTAGTTTTTAAACCCACACACTTTTGGTGTTTTAATGTGTTAAGGTGTTGTGTTACTTGAAACCGCTTGTTTGCAGTGACTTTATCCTCACCCACTGTACAAAATAATATTTTATCGTCGGTCGTAAAAACCTCGAATTCGCGAACGTAACTTCGCAGAGTTACAGAAACGGATCGCTTTTCTTTTCCCATCCTTAAGATACAAAGTTCTGAACTAAACTATGTAAATTACAATTACAAGTACAACAGTTACAGGCAGGTAGGATGTTCCAAGAAATATTTATGAAAGCTGTATACCAAAAGGTATAATCCTCCAGTTATTAACAATAGGACAATAGCATACTTAACAGGAGGATGAATAATCTGTAAATACTTTCGACTGTAAAAATAAATCCTCTTGGTAATTCCCATGTTAAAAATAAACACAAAATAAATTTTAAAAGAAGAGTTTTTTAAATAGTCATTTTTAAATCACATGTAAAAGTAACGGTAAAATGCAAAAAACGCGAGCAAAAACGTACAAAATATGCACTAACATTAAAATATTACGAAATATGCATGCATTTAGAAAAATCATTAAAACATGCACTTTCAAATTCACATAATTATGTGGTGCACATTCTCATAAAACGTGTTTATACTTCACTTTGCATATGATCACTGTAAGCAAAAAAAACATGCAAATGCAAAGAAATCCTAGCCCTAATTATCACCTTCAAAACAAACTAAAAATTGTGTTGATACCTGTTACGGTTGTCGGAAAAAAGAACTATGAACAACTACGGTTTCATTTAACAAAGAGTTTTGCGTTTTATTTTATACAGTTTATAAAAGAGGATATAATGAAAATTTTCAAAGCAAATAAAGACGCTCTAGCAACTGCTAAAGAAGGAAGATAGAAAACTAGTAAAGCGCGAACAAATTTGGAAGCTGTAAAGCTGAGGAGAGGGACAATCCTTCCTTTGAAGTAGGACTGTATTGACAAAAAATATCTACCAATTGAATATTATGTAATAAGTAATAAGTAATTTTGATGACGTAATAAGGAACATTTTTATTTTAGAAGTAAAGAGATTGAAAAATATATATATATATATATATATATATATATATATATATATATATATATATATATATATATATATATATATATAAGAGGTATGTAAATAAAAGAACGGGAAAGTGAGTGTAGGTGGTTGATTGCACGCAATCAAACCGAAGGAGAACCGTCGCGCTGGTATGAAATTTCTATGATCTCGGCTTCCCCACTTTGCTGGCATTTTTAGCCACTTCTACTAATTAAAAAACTGTGAAAAAATATTTTATATGTATAGAATTGAATCTAGAATTCGAATCAGCAATAAAAATAAAATCTATTTTTTTTTCTCGGTAGGGACCCCCTACAGTACGTCGAATAGAACTTATTTAAAGTTCTTTTTTACTTTTTAATACTACAATTAAAAGAAAAAAACATTCAGAATGTTAAGCCTTCGTTTATCAAAAATGCGGAATTAATTAATAAAAATAAATCGAAATCGTTCCTTAATTTGAACTATATTAAAAGAAATGGTTACGTATGCATTTATATTTCAAGACAAAAAAATGTGCATGGTATAAATTTAAATGTCTAATACTTAATTGCATAAATTTAAGTTTATTTTAATGAGAATTTGAAATAATATTTGAATTAATAAGGAGCAGGTGTTAATTACGTTAACATTATGAAATTAATGCTAGACCGCATGTTACCAAAATGTCCATTCTATTGCAATATGCACATAATTAAAAAAAGGGTAATAAGTTGACCTTATTATGATTTTTTAATGATGAATTAAAACGCGAAATTTAGTAAACCCGGAATCAACGCAAATTAAATCCCAACACTGCTTTAGAAAAGAGTGTATTTGAAACTAACACATATCTTGCTAAGTTTTTAAATAAATTATCAATGCAATAATTTAAATCACCAAATAGTCTCTAATAGCTTTAATATAACCATACTCAGTAACCTATGGGTTTAAATTAAGGACCGATATACATTCATTTCCGAACGTGTAATCCATTACACAAATGGTACTGTAAGGTGGTTGTCAATTAATATTCATAACTTTTTGCAGATAATAAATATTTTCCGGTTCTTAATAGATGTAATTCTGAGGTATTTGATTTGTAGTTTTAAGTAGTTTTGATGCGGTAGAGACCAGATAAAATAATGTCTTTTCGCTCTATTGAGACACAAATTAAGATAGGTCCTTGCTGATAAACAAATGAAGTCTTCAAGTAACTGCACGGTCTTTTTGGCATACTCTTCTTACATAATTAACATTCCATCAAAACCGTGTAGACAAAAAGCCATTTGCCACTTTCAGAAATTGCTGACAATATATTATAGGATTAAAACTCATAAGAAGGATTAGGAATATTACTAGCACCGTCTTACTATACGAGAATACATACTTAGATGTATAAAGCTTTACCTCTGTAGAGAAAGCTAAATTGCGACCATTGATGAACGATGGTCTGTAATAACCAAGTTAACTTTGCTGCAGTGGAATGAGGTTTTCCTTCGATCATAAATCACTTAACGACACGCACAAAATATATGCACATTATGTGTAAAAGTGTTACATTACATTTCATTTGTATAAATGCTTTATCCAGATCAAAAAACAAAGGCCAATGTGCTTCATTTTCTTCCCTAGTAAAATGTAGGGATTGCTATCATGCATACAGTAGGTGTAGGTTTATGTGTGCGTGGTGGAATTAAATGTTGGTCCGGTATGGGTAGAATCGAATAAAACCACAAACTATAACTACAAAACATTTTTCTGCCAAATAAACGAGTTATCGCAATCAGCTGCAAATGATCGTAAAGTAGGTTGAACAAAAACGACAGCAGCAGTCAATGGGTTAAAAAAAGGTAAATAGTTAATTAATTTAAATCAAGGGTTTGTTTTGTTTGTTGATGTATGATGGTAAATTACGCTTAGACAGCAAACGTGGTTGAGATAGTACCGAAGATAGCCCATAACCAGAAAAGAGTGATAGTAATACGTCGAATTGTAAAAAACAGCCTTTATTCAAGAAAAATACGTGAAAAATAAATATTATAGTAGGCCGTTTAATTGCTACTAAGTTAATAGTAAAGTAAATTCTTTTATAGGTAATTAGTACATCTTAAGTTAATTATTTTATGAAGGGTATTTAATGTTATTAAAATTCTCCATTATAGCAAAAGTTTAGTAATGCAAAGAAAAAAAAATTCATACCGACTAACTGAAAAGATTAGAGATTCAAGCTTTAATTGAGAAGCATTTCATTAGGTTCGTCAATAATTGAATTTATTCAAATTACTTATTTGCTTTGGTTTTTTTCGAATTTCACTTAAAGAACTAAAAAGTCCAACCCAAAGTTAAAATATTGCATTTTATTGAGTGTCTTACTGAAATTTCACTGTATTAATTTATTAATCTTAGAAAACCTTTAGAAAAGTACTAACATGATTTTTAGAATCATAATAATGATATAGACTTATGCATCATATCCCCAGTCGTGAATACCCTTATAGGTTGTTAAAGGGGCAGGTAGTGCATATTTGACATTACATTTCTTTGAATTAGTGCGATTTAAAACACTCGTACGACTTCGTTAAATTCTCGTCAAAACAAAACGGAGTCTATAAATAACCTGTACGTGCCAAAATTTCCAGGTCTAGGGTTCCTGGCGGTATAATCTCTCCCTTCGAATACTTTGATTTCAAGAAGCCTTGTGGATATTTATAGATCTCTTTGTTTACTGCTAAGATACACAGCTTTTCGCTTTCTTAGCATTTCAAAAGCCGACGTTGTGTCACAACCACTTCAGGTTGTACAGCCTCAAAATGTATGGAGAAATGTCATATTATCAAGTCTGCGTCTGAATCAGCTTAAATAGTAGTGAATCCTGCTATGTGAAGGTGTGCAACAAATATTCCTACAAATTTACAAGTTTTTTGAATTATTTAGCAACTTTGTTGTATTTCGAATATATTTATCCAAACATGAAAGGACTAGATTGTGCCACAACAAGTAGAATATAACCACCCTGCATAAGTTTGCGACTTGCAGGTTTTCTTGTAAGAATATAACCGGCGCTTGTGTTTGAGAAAAAATTATCTAGTGCAGTTCTAACCGCCTTTTGTAAAAAAAATTGATTAAAAAGATAGAATTAACGACTGTGGCATAACCACATGCGGTGAACCATTTGCTAAGTTGTCAGCTTTACGCCTTAATGACAAACACTATATATTTGCAACTCCAAAATTACGCCACAAAGAGTTAAACTAAATCTCTCAGAAAGACAACCAAAGCGCAATGTGCCAGCTTAATTCATTCTTCAAGATTACCAGCTTAAACTTATTGTACAAATGTTTTCAGTAATAAAAATGCTCAAGACGAAAAGAAGTGATTTAATACGATAATCAAACATAAAGCGTTATAAAACTCGCATTACGGTTTTGGGTACATACGACAAAAGAAATGCATTGAAAAGGGTTATTAAGCACTACACTAACAGAAGAAAGTGGCGCAAGTAATTCAACCAAAGGAGATCTCTAACAGACGGTGAAACCGTAAAGAGTCTTAGCTGTGTCGCTAAAATCAGGCAGACATCTCAATCCGGTGTTTAAACAGTTTGATAGCCGTAGATACACGGCCTTACGCAGGAAATAACTTAGTTTAATCCAATATAATGTTTTGGTTAGCTAAATACTGCGATAGTATAATACAGATCTCATCTGAACCTGTTCGAATTAAACAAGAAGAGATTGAAGTAATCTCTATCATATACGTCGGAAATCAACGAATGACTGAATACACAGTCATAAAACTCCTTTTGGTATCATTAAAATCATAACAAAGGCATAGATCTTGAAGTTAGAAAATGTGAAAGACAAGAAAACTAGTGCGTCATAAAAGGAATAATTCATAGTTTTGGTAGTTAATTAGATAATTACACACGTGTCTTTAAAAATATTTGTTGGCATCTTCTTAAAGTATCTGGTAGGTAGTTTTTGGCAATGTTATACGAAAACGATTTCTCGAATAGTTTAGTTTTGTGGAATGGAGGAATAATTAGCAAATTATGCATAGGATTCTGTCAAATAGGTAAGCTGGAATTTTATTAAAGATAATTTTACCAAATAATACCAACAAGTGACATTTTCGTCTGTTAGTCATATTAAGTCATATTAACTCTTTTAATTTATATGTTATAAGGTCAAACATCCACATGATGCCATATATTAGTCACATACATGCATTTTGAATCTTTTGAATCCGTTTAACGTCATTATTGTATATACACACCATAGCTGCATTCACCATAATTAAATTAAAGTTTCAATTTTAGCAATAAAGCGATAAAGTTTGATTTAGTACTAAACCTACGACGAGGAAACGAGCGAAAGTATTACACAAAATTTAGAATTGGCGACCAACGTGGGACTAATTCTACAACCCCAGAACGAATTTAAACCATAACGAATACCCCTGTCCTGGTCCGTTTTTTAACAAGTTTCTTGTATCTGGAGACCACAAAGATACCTGCAACTATCAGTGTTAACTAGAAATGGTTTTATCTGTTTACCTTGTTTCCTTGTCCACATAATTCTTATTTTCAAAACGAGGTTGCACTACTACACTTTAAAAATTTGTTAAGATGGATATCACGCCATCCTTTACTTTTTATTTGGAGTAACATGTTTACTTTCTAAATTCGTATTTTCACGCAAATTAATGTCTGTTATAGGATGCGCAAAGCGAAAAGTACATTAGTTAGCAATTTTGGTGTACCGATTGTGCAGAAAATGCATAAATTTTAAGAATTTCTATTCTATTCTATTGCAGTAACTACATGGTGTTTGTGAAATCATTGTATAACTTTGGACAAAGATTGAATAATTGTTATTGATATTAATGCAATTATCTCCTTTTTACGCATAATAAACACTTTCATTGCTGTACCAGCAGGCGC
Source organism: Vesta saturnalis (assembly GCA_036346205.1). Classification (NCBI taxonomy): domain Eukaryota; kingdom Metazoa; phylum Arthropoda; class Insecta; order Coleoptera; family Lampyridae; genus Vesta; species Vesta saturnalis. Next base: position 4,836,931 of record JARFJB010002353.1, on the reverse strand, counting down.
TTTATAAAAACTGATTTAATTCACATATGCACGTTCATGTTAAAGATATTTCACGGAAATAAAATTTGTTTTCAGGTTGTTTCGGTTGATTTTATTGAGTTAGTTCCCGTACAACTAACTCTAATACGATTTTCACTTGTAATCTCCCTAGTGCTTGGATTATTTCCGGAAATTTTTTCGAGTCACGAATGTTTCTCAAAACATTCTTGAAAGAGAAGAAATTTCCGGTAATTAATTCAAACATGTGGGGGATTCAGTAAGAAAATATCCCAAGAATATCCGTTGCTATTGACGACAGGAGAATCTCCCGTCGTTATTGACGACGAGATATTTTCAGCGTAAAAACTGTAATCTTTAATAAAAAGATAAATATGCGCGTATTACTCTTAGAAGTACAATAAAAAAAATGATGTTAATATTACATTTATAGAAAGTGTTCCCAATGATTTTGTCTGTCTAAAAACCGGGAGGTTAACCATTCCCGCAATGCATGTACAAAATCGGTACAAATTTTGTAATCGAATAGTTCTGATGATTAATTAGAATATCCTGGTAAAAAAAATATTTTTAGTAAAATTTTCTAATCCTAACGTGCAAACAACAACGGAAGTAGAAATTTTACATTTTCCAGAAATTATGACAGTTCTGTATCTTACAGTGCCTAGACATCGCTCACAATCGTTCGCCGTCGCTCACAATTTAAGGTCCCAGAGTCCTTGATAACAAACATTTGCGATTAACGGCTTATCTTTCCCCAATAACTAATAATATCGGTGTAGGTATTTTTGACCCCTTGCTTTTACCAATTTTTATGGTGAATAATAAATTTGAACGCGTATATACTGTTGAAGCGTGTTGGTCAGGTTAACTATTTAAAAGACTTTCTTGTTGCACTTGATTACATATAACTAATCAGATTTGCTAAAATAACGTATTATAAGGACATACCTGCTGACCACAGGATACTTTATTGCATTTGAATCAGGAATAGCTTAAAGTTATTATAAGAGGGATTTTTTGCGATTGTGATGATGGCAATTATAGTCCGTCGCTCATAGACCTATGAAATATTACATAAGTAGCTAAAACCGAAGCAACTATTATGTTATTAGGCAACTGAGCTTTAGAAGGCGTTGACGGACCTTCGTCAGACACATTCCATTTTCAGCAATATTACAGAATATTAAAAATATTTCCTTCATCTTTTTACAGCACAATTTTGACATTTCTATTAGATTAACTAATCTCCATTTTCTAAGCCCAAAACGGAAGGATTTCTTCAAAATCCAATTAAAATACTCAAACTTTAAAGACCCAAAGGACCAGTTGTATGAAAGAGGGTTAATTTTTGAATCAAAAATATGATTGATTATTTCTTACAGAATGATGTACTTGACAGATATTTATCATTTACGCTTCTTCATTCCATAATTAAAACGAAGCGCATCGGAATAACCATCGTCCGGTAGTTCGATGATTTCTTGGGTAAGGAATTAGAGAAAAGGCGCAAAGTTAGTCTGTGTACAAAGTAGTATAGGGAGGATGCTGTCAGCCCGCGTTACAACATGCATCTACGCGGTTTTAAAACAACGATAATTAAATATAGCACATCCGCAAGACTATTCTGCTGAAAACTACTATGTAAAACTAAAGCGTAGGATTAGCTTCGCACAAATGCAATAGTAGCATTTTGCGTTATACGAAAATAGCCTACACGCCTCTGGTGTCTTAAATTACTGGCTAAGAGATCGTCTCGAGCAAAGATCACCTCAAAGCTAACGTGCACCGTTGTGCGTTTTCTACCTTCAAAACGAATCGTTCACCAGTATAAAAAACCAATTGCACTACTTTGGCTTATGGAAACGATAGCCATGGTGACAAGTAAAACAACTGTCCTCCAACCTGGTCAATGATTAATGAGCAGATTACTTCAAATGCAAAAACCGTTATTAACTAAATGTGCAGAATGCAAAACTTAAAGTTGAATTAAAACGACATCTTCTTAATTTTGTACATTACGGTAAAAACTGACATTTTCACGTGGTCTATTAAATTCTAGAAAAAGCTGGGTGTAACAGTGCATAAGGAAATCTAATACAATTTAAGAAGGTAAAAAGGATACCTTCTCTACAAGTAAAAAAATTAATTAAACTATTTTTTTTTACTAACAGTATTACAAGATCTACCTAACGTGCTAAAGCACTCAGGAGCACTGGGAGGGTTTAGGGATATTGTTAGGCTGCTGAGAAATGTTTATGGATGGCTGCCTTAAATTTGCTTAAGCCAAAGTTTGGAGGAAAACAGGAACTGGGTAGTGCATTACACAACTTGATTGCCGTGTGGAAAAATGTAGATTTCGCCCGTTTAGTGTGACAATATGGAATTTTGAGTGCGTAATTAGGGTGAATGGGCAAACAGAGTGGGCCTAGTGAAGATGGCTTGCAAAGGTATGAAGGAGTGTATTTCGGAGGCACACTTGCCATGGTAAGGCCAATAAAACAAGGAAAGAACCGAAACTATTCTTGTATGCCCAAGAGAATCTAGGTCAGAAGTCAGAGACGGGTCTTTATAAGCCTTATAGCTCTTTATGGATGCAGTTTTGCATATCAAGGGCGTTATACAGTAAAAGTACAGTTTAGATCTGTATAGAGAGCCCAGTTTACGGGCAGCCACTTTGCTGGGTGACAAAAGATTATCAACTTATAAAAGGTTCCATGATATAAACATCCCTAACATAGAAATAGACTTCAGATCTAAGCCATTCATATTTACAGCAGGAAATAATCGATCTTTCTTGGCGAACACAAGGCAACACTGGGTTTTGTCGGCGTTGAACGTGATTACATTATTTCTTCCTCGATCAAGGATACGTTCTAAGTCACTGTTGGCTGAGGCTGCCATTTTCACTATTTAATTGGTAGATAATTTTAAAAAAGGCATTTGCCATACTTTCAGAAGAACTTAATAAGTTGAGTAAACATTTGCTCCTTAATTTAAATCAAGTTAAGTTATTTACTCTCCCTTTTTAAACAAGTGAAGGCAATAATAAAAGTTTGTCATTTCCTTTTGGAAATGTCATTACTTAACCACTTGATGTGATGGTAGAGAAGTGTGTGCGGACTAGAGAATAGCTATAATATTTATTGGTTGATTTCATTAAAATATTATATAGACTATAATTCGTAGTCTAACCGGACGGACGGGTCGCCTCATTATATTTAGTAAAGATATATTGCAAAATTCGTTTAAGTAAACATAGATCCTGTTCGTACATAAATTAAAGATTAAGCAAACGAAAAAAGGTTTGAATCAAATTTACTATATCGTGAATTATGTTACTAAAACTAAAGTATTTATACCTTGAATAAAGAATATTAAGCTACACTATTTAACAAATGAGTAAAACAATGATGTAGGAGGGAGTGTAGTATTCGGGTTGCGTAAATGCACTTGCAGCATCGTAGGTCATACGGAAGTAGCTCGTACACAACACCTGGTGGTGTCTTCAATTACTGGACGAGGGAATATCTCTAGATGGGTAGTGCCACCCTGGCGACGGTTCTAACATCTATACAAGTACCACTGGGGTGGACGCAAGCGGAGCTGCGTCAAATGGTTTGACTCTGAATGTCCAGTGCAGAGTTAGAAATTACCTCGGAGCTTCACAGGTCCCTTTACCTCGCTTACAGGATTACTACAGAAGGTGTCGGTATCATAAAGCATCGTATATTCAGTTGAATTGAATTGATTAAGGCAGTCTTGGGTTAGCCCTCCATTGCGACAGCTTTGAGTATACGAATTTGTGATCAACATAAACCCAAACAAATAAAGGTACCGCGCCATGACGTGGGAGCAGTGCGTTTAGGGTTAAAAATGAAAGCCTTACCAAAAAGTAGTGTGCAATACGGTTCGCAATTATAAAAACTTTAATTACACCAATTTGGCTTTACGGAAGCTATAGTTTGTCACGGTGACATAGGCTTTGAATAAAGAATATCAGGTAGATTAGGCCATAAATAAAGAACAAGTAAGAGGAAGACGTAGTAACTGGCATAAGATTTGCTTTGATTAGGTTCAGTTACAGCATTTTAGGAAATCCGGAAAGAGCCCGTTCACAACACCTGTGGTGTCTTCAAGTACAGGATGAGAGAATACCTCGGGGGTCGCCGTCGCCAACTTGGCGACTGCTCTAACATCTTCTATACAATTACCACTGGGTTGGAAGCAAGCGGAGTTGGGTTAAATTGTTCCACTCAGGATGTTGAGCGCAGGGTAAAAATCAGCTGGGAGTTTCACCCCGTGTACAAGATTACTACAGAATCTGTCGATGTAATTCAATATTATAAAGCGACAGCCCTAAATATATGAATTTACGATCAAAGTAAATCCAAATAAATACTACGCCTATGGTACCCGAGCATAGCGTATAGGGATAGAAACGAAAGCATCATCAGAAGTATAAAAACTTCAATTACACCAATTTCGCTTTACGGAAACTATACTTTACCATCGTGACAGGTAAAATAAGTGCTCTCAAAGAGCAATTACCTAAAATGCAAAAAAACACGGTTAACTAAATTTGCACGATACGAAAATTAAAATTAGATTAAAACGTTACTGGTTTTTTTTTGTAAATTACGGTAAAATCAGAAATTTTCGAATTATTTACTAAATTCAAGTAAAAGAAACTGGGTGTAAAAGTGTATATGGAAATTTATCAATTTAAAAAGGTAAGAAATATTTTTCATACACGTAAAAAAAAGTTAAAAATTAATTAAACGGTTTTAATTAGCAGATAAGGTAATATATAAAAAATATTTGATCATGCGCTCCTTAATTTTAAAAAAAATAAGTTTTGCTGTCTTTTTTGATAGTGAATGCAGTAATAAAAGTTTGTCATTTCCTTTTAGTTTATTTTACTTAACTTGATGTGTTAGTAGATTAGAGAATAATTTGCGAAACTATAATATTTATTGGTCGATTTCATTGAAATATTATACATTCTATATCATGGTCTAACCGGACAGGTGCTTAGAACTCTTTTTGTGCAGTTTGCAATGTTTACATTTAGCAAAAAGACAGGAGACTAAGGGAGAGCGTAATTCCTCCTAAAAAGTTATCGTATTATCTAAATACGCATTTTTTATGTTGAATAATTCGTTTTAAAAAACCTAAATCCTGTTCGTACATGAATTAAAGATTAAACAAACGATGAATAAAATTTTGGATAAAATTCACTATATCATGAATTATTCTACTGAACTTGAAGGATAAATATGCCTTGAATAAAGAATATTAGGCGGTACTGTATAACAAGAATTTAGACTTAAGGTTAAAAAGTTATAATTACTAAACATGGAGATACTGTAAATTTAAATTATAATTTACAAATCAGTCACGTATGAGGCATGGTTAACGCAATAAATTTTAATTTACGAATTGAATTATAGTAAGATTAAAAAACCTTATAGGTTAATTCGTAAAAATATAGTGTAAACGAACTCAATTAAACGTAACGTATGTAATTCAATTCTGTAGATACAAAAGCCTAACATATGTTATTGTGAACGATTAATTTGCGTAACCGGATGCTGGAGCATTGCGTATTTATACGAGAATACATACTGGTCTATTAGGTAAATGTGTCTTAACGTCAATTAGTTTTGAGTATGTAGTACTTGTAAGTTGTTATCGATTTAGATATTTCCGTTGCTTTAGGCTTTTATACGTGAAATTAGGCACAGGAGAAACTTTTCTAAATATGCATCAATTATGGAAATTGTGTTTTCGTGATTTTGATAAATATGCATTACAGCTGTATTATAAATGCAACATAAATCATTCAAAACCTATTTCGTCTTCGGTATATGGAAATTCTGCATTAAATTGCCAACTGTTCTAACGTATCGTTGAAATCTCCAATTCAGGTTCAAATAAATATAAGTGAATACTCACGTGGAATTGCAATCCAATATAAGAAATAAGTTTCACTAATAATCACAATTTAGTTTAGCACAATTATTTAATGGCAAAATACAAAAAAGTCAGAGATTTCAATGCAAAACTGGAACAGAATCCTTAAGAAAGTAAAACCACGCGCAACTTGAATATTAATCAGAAGTTGCCACGGTCCGTTCAAATATTGACACGGCACTTCTTATCTTCACTGTGTACAAGTACTTGAATATCCAATGTTGACTTAAGTTTTTGACACTACTTTAATCTGCTTTAAGCAGTAGTTAACTTAAACAAACTGTAGTCTTCTGCAATGCAATGTTCAAAGAATTTCTACAAGAAAATACTATTAGAAGTCGAGATCGGAATTTAATCTTTAGTGGTTAACACACGATCTTAGACATTTGCAAACCGGAATAGAATTGAAGGTCACAGACATAAAATACAAAAAAACTCCCGGTAAACTTCGGTAAAAAGGCACTGACAGTTTTATTTTTAAATTGGACACTCGAACACTGACTCTAATTACATTCAATTATCGACAGCCATATTTGGTAATGAAGTTTTTGGAGCACGTCTTAAGTTGGTTTTAATGATCCCAATACAAGAAGAAACACACAAACGTAAAAAAACAGCACTGCACATGTACACTCTTTTGTTGTTTCGTTTACCACTATTAAAATTTTTATACGAGATTATTCTTCATAGCCTGTCGGTACGACCTTCTGATGCGGAAGTCTTTGACTTCTGCACGTTAGCGGTATACCAGAGTACACCGACAAACTGATCACCACCCACCGACGATGGACCCAGAGACCTACATTTTGGTCCCCTCCAAAGATTCCCCACTTGATTACGGTCCCCACTTGGCCATTGTGTCAAGATAGGTGTAAAAACTGGTATTCTATTTTCGATTTTATTTACATTAATTTTCTGCAATAATTAATGCAATACTCTAAATTAACATGGATTCGTTTAAGAAAAGTTTCCTAGATATAACACTGATTTTGTCATTTTATTTAACCGACAGCACTACTACATTTTACACAAAAAAAATGTTCATAAAAACTTGGATTTATATATCTCGTATATTCGAAAAAAATCCGATGTGTCATCTGTACAGGATGTCCCACGTAAAAACTGCGAAACTTTAAAGTACAGTTCATTTGCAATAAAAATGTTCCTATAAGCAGTAGCGTAACTAGAGCACAAAGGGCCCCGTGCAAGTCGAAAAATGGGACCCTAATTCCTATAACAGGATAAGGTTAAAAAAAATTTATCGTTAAAACTCCAGAGAGGAAAAAAGTTAATTGAAGTTTGTGGGAACCCAAAAGCTAAATATTCATTCGTGAAAGACATGCTCTGGTCCAGCTCCAGGATTTCTCAAATAAAATTTTTTATGGAATATGGTATTGTAGGAACATGAATTTTATTTACTTTGTATAAAAGTGCATTATTTGTGAGTTATAAGTTATAATTTTTTACGTGCTTTTAAGTCAGTAAAATTACCCATCACCTCATTTAAATCTAAATTTGACACTTCTTTATTTTCTATTGCCGCTCTTGTCCCATAGAATTCCGTAATTTTTTATTATTTTTACCTCCGCTGTTACTGCGGTAATAGGGATAGTATAAAAAAGCAAAATTGCCGTAAAAACGTCGACATATTTGCCCTCCAAAACGTTTTAATTGTCCATGACTGAATTAGATGATAAACATTTATAAATTGAACAGAGAGAGAGAGGTATTTATAACCTCTGAATGTTTATTTTGAAAATCATCGCATTTTTATCAATGCAAAATAATGTTTCGGGAGCTAAAAAATCGAAAACTTTGCAAATATCTCTCATTCTTACAAAACGTGAATCTAACTGAGCCATTATAATGTCTGTGACACTATTAAAAATCGTTATTCCAAAGATTTCTTTAGCATTTTGAAATAGATGATCAGGCGCTAACTCATCGAAACGTTTTTTTATTTTTTTCGCCGTTTCCACTGCCTTCCACATGAATGAGTCAAATTCCTCTCTGTAAATGTACAATTGGTTTTTAGCCCCTCCCAATGATTTACTTGCTTCGTCTCAATTTATGTTGACCTTTTATAAAATTTTTGATGCAAAATTAATGGTGTTCAATACTTTTTGCATCAATTCGCATAAAAACAGAAAGTCAAAAGTTGCAATTTTTGATTTTCCGCCTGATTTTGAATTTTTAAAATAACTTCTGATAGTGCTTTAATAATATCAAAATACCGATGTTTTATGGTGGAAATTGTATTTGTGCTACTCGACCATCTCGTAGGATTTAAATTTTTTCATGTCTGCTCTGATTCGCCCAAAAATTTGGATAATAAACCTCGCCGGTTAATAATGCTGCTTTCAAAAAAGTTATAAAACTCTCGAATCGTTGCAAAAGAATTCTGGATCTATATACAACCTCGAGCAGCATCATTAATGATCAAATTAAGATTTTGGCTAGCACAATCCACGTATTCGACGTTTGGTTGTACATATTTTATGTGCCTTTGAATACCGCTTTAAACTTCACTTATAACGTTGGCCCCATCATACCCTTGACACAGGCATTGTTCATATTTATACTTTTCTCGCCTAGTAACTTGCTGACTTGGGTGGCTAGGTCAGCTGCGGTGTGTTTGTAAACTAGATAAAAACCCAAAAATATCTCATCAATTTCGAGGTTTATTGCCTGTCTATTGTCCGATCTTGATAGGGTTGTGTACCGTATAATGATGCTTAGTTGATCCACCTTCGGAATGTCCTGCGTGGTATCCATTTGTTGGGCGAAAAATGGCGCTTTTCTAATTTTTTTGAGTAGCTGGTTTTCGAGTGTGTTACATTTCATTTTGTTTTGTTGGACTTAGATATCGTATTGTTCCTATTAAAAAAAAGTATTGCATGAATTTTTCAAATAAAGTTTGGATTTTCGCGTAATTAGTTACTGATCAGAAAACTAAACCTTTGGGCATATCCGATACATTATCGTATCTAGAAACTAGCTGCCTCTCAAAGTTAACGAACTTTTTACAATTGTTAGAGTAATGACTAATAATCATCGGAGGACCTGCCTCCAAAATAAATGTTCTTTGTGAAGTTCCTCTTCCAAATCTTTATTAATACTGGTTATTTTTTTGCCACAGTTTGTGTATTGAAAACTGTTCCATGTGTATATTTGATACACCATGTTGTTTAATTCGTTGCGACCACGAAACCCTGTACAAAAAAGATTAACCTTAAATAACGTGAAACGCGGCAAAAACCGGAGACATACAAAAAAAAAATAAATGTGAAATGTAATTTTGGTTGCGTATGGTAAACATGACTGCAATAACGAGTTCAAGAAAAGCCTGTAACGGTACACAAATGTTAATGAGCGGGAGTTACCGATATATGTGAATGTCTGATAAAACATATTTCTATATTAAAAACTTGAAATTAAATTTTTTTATTTTTAAAAACATTTTCTGTACGAATCTATAAAAAAAATACGAAAATATTTGACAAACTATAGGCCAGGGAATGTTTTATTCACACGGCCACATATGAGTATTTAATTCATAAATTATCAATATTTTACTGACCTGTACACATGGATAAATTTCTTACCGTATCAAACAATTAACACGGTTAGCATTAAACAGCATCAAGTATGGGTGAATAATACAACCGAAAACGATCTATTGGTCCATATTTTGTGATGGCTCTGTAGTAAGTGTCGGAGAAACATCGATTATTTTGAACTGGGTCCTTCGGAAACAGCCCTGAGGTCCCAATGGACCCATATTCAAAATTACGCGTTTTCCTGTGTACGCTAACATTTTGTTTACATAATTTCCCAAATCGTTTGAAATTTTCGCATTCTCCGTGACGGTGAGAATTGTGGAGCACAATGCTTCTACAATCGTTCATGGGGTACTTTCATCAATATGCACGCCGGTAGAAACCGGAACGATGATCGAATTTATTTCCGAATTTTTATCTGGAGATGGGATCACTATCATCAATTCAAATGTTTGAAATATCTGCTTTATTCAAAAAATTGTCGATTTTGGACAATTTTTTTGATACTGCTCTCTTGACGATTTTTTGCGCTTAAAAGCACCACTGGGAATTTTCTTTTTATAACCCACTCAGGTTACTATTTTTACCTTACTTTTTTTTGCATTTAATGTACAATTACAGACATAAATTGTTTTGGAATATAGGATGTGGAGATGCAAGTAAAAATCGCTAATTTAACATTGAACAAAAATAGTAATTGTATTATTCATAAATTAAGCCTTTTCTAAGCAAATAGTAATTGTATCCAATTATGCCAACCCAAGACAAATTACATGATTTTTAAGAAATGCTTAAATTTATTTAAAAGAATTTTGGGATAAAGAATGTTTCCATTCAATGTGCAAAATATTAAAATTTATTACTAGTCCTGTTATAAGTATGAATGGCTCAGTTCTTAAGTTTTCAGGGTCTATTACTCTGTTGAGCATGACTGTATCTTCAAATCTCTCATGGGTTGACCATCTTCTCTCAGCTACCAAAACAGCTGCTCGTAAAATAGGATTTTGTACAGATCGAAGCAGTACTTTACCTCTCGACAACTCCTTCTGCTGTATAAGGCCCAAATTCGGCCTCATCTGGAATATAATTCTCACCTCTGGGTTAGTGCTCCCCAATACGCTCTCGTTGATCGTATTCAAAAGAGAGCGATTAGGCTTATTAATGACCCGTCCTTAACTTCTCACATACAGTCCCTTGAGCATAGAAGGATGGTTTCAGTTCTTTCTTTGTATTATCGTTATTACAACGGCTATTGTGCTGCTGAATTATACTCTTTGATACTATCTCGGGCTATCTTTACGAAAAACACCCATTATCAGTATGCAGTGCAAATCTCCACATGTCGTACCATACGGGCGCAATCCACATTTTTCTACACGGCTTCTAAACTCTGGAATGATCTCCCTAGTTCCTGTTTTCCTCTAACTTATGATATGAGAAAACTTAAGGTAGCTGTTCATAAGCATCCATTGGCAATTCATTATCCCTTTATCCATCCTCCTAAGTGTTCCTGAGTGCTTTAGCACGATAGGCCTAATTTAGCCTGTTCAGGTCCACAATCATAAAAAAAAAGTCATATAATTTAAAAGAGGTTATTGCAGATTCACCATTTCCTGATCCCTTCCTAGATAAACAGTCTTTGTACTTAGTTATGCCGACACCGACACAAGGGGTTTGTGAATCTGAATCATTCTATCTACTTTAACAGAAATACAAGTTTTTATAAAGTGCAACTGCAGCACGGTATTGATATACCGAATAAATTTTACAACTTAATTACATTTAAAACACTATACTACTATAATTTTTTGGTACGCCGTAAGTACTAAGTATACACAAAGTTAAAATAACCTTCATGAAATTATAAAACCACCAAAAAATTTAGACAGATTTTTTTTAGTAATCTAAGTCTCAACTGAGGGCCCCCTGAGATTGAGGGCTCCCGTGCACCGCACAGGTTTGCACTTATGTAGTTACGCTGTTGCCTAACCTCAAAGATGTCTGAGTTATGAGGGTTTTTAGTTTTTTTAACGTTTTCTGACTCAATATCATCAAACGCATCCTTGAGATTAAGCTTAGAAACAGTGCATTTGAAAGACAAATGAACATGTACACTAAGGGTAGGAAAAATTAGTATTTTGTTTATGTTTGGTTAAAGCTTGGGTACTTCAAAGAAATAATTTAAAATTTGTCATTTTTCTGAAAAATTCAGGCTTGAATATTTCGGGTACGAGTTGGATTAGTACCGTGTAAAATTTGTAAACATTTACCTGGTGTTAGCTTCAAAACGGTATATTGCAATGCAATGTGGTCGTACGTGAAGAGGGGCTTTGCTATAGCAAATGCTGTAGTCTTCGGATTTCAGCCGTAACGCTATTTTCAGCATAAGGCAATATTTCGCATTCAATTCACAAAAAAGGTTTTTTTTTTAATCTAAACAACATGTAACCCATTATGTTCGTATTTTTACGAGTGTTACTCTTGTTACCATATGGTTACAATGGTCTCTCTGAGACTTAAATTTGGCGCAAAATTCAATTTGTAAAACTTTTAAGATTAGCAACAGTGTATTTAACAGAATGCTGAAAAGCTACTATCATTAGATCCATTCTAAGTGTTTAAAATGGTTTTAACTGGTAAATGGTAAATTGGACCAAGCAAGTGGTAAGCGTTATTATAATATTAAAAGCAGAGTAATGTTTTTAGGTCAAAGTGTTTAAAGATGAATAGTTATGCATAACTTCATTGCTCACCAGTTTCAAAACCATCAACCTGGGTTAGTGCGGTGGCCTTTTCTTGGTGTTACCATGTAGTCACACTAGTTCTTTGGACAAAAAGAAAGAACTATTGTTGACTTAACTAATTGATATATTTGAAAATCGTGATAACTTGGAAGTGTCCGAAACATGTAGCTCCCCCGAATGCAGCAATTTTAACAGATAAAGATATTTTTCCAGGCTTTTATTCCTACCTACCAGGGCTCATTCACCCTTGTTATTTTGAGGACTCTGCAGCCATTCAGGCTTAATCTTCCGGTTCCATTCGTAGATATCCGCAAATGTGCTGTATTTTCTTAGACAGCGCATCGCAGTCCCACAAAATGTGCATAATGGTTTCAGGTTCGTCACTGCAGAATCTGCAGGTTAGGGCTTCTGTTAGTTTCCTGTTCTTCTTAAATACGAAACAATTTTACATTTGGGTATATTAAGTGCAAGACAATTGTGGCTACACTAATTATGTAAAGAGGTGAGTTGCTTTTGAATCAAGTGACAATCAACGATTGAAGACACTGGAGAAAAAATCTTGATATCGTCAGCAAAAAACAACTTACCACATGTTATAACGCACGATAGGTCATTGATAAAAAGTAAGAATAGGAGAGGACCTAATGTAGATCCTTGAGGGACACCTGATGTAACTGATATTGGTTTAGAAATGAAATTGTTATAAGTAACAAACTGGGTAAGTTCTTCTAAATAAGTTTTAAAAAAAGATATCACCTTACATGAAAGCGTGTTAATATATAAAACTCTTAACCACAAGAAAAATACGACGATATAATATTGTTACGAAGACTTTAGCAAAATTATTTAAGACCCTAATAGGACGAGATAATTGGTTACATTACTGGGGTCGCCCCCTTTAAGAATGGGGCAATTGTAAGCCAGTTTACAAACATTAGGATAAGTACTGCTTGGTAGCGACACATTAAAGATAGAACAGAGGCAAACAGCAAGAAAATAAACGCAATCCTTAATTAGGAAAATAGGTATTTGATCAGGATCAACGCTATTCCTAATTTTAAGTTTACGTATAGCCGCTACAACTTTGTCAATTGAGATTTCCGGAATGGAGATGCTAACAGTTCTAACAGTTGACTGGGAATATACCCAGCTACAATATTGTCTAAATGCATCAACAACTTTGGAGGGATTGTCAAAGGTGAGATTAGCATACTGTACTGTGTTTGAAATACGAGTAGAGCCTCGTCTAGCATTTATGAAGTTCCAGAAATATTTCGAGTCCGAAGATGTTGAATTTTCAACCTGTGAGAGATCGCATCGAACGGTTTTAGTTTCCCCTGTCTAGAAAGTTCGTCCGCTTCTTCGTTTCCTTCGACTCTCCAATATCATACCCAACCAGTTATGATAAATCCTTATGGCCCGATAGCGCTTTTAAAGCTATCTGTCTATCTGGTAGTATAAAGATGCGCTTATATGTATAGTGCTTCCTTTTATTTTTCTGCACACATTTCAGTATCACGTATATCTACGTTTGAAATACGGTAGCCACAAAGTGATTCTCTCGCATAATAGACGTCCCATCCAACACCTGCATCGCTTTTGAACCGTCAGCGTACCGGACAAGGAATTTCCTGGTTCTGCTTACAACTCTCTACTCCATTGCTAATAGTTAGCTTGAAGAGTCTGGTTTTCAACCTTTTGTTATCATGTGGTGAGCTCCCATTTCAAGTATGGGATTGAAGGAGAGGACGGCTCATCAGAAATCCCATTGCGGTGGTAGGCGTTGAATTAATTGCCCACGTTATTCCTAAACATTCTGTATCTTGCATAGTTTTAATTTTGCTGTTTCCTGGCTGGCTTTTGCTTTTTACACCAATGCCGCTTATATTAGTGCTAGTCTGACTACTGTAGTGTATGGCCAGTATACCATAGTTGGTTTTAATCCCATGTCTTATAGGTGTGTCTTATTATGGCGAGTGTGATTTCTGCTTTTCTGATGACTTTATCAATGTGTCGTTTCCAGGTAAGCTTGGGGTCTATAATGACCCCCAAGTATTTTACTTCCATCGACAAGTTAATTAGCTTTTTGCCAAGAAGAGGACCGGGTTCCCTATTTTTTTTGTGCTTGAATGGTACTACTGTGGTTATTTTGAAGACTGACTTTCAAGCCTTCCTTTTTGAGACCACTCGAACATTCCATTAAGGGTGGTTTGCTTACTGCAATCATAAATTTCTCTTCTGCTAAGATGAGCAGATATTCTGGATAAGCTAGATATATAAATCATTCGTTGCTGAGTTCTCTCAGTAGCCCGTTTATGACGATACTCCAGGGGCTATAAAAATCCCTCTTGCAGACATCCCTCTTATGCCCAGGCCGCCAAGGTTTCCCCCAGCATTTTTACATGCACTACTCCACTCCTTCGCATGCAGTCTATCTACCTGCAGCAGATGCCCTCTAGACTTCGACTTCTCAGGCCTGAGCTGATGGAGTTAAATAACGTGTGATCAAGGGCTCCTTCTATGCCCAAGCATATCCACAGAAAGATCTTTTTGTGCTGTAAGGTATTCCCAACTTTTCTCACGAAGTGATAAAGTGCTGTCTCTGTTTACATTCCTGCTCTATAGGAAAATTGGTACTGGTGTAGAGGTTTTGTTAATAATATGTCTATTGAGTGGTTTTTCCATTGCCTTAAGTACAAATAACGTAAGAGATATGGGACTTCATTGCTAGACCGGCTTGCACAATAGAGTAAAGTGCAGTAATTGGGAGTTCTGGCCCCTCCTGTAATATTGCCAAGAAGGTTTTTCAGGTCCCCGTCTGGTTAAAGCCATAAAGTGGTTTGATCAAGTCGAAGGTCCATTTAATTCTATTAAAGATAATCACCTTTCTGTTAGAAAATCCGCTTTTGATGCACTGTAGCTCATGGCACCCAAGTCTTCGGTTTGTATCTTGTCAGGCGACTGATTAATAGTAATTCCTAACCAGAAAAGTGTACCCGAAGAAGTTCGTTCACAGCCTTCTGTACTCGTGTGTACACCTGTCTTTAGCCGCCTTACTGCGGTGGAGATTTATCTGAACCAGCCTTATTCCCATTTTCGGTAGATGTTTTTGTGCACTTGACAGCTTTTTGGTCTGCAGTCCAAAGCTACCCATCCCTGCAGCTGCTCCTGGCACATCAAGCGACGGTTCATCACGTGTCTAATCCCCGTACCTGAGATGTGTCAGAAGGTCGTCGAGAAGAGTCTTTTGTTGTCTGATTCTGTTCTAAATATTCTTCTAATACTTTGTGGTCTGCCATATTGTTGTATGGAGGAAGAAAGGTCACCACGATGGGAGCCTCCTACTATCGTGGAAGGTAATTAAATATAACGGGGTTACACCTGGTACCCCGAGGTGGGGTCAGTAGTGGCTGATCTTATATATAGTCACGCACTTCTTGACCTGACCCACTGCACCTAGGATTTAGAATTTTTATTGAGGTTTTTGGAGACGACTAGCGCACAGTCGTACCTAATAGGGCATCCCGGACTTGCCACACTCGTATACACTTTTGACGACGCACTCCCTGGGACGATTATAAAGGGAAAAGAAAAGATTTCCCGCCATTGGGAGTACTCAAAGGGTAAGAATTGGAACGAGTGTTCCGAAAGGAAAGAGTTAAAGTAAGGAAAGCCACTAAAGACGGGTTTGAAGTATGTGATATTCTAGCTAGGGGAACGCAAGCTTACCAACATTCTCCTCATTGATTGCGAGGCCCTGCGTGAACTAGTGTTCTCCGAGACAATAGCTTCTCCAGGATTAGTGGACAATTTATCAGGCCGCTAATTATCATAATAACAACCGCGGTATCAGGTCCAATATTAATGTTGTTCACCAACGCTTTGAACAATTAGAACCTGACATTTCGTTTCTATTTGAAAAACAAGTCTCCTCTGAAAACTTCGATCCACACGACCTTCAATTTCCCAATAACATCTTCGCTCTAACTTTCGATGCAAAGTAGAAGAGTACATATCTCAAAAATAACATCTCTCGTAAGAAGATTTCTTCAATGGAGAATGAAGAATTCGACGTGATTTGGTTTAAACGTTCTGATCATCCTAAACTTGTGAAGTTATACTTCACAAGACTTCTTCGATTACTTAGGAAAGTCTCAGTTTCGATCTTGCGGTATCACAATTCTAGGAGATTTCAATGTTCATAATTCTAGTTTGCTACTACTACTAATCCTGCTGGTCATAGTGTAGATACAATTACTATTTCATCAAACTCATGTGTTAATAAAACTTCAGTTCTTTCCCCACTAGGTTTAATAAAAATAACTGCTGTCCCAAACTTCTTTGTGGTTCACAATACCGATAGAAACTTGTGGTGATTTAAATCAGCCATATGGAATGGATCCTTTTGTATCTTTGGTTCAGTAGTGCTTATGCTGATGCAATATCTTTCAACAATCAGTCTTATACGGAACGGAAATCTGATAAAATGATGGAGAGCCATGCTGAATGCGTTGGTTTTAGGAATATCCGCAACAGAAAGTACAATAAACTAGTTATATCTTCTTTGGGTAGTCGTAATTTTAGTCTTTACCTAAATCGATGATTCTGGGAAAGATGTGCCTATATAATGAGGCGACTTTCCGAGGCGGCATCTCAGCTACTG
Organism: Vesta saturnalis; assembly: GCA_036346205.1. NCBI lineage: Eukaryota > Metazoa > Arthropoda > Insecta > Coleoptera > Lampyridae > Vesta > Vesta saturnalis. Next base: position 4,819,991 of record JARFJB010002353.1, on the reverse strand, counting down.
TCCTAAAGAAATGTTCCCTTGAAGTAGTATTAGTCCTATTTAAGCTTTCGAGTCACTGTCACTGTTCCTAACTGGTCTCCGGTTTTTTTTCTTTGCAGCAGAGCTGTATTTACCGTTCTCGATGTTTTTCTTACATTTTCATTGTATGCCTTTCAATTACGTGCATAAATTTATTTTTACTTTCTTATACTATTTTTATACACACCCTCTTTAACGAGTGTGCTAGTTGGAATTTTGGCGGATTATTATCTTTCTTTGGCATTCTTCCTTTTTCAAGCCAAGGAAAGCATTTCTGTAAGACACTTGATAACAACTTGGTTTAGAGGAACAGTCAATGCCTTCTTCCTTCAGATCTTCAACATTAGAATTATCATTTTTTACATTGGCTTCCGTTTCCTCTTGATGAGTAGGATTGACATCTTTGTATTAACGGGTTCATGTTCAGGTGCAAAAATTCTGAAAGCATAAAATCCGTTTCGTCAAACATACTTAGATTGCAGGGGAAATTTTCTTGATGCCCTTTTCAACGGTATCCATCTTCTGGAAGCCTTGCAAAGAAGTTCATTAGTTTCATATAAAGTTATAGAAACACGAGGATAATAGTTTATGTAGAAATCCCACTCACGAAAATATTTCTTGTTTAGGAGATAAAAAAACATAAATCAAGGGGATGCATGCGTTCACTGGAATGGAGAGGCAATGCAGGAGGTGTTATATGATTTTCTCTAGCTTTATTAACTCCATTTAGTTGTCTATGACTGATGTGACCATCAAGAATTAGTGGAACAAAATTTTATTAAGAGGGTTTGGTACACTTTATGAAATGATCGAAATACAGTAGAAAATGCTCGCAATTCATCCATCATACCTTGAAGTACTTGAACTTGTCCCTTTAAGCAATGTGGGTGACATTTTTTTCTTGTAAACAAAAAGAAAGGAGGTGTATAATTTCATGCGGCAGAAACTGCGCCAGAAACTGTAATATTTAATCACCTCTCGCCGCTAAAAATTTGTTCAATTTGTTTTGTTCTTTTTTTGTTAATATTTTGCACAGCTTTTGCACCGCACTAATCCAGGTTTCATTATAATTGTACATATTATTTGGCGTAAAATTTAATCTTTTTATCACTTCTTCAAGAAGATCAAAAATTGATTCACTGTAGTTCTGTTAAATCTATTTGTCAAGTAGTGTTAGTCTATGAAACCCCTTTTTCATATCAAGAAGGTTTTGCATTAACAGATTTTTATCTCGGATCGAAAAGAATGATTTGAAACTACCCGGACAGGGGTCTGTAACAGCAATATCCGCATTTGTTCTACCACCTTATTAGGAACGTTTTAGGAGTACTATACTTTATCCAAACCAACCTTACACTCGTGACACTTTGCACTCCATTAATTGTAGTTGTAAACATAAGTAAACTCAAATATTCAAAATTAATCATGGCAAGGGACGTATAGGACAAGGTCCCCAGTGCCCCGTATACCCCAAAAATGAATATAACCACACTTTTTCTCTTTAAAACAACAGCTTACTTATATAGAAAACCAGTTGGTTGCACAATGTTTAATGTGAAAAGAGAAGTTCATTACCACACAACAATTTTCTAAAATTGCACACTACAAAATAATAGAATATTACAAAGAACTTACCTCAAATTCGCTTAAATGATCATAAAACACATACTCGCTTTTATATACGCTCAATACTATGTCAAACATAGAACTCGGAAGTGCCTACCTCTAGCAATAGACACGACGGAAATACACATTAATTTTGAAATAAGTTGACTGGTTGTGAAATATCCATTAACCATTGTGCCCACACGATGTGATGTTTCGTTTGATAATTTAAGGCTTAGCCTTAATTAATTCTTTTGCCCACGTCTGGTTCGCCAAATTGTAATGTAATTTGCCTCACAATGGAGAGCCAATTGTAATGTTTCACCGATTGATATAAACCTACTCGAGCCTTACATTCGGTGGTAGTTTGCAATGTAACTCCTTCGTGATGGTCGTCTCACAACGCAATTTGAATAAATGATCAATATTGCTATTTAATATTTGTTCGGTTAGTAGCGAGTCTACTTCAACTATGAATCAATCTATTTTGACCTAACTTTATAACTTATTGGTTTAAATATGTAATCGTATAATGTTCAAAATTGTAAATTTATGACATAAATAAAATATTATTGTTAAAGCAGTCCGAATTAAATAAAGTCACCAAGGCTGTCAGTTACTATAATATTAATTAACACCAGTTTACTTTGGGGTTCTATTCTTCCTTTAAATTAAAACACTTGGTGTTTTAATTTCTATCCGTGCCATCGACAATTTAGGTATAATGAAAAACTCAAAAAGTTAATTCCAATATTCAGCAAAAAAATATAAAGCAAAAGTTATGAATATATTTCCAGTATGCAACCATAGAATCATTCAACACACCATAAAACATGAGATACCTTTTACTGTTGAAGTACAGTCCATTATCGATTACTTCTTGATTATATTGAGTACTTTACTAAGATTACTTGCCAATAAGTTGTAGTTTCCATTTTTCGACCACCTTATTCGTCATTGGTTTCTTGACAAACCAAATTAGTTCCATTTATTTCTTCATATATCCGATTCAACTTGCTTGAGTTACTGTCAGTTGTTTTCTTGTTTAAACAATTTAGGTTATAATATTTTTTTTACATCAATCGATTTTACCATCCCAATTTAAGATATAATTATCTAAACTAATTATATTTACTTAATTTATCGCTAGTTTCCAAATTTAATGGCCGTTAATAATCCTTAAACCTTTCGATTATAACTAACAATTGTAGACCGACCCAATTCTTCATTAAATTTATTTTGAATGTATGTGTATTATTTATTTGTACATACTGACTTCATTGAAGATTAAATCTAACCAATTTTAATTATACAACTTTAGGTAAGCTTCCTTGTATCTCACTTAGATTTTATGTTAATAAATAACACGAAATTTATTTGGGAACTCTTCCAAAATGTCCGCACTCGGTTTCAATGTTCAACCGCTTTGACTTTGAAAATTTACATATATCTGCGACCTTACTTATCAAAATATGCTCTTTTCATTGTTACTTAGTTTTCTACAATTTTTTGGCATTTTTGCCAAATTTACGATTTCATTAACCTTTTTTAATCTCCTACTGTAATTTAAAACTGAGTTTCCGCAACGCTATATTCAAACAATACATATTAATGTATTAGTAATTCATTTTCAACTACTAACAGTGGCGTAGCTTATTTTTTATCATTGAAATTTGTCAAAATGTACATTAGGGTAGGCCGAAACAGCTTACCAATTCAATATTTGGAAATTGGATTTGGAATAGTTATAAAAACTTGCCTTCTTCAGTTGTAAAACAAAAGTTTATTTTGGACTTTTTGAATGTGTGACGTCTTTTGCTCTCTACCGTGACATAAAGAATTGAAAAAGAAATAAAATAAAAAATTTGGAAATTTTGGTTTGGAATACCGCCCAATATTTTGTGATTAATAGCGCAAAGAAAAATCTTATTTATAATATTTTTACTGTAATTGAATTTCTCGATTATTACCATCACTAATACCTTCCCATTGTTATGTTGACTAACTTACTCAGAAATATTTCAAGAAAAATTACCAAGTACACTTCTGCCCCCCCCCAACCTGTTATTACGAGGTGGAGTACTTGGTTAAATGCTACTACTTTCTATGCAGAATATTTTAATAAAATTAAAGAAGTAACTGTAGATTTATCTGGTAGTTCAGCAGCAATTATAGAATCAAAATAAGTGTTACAGAATTCTGAACTACCACAGCAGTTAGCATTTATTAAAGCCAATTATAACCCTATCGTCGAAACAATTTTGAATTTAGAAGAACAGGGAATGACTTTGACGGAGTCAGTTGAATTAGTCAATAGTCTCAAAAAATCGATCGGCGGAGTTACTGGAAAAATTGGAAATATCATTGAACAAAAACTTAGTGGTGTTCTAATTAAAAATGAAAGATTTAACATTCTTGAAAATGTTTCAAAAATTTTACAAGGTGAATTTGTGCTAAGTAATGTAGATCCTGCAATCATTTTTGTTTTAAAATATGCGCCCATTACATCTGTAGATGTAGAGTGCAGTTTTTCTATATACAAGAATATGTTTTCCTATAGAAGGCAATCGTTTACTATCCAGAATTTAGAAAAATATATAATTATAAACTGTTTTGGTAATGTAAATAACAATAAACTAAATAATTAATGATTTTTATTGTCTGTTAATGTCTTATTATTGTATTAGTTAATCTCTTTAGTCATTAGTCATTAATATTATAATTATTGTGTGTATTGTATATGTATTATTTTAAAAATAAATGTATAAAAATATTTTGTTCACTATTGTATGTAAAATTTAGTGCATATGCTGCATATTTTTGTGCATATTTTACTGAATCAAGTGCATATTTTAAAGAGTATAACTTTTGCGTTTGGGTATTAAAAACTGTATTATGAGTGCCACAAAAACTTTTTTTACAAGGAAAAGTACCGACTGCCCTTTGTTAGGTACACCCACGTGCTACCGTCACAGTAGGAAGTTTTAATGTGTTTTTTGTGGATACGGTATGATTTAAGAACTAACCGGTTTTAAAAAAGAACCGACAGTTTTCGAGATATCGAATGTACTGGTCGATACAATTTTGACCTCGTGGGAAAACGCGTCAATTCCTACAATAAGTCGTAAACGTGTATTGTAGCTTATTAAATCGCTTCGCGATAAATATCTTAAGCTTCTACGATATCCGAAGTGTAAAAGAAATAAAAATTATGACTTAACACTTATAAAGAAGACATTCGTAAACTATTCGACATTAGTGCTTGTAAATGTGAGAACTTAGACAAATGTTATTTTTGTAAATCAAATAAAATGCCTCCCAAAGAACGTGTTTTTATAGTAGACCAACGCGGTCCTAGAAAAATGGGTATGGGATCTGTCGACGTCAAGGGAACCACGAAATCAGTAAAAAAGATCAAAAGACATGAGAGAGAGGGTTCGGCTACTTCAGTTGCACGTTTAGATGTAAGGGGCCTCATGAAGCGAAACTCAGTAATATGATCTGGATAATTCAATAACCATTTGTAGCTATTATCTGGCGCAAACTGTACACGAATAAGATCGATTTGGCCTCTTTTATTGAAATCCTCTGTAGGTACTGGACAAACAACTATGCCCGTTTTCTGGAAGCTTTCTTTCTTGATGCATGTTTTGCACAGCTTAAGAAATGCTTTTATTGCAAACACAGGAATAAGGTACTGGTCTTTAAAGGCGTAGATAACTTTATCTCAACTGCCATGACCAGTTGATATACGTGTCTTTAATATATAATTATAGTATTCTTCGCTTGGAATAATCTGTACAAGTGGCGACGAGAGGGTTTTTTTGTTTTAAGTTGAGAATTTTGTTATCACCTACCTTCACACAGCCATATTTTTGGCCGTGATGATACTGTGCATTTGAAGGCTCCCGTTTCTGAGGTTTAGAAAGCGCAAATTCGTCTACTAGTCGTGACACATTTTGAATCCTTTCCAATGTCGGCAATGTCCATTCCAGTTTTTGTTTATTGTCACATCGACTGCCGTAATATATATATATATATATATATATATATATATATATATATATATATATATATATATATATATATATATATATATAGTTCTTCGTAAAACTGGTCTTTCGATACAATGTTTTCATTGGAAGGCTGTGCGATATCTAATTGGTTGTCGCCCATTATAGAATAGATGTATCACAACTATGAGATGCAATTAGTAAAAAAATTTCCCAGCAAACAATAAGCATTACCTACAATTTAATCAATACACGCTACACAAAATATGTGTAGTTCTGGTAGTTTATGAAAGGTTTAGAAAAATTAATAATTATTCACTGCAAAGCTCACAAAACACGTGGAACCCGAATGGTTTACCGGATAGTACAAACCTGCCGGTGAGGCGCTACAGTCGCCTTTCGTCTGAAACTCCGTGAAACGATCATCGCTTACAACTGTACCAACAACTACTCGAAAATTTGTAAATTTCCGTAATCGGAGATCATTAAACTCGGAAAGTTGTCAGAAATGTAGTTATCTTACAAGTATACTAAGATGGCTCAGCCGGCTTACAAGATTCCTTAAATCCATTACGAAAAATGTGAATTTTATAGTCGTTTGACAAATTTCCAGGCGCTTACAAATTTCCTAGGAAACTTGTAAGTTGTATATTTATTTAGATAAATCTATTGAGGATGCAATCAATCAATATAGGACCTTATTAGTTTAAAAACTCTTTGATTTAGTCAAGCTTTCGCGAAAATTTATTTTCATCATCAAGACAACTACAAAGAACAATGTTACTATTATTTAATAATTAATGTTAAACTTACCATCGTGAGGATTATAAACGGTAGGAAAAAAGTGAAAGAACAATAATAGTAATAGCAATAACTTCAAAACTTGAAATTGACAATATAACGAAAGAAAGTATTATGATCTAGGATAAATTAAAAAAAAATGAATACTTAATGTATTCATTTTTTTTTTATTTATCCTAGATTTAACATTAAGCGAAAATAAAGAAAAGGTAAACATTAATCTGGTTTAGTTTAAAACGAAAGAATATAGCTGTAGATGTTATTAAGTTTATCAGTATCTAATTTTTTCTTTAAACTGTTTCTGCAGTTATTAATACACACAATTTCTAAAAATATTCTTTTAGATAAAATATTTACATTGTTTTAGGATTTTAACATTATTATAGTTCATACAGTGATGTTCGTTTATAACATGTTCAGTTAAGGCACATGACTGGATTTTACTTTTAGCGTGACTTTTATGAGATACTATTCTACATGATAAATTCCTAGAAGTTTGCCCTATATAACATTTTTCACAATTAACGCAAGGGAGGGAGTACACAGTATTAGACCGTTCTAAGGTTAATGAAGGAGATTTAATTTTTTTGTATAAACAATAAACAGCTTTAATGTTTCTGATAGTAATTTTAATGGATTCAAGGAACGGGACCTACAAAAAACAATAAATCCGAGAAAACGAAACTACACAGATCAACGCGAGCCAGCACCTGAAACGCTACTTCAACACATGGAGGACGTGGAAATTTAAAATTCACCATATGTATATATATATATATATATATATATATATATATATATATATATATAAATTATTTTACACAAAACTAACAAAGTCTTGAACAACAACAAAATATTACACGTGTGAACACCCGTGGTGCAGTTAAATAAAGCAACTAAACTGTATTAAACCATTCCCCAGAACTATTCCTGTCCTATTTTAAATAGCAATATTCTGCCTAATTTAAATGATTCACAAACGCTTAGGATCTTAACCGATTCACGTCATGTTTTACATGACAATCATACTCCCAGAATTCTACTTCTTACCACCACCAAACTCCAGTACTGCGGAAAACTACAATGTACAGTATTTCAGTACCAAAACCTCAACCTGGTGTAGTTTCTATAAATGCATTTACAAAACTGGTAGCTATATTTTTTAGCTCGGCCGCACGGGATTGTTGCTGCACCAGTCCTCACTCATTTGATTAGTCGTCTCTTACGACAATCAGTGGCCTCTGCTGTAGTAAAATTCTAAGACCGTCACTACACAGCCATAGGTTCAAGCCTGTCTCACTTAAATTCAATACTGAATTACAATTGTTTCTACAAAGAAAAAACAATATTTTGACCGAACAAAATGTGCACTTCATGATCCTATATGCCCCTCTGGTCTTCTTTATTCTGGCTTTCCCTACATGTCGTAGTTAATGGCTTCTTTTCAAAAGAAATTGACATTAATGCGGGCGTGATACAGAGATCAGTGATAACTCCTACAATTTTCTGTTACTCGATCAATTGCTTTGCTCACGACAGCTCATTTCATTGAAGTTCATTTCAGTCTTCTCATAAGAGTAATCTTTCTCAAATGAAGACATTAATGCTGAAATGCCCATTTTAGTCAAGAAAGACACTCGACGTATCCTTGAATGGAGAAGTAATAGTCTAGTTAAATTTGATGCTAATAAAACTCAGTGATGCCTTGTTTTCGCCAAAAAAGTGCAAAGTGTTGTAAGTATAAATTGGCCAGATCTTACGTTTGGAGACCTCACTACTATATTGGAAATAACTATCATAACGGACTTCTGAATTTTGGATCGACTTTCTAGTTCCTGCTTTCCACTTATCATATGAATGAAATTTAAGGTACAGGTACAGCTCGATAATACACAATTCCCCTACACGTATTTCCAAGTGTTTATAACTTAAGAAAATTCTAAAGTACACGAGTCGTCGTAAATTTATTAAACACAACAAATATTCGAAAATATGCAAAGGCTAATTTCACTTATCAGAAGGTGTAACCAGTTAGGCACACAATTGATACAAATAAACGACAAAATAAATTAAACAGTGGATATATATTGACCAATTCGTATGTAAATATATACTACGACGTGGTTTAAAGAAACCACCAAAAACATCAATACGTTAAGACTAAAATTCCTAACACTAAAAACAACAAAATGGCTAAAGTTCGATTACCTTCCTTTCCTCTGAATGAAGCGTAATTGACGCAACAATAAAAAAAATGTACTTGTCTTATACAAAATTTAAATCAAATTCTTACGTATTACATTAATTAATCCTTTCTCGATGCGGTAGTTGTAGTCCATATGATCTGCTTTCGGTAATCCTTTTTAAATTCTTAGATGCACTGTGCATAAAACACAAGAGGTAGCTGTATTCGCCCTACGCACTCGGCTGCAGTACTCACTAACGCAGTGTCTATGGCTTGTTCACTTGCATGCCGGGTATAGGGGCCCTTTAGCCAAATATCACATCTCCTTATACTGTGATGTTTGCCCTTTCAAAACGTTTACCACAATGGAAAATGGTTACTTCCATATACACATTAAAATTATTATTTGCTTTTATACAATCAATTTGGTATTGCTAACGATTTTACACATTTAATGGCAATGATGATTCACCAATAACTTAACTAAATTTTACAAACTTTTCTTTCGGTGACTTAAATGACTACTTTCTTTATAATAATATTAGACTACGCGTCCCACAATTGAATACTAATAACAAAATATTTGCTATGTTAACTTCTAATCTGCCTAAGCACTTTTTATTCCTTGAATAAAATCACTAATATTTTCCTTCAACTCATAATATATTAAATTATGTATTTGTGAATGTCTATACGATTTATCCCCTTATAGGTTAATGCAGTCGCTATACATGTCCTACTAATACTAAAATTTTCACAAATAAACTCCTACACTACCCATTCAAATGGTTATCACGCGCGCGCTACTTTTACTCAAGCTCTGCTTGAACTATCTAAAACCTCTAACCAACTAGCTAACTAACTCCTCAAATATGACACTCGCTTATATACCTTTTGCCCGCCATATTGCCAATACGTCTAAACAAATTCGCGCTAAGATCAAAATTCACCTATATCAATGAAGTATTTCGTGCGTTTCTTTGTCGCGTCATTCACACAGTAGATTAACCAGATTATATCTCAACTTTCTAAGCAAATCTCGCATTTGGGTGAATTTTATTTTCGCACAACTCTGTATCAACTTCATTCTTGAACATACCTTAAATTTGTCTATTGCACCATATTACCAAAATTTCCACAAACAAAAATATGCATACTTATTCCTTTCTGCACGTTGGTAAAATATCAATATATCATAAACTCACTCACTCATACGTCTACACCTATTTCTTTAGTCCAAATTTCTTTATACACGGTAGCAAAAGAATTTACTCAAAACATTATTTGTCATCCAAATTTAACGCTTTCAACACGAAAATCTTTCTACAGCATTCACACGATAACCAATGCCTCACTAAATTCTAGTACCGTATCAATTACGCATACACAAAAAAAATTATTTTCATGCAAAATAACTTCAGCTACATTCATGTTACATACGTTATCAAAATACTACAAATACACGGTGCATCAAAATAACCTTACAAATTACAATGAATTAAATCGACCTATGTAAATAAATATACTTAGCAGTAAAAGTACAATATGTGTACAGTAATAAAGTTTTAGTTTTCTATACATGGTGGTAGACCGATAGCTTTTGTGGTGGTGTGAAGTATGTGCAATATAATACAATCTTCTCAACAATGACGTAGGTTATGCTTGGTTACTTGCAACGAACAGTTAATGAGAGGCGATCAAAGAAAAATCTATGGTTTGGATCGTTTCCCTAATAAAATTGGTGTATGAACAAAAATGTTCCACATCACAGGCTACAAACGATGTCTTATGCCGGCCATCTATCAAATAGTTTTTTTTTGCCCATGCAGCAAACAGTTTTGACCGTTTTCCCAATTAAGTTGATATGTAATGAAAGTTTATCGTATTAGTAGTTTTAAAAGATGACTAACGTGATAAATCCATAAAATCTTGTTTTTGCTCATGTATTAAATAGTTTTGCATCTGTTTTCCGAAGAAAATTGGCGCATAAAAACAGATATTATACAGTGCAAACCCCAAAACGATAACTACAAAATTTGTTTTATTCTTGTCTGCCGACCAAATAATTTTGACCATTTTTTCTAATTGATATAAAAATAAAGATATTGCTTGTCCTAAAAGATGACCAACAAGGTAAACACATAAAATTTTGTTCTTTCCCATCTTTCAAATAGCTTAGCTGTTTTTTGTACGAAAGTATGAGTACGAGTAAAATACCCGCAGATCGCAAACGATAAACAGCACTGTCAAACTGTAATATTTTGTTAATGAAATAGGCGTGCATTACCAACCAACACTGTCAAACTATAAAATTTGGTTTTTGTTCACAGAGAAAGCATTTTTGACCGGTTTCGGTATAGAATTAGTGTAGATTTGGGTTTATGCAATGTACCCTATGATCAAAAAGTTTGAAGAATTGACAAATAAAAGTTTTTTTGTTAACTTTTTGGTACATTTATTTTATCGCCTTCAAAATAGCATCGATCTAACCGCGGTGCACATACACCAACGTTTAACCCACTCATTTATACACTTTTTTTATAGTCCGAAGAATAAATGGCTTTCAACTCCTTCGCCGTATTTCATCTATGCACGAAATTCTCTTTCCACGAAGTGGTAATCTAGGTTTTGACAAGAATAAAACACCAGAGAGTGTCATTTCCGAATAATAGAGTGCTCGTTGGATGGTATTTACTACGTGGTTGGTTACACAGTCGGCCATAGTGCGTGCTATATGGGAGAGAGCGTTAATATGGTGCAACATCCAATAGTTGTTTTACCTTAATTCCGGTCGTTTTCTACGCACAGCCTGATTATGGCGAGTTAATACTCCTTTTTAACCCATTGGCACGTAGTCATAATTAACAACGCCTCGATAATCAAAGATAACTGTGAGCATAACGTTGATTTTTTATTCATTTTGACGCGCTTTCTTCGATTTTGGTTCATTTTCATAGCGCCACTCAGATGGTTGTTGACTCGTTTCGACATCATATTTGTAAACCCACGTTTTGTTATAGGTTTCAGTATGGTAGGATCATTTGATACCTCTGAAATTATATCCTGGGCCACCGCCTTTTGGAACTTTGAACAAATCCCAGGTCTTTTGGAAAGTTGTGCTGCAACGCGTGGCATGGTCAAAATAATCACCACAATGTGCTGCGCCGATTCATATGCGATGTTGTGCTCATCTGCTTCTCTGAAGTTTGCATGACGCTTTTTCACCACGGTTACTTTAACTTTTTTGACGTCATCATCGGTTGTCGATGTCAAAAGCGCATCTTCAACATCTTTGAGACTTTTTTTGAATGCCGAATATCACTCGTGTTTTCGAAAGAACAGTAGGCTTTTGTGGCATTTTCAATGCAACGGCGCAAAAAAAGGTTGCATAATTACCCTAAAAAATTGTTATTAAAATTATTTTATTTCTTTCAATTACCGCTTTGTAGGTTGTATGTTATATGTTTTCCACACCAGATATTTGCAACTTTGCAAAAATTAAAGTCATTGTCTGATACTTTTATCCACCCAAGGTGAATAGTAGTCGAGAGTTGGTATGTAAGCGATGACACCATACCTCAGACTGCCTACTCCTGGTACTTTTAACTAGATTTGTTTACAGCCGAGCCGTCATTTTCAACGGACTCATTGAGATAGGAAAGCATGTTATATGTGAACCAAAACCTAATCTCTAGTATTTTTGTTTAAAAATTCTTTGATTTTCTATGTGAATTAAAATGAAAGTAAATTCTTTAAAATATAGACAAGGATCCTTTTTGGAACGTTGAAAGCCATAGTTTATTAGTGGTTCATTAATCATTGTATTCCAACATTTAGGTGATTGTCGCAAACCGTATAAGGCCTTTTTTAATTTACTAACTAAATTTTTACTAGAACTTTTTAAACCTTCTGGTTGCACCATGTTACAGGACTTTTCAATGTTCCATTTAGGAATTCAAACGTTACATCAAACTGTGCTATTAGTAAATCATTCTCAACAAGTAAAGATAGTGAAAGTCTAATAGTAGGCATTCTAACAACTGGAGAATAAATATCATCAAACACAGAATTCTGTTTAAAACCACGTGCCACAAGTCTGGCTTTCTTCACAAGATAACCCTCAACTTCTTTTTTACGAAATACCCATCTAGAGTCTATAATTTCAGCTTTGTCCCACGTTTCATTTTATATCAGAGAGTTTAACTCACTTTCAATAGCTGTTTTCCAACTTCCATCTTTCTGAATATGTTGGTATTTTTCTTTCACGTGTGCTTCTTCTTGCCTGCGAATATAGCTTTTCCCCACGATTCTCCATCAACTTTTCCAAGTTCTGTCTCTCTTGAGAGCTTTCTTCCTCATTTGTAATAACTTCGGGATTGTCCTCATCCATTTGTTTGATTCTTCTATAAACTCTTCTTCTAGTACTACTTTCTTTTCATTTCCATAATCTTCTTGAAAAATTGTGTTTCTTCCTATGATAATTTTCTTCCATCATAAAGGCAATAGTCATTATCTGCATATCCAACCATGGTTAGCTTTTGGCTATGCTGGTTCAATTTCGATGTTATAACTTCTTTGGGAATCAAACTGTAAGCTGGACAGCCAAACAATGTTATCTTCTCCAAATTTGGTTTAGAGCCAAACCACAATTCAGCTGGCATCTTTGTTTGACAAATAGCTTTTGTTGGCAGTCGATTAATTAAGTATAGTGAGATTCTAACTGCTTCTCCTCACAGTTCCTTTTTCAGCTTTGCATCATAAATAAGACACCTTGCCTTATCCATGATTGTGCGATTATAGCGCTCTGCAACACCATTTTGTTCAGGGTTGTATAGTACTGTATACTGTTTCTTGATTCCTTGATCCATACAAAATTTCTTGAATACATTTGACGAGTATTCACCACCATTATCACAACGTAGAGTATGAATTTTCATGCTAAATTTTGCTACATAAATTTTAAATTTTTGCACAACCTCATCTTTGTTTGACATTAGATAAACAACACCAAAATGTGAATAATGGTCTATAAAAGTAACGAAATAGCGCTACAATCAAAAGTCTCAGGCGTTATTGGTCTACACACATCACTGGATATAATTTCCAGAAAGTCCTTAGCTTTTCTGCCTTATGTATCCTCTTGAAATGGGAGACGGGTTTGTTTTCTCAGTTGACTCACTTCACAAAACGCTGGTGCACGTAATGGATCTTTCGATGCATCAACATTTGGTCAGCAATTCCAATAACTCCACTGTTCTGTTCTGGCACACGAAAAATAATCACATACAAATTTTCCTTTAATGATCCTGATAAAACAATGTCTTTGTCCTTAACAACTAGAACTTGCTTTTCCTTAAAAATAACCTGCAACCCACTTTGTTCCAATTTGCTGACAGATAATAAATTATAATTTATATTTTCACACAACCAAACCTGTTTCATAGTGATATCATGTCCTGTCAAACTGTTTAAATTCAAATTTCCTTCTTCGATTGCTGTCAGAGTTTCACTGGCCTTAACTACATTTATTTTAACACAAATGTCCTTTTTATCATGAAGAAGTTCTTTAAATTTCTCACCTACTAAATGACTTGTAGCCCCGCTGTCCACAACAAAGTTTACAACTATTATTACCAAAAGCTGCACAACATGAACATTTCCTGGATTAAAAATACCTCTAGTTGAGTCTCTATTATTTCCTTTAGGGTAATATCTTCCTTTATTAAATCCACTTTCTGGACATTGAGCTCTTTTATGTCCCACATCCATGACATTTAAAAGGAAAATCAAAACTTGAGTTGTTGCTCCTAACAAAATTTCCTCTTCCATAACCTCTTCTTCTAGACCTTGTTCCAAAACCTCTGTCACTGTTATAACCTACAAATCTGAACTATTTTGTTTCGACTTCTTTTATGATTTCATATTTGTTCTTTAAGTCCATGTATTTTGTGCAGAACATTATATCTATTGCTGACGTTACCGCTTGATAATATTCGAAGATAACATTTGCAATACAAGCTCGCTTTCTTCAATTTTACTTCCTGAGGCTTTTAGTTCACATGCAGTCTGTTCAAGCTGTGTCAAATACTCGATCATTGTCTGGTCTTCATTGAACTTGAATTGCGTAACTTTTTCTGCAAAGTTACCTGACTGATATTCCCTTCTTGGCGTACTACTACTCAATGATTCCATAATTTTTTGCCGAAATTTAGTCTTTAAAATTTCAAAATGTTATCATCTATTATTATTTGTACGTGCCTTAATTTTATATTTCTTCAGTTCCAGCTGCTGGAGGTGTTTCCGTAATAACCTTTAATACACCTTGCTGTTCCAACAAAAGTCTAACACGAAGGTCCCAGTTAGAAAATGATGTTCCATTGAACGGTTTCACATAGAACAGCTGTTTTTCCGCCATTTTCCGGTTTTTCCTTTGCTAAATTTCCAAGCAAAGCGTTCCTGTCTTTTTGCTTGACAGTTCCAATTTCCAATCAACAATTCTCAAGGTTCCGGCTAGTTTCTAGCTTTAACTGGAACCATAACCTGAAGTTAAATTAAAACGAAGCCTCCAGGACTATGCACTTTTATTTAACAACAAATTAAGGCACAAAAACTATAAAAACCAAAACTAACAATTTTTTTTTATATTACTGACACACACACCCTAAAACAGTAACTATACAATCTTACCACACGCAGAAGTGCGTTTATCGCATACTCAGTATTGACAACATGACAACATAACGTATTTGTACTTCAACATCTAGAAGGCCGCTTCTTGCACGGATAAAAAACTCATCCAAGGGGAAAATCCGTGACATACGCCCATCACGCTAAGCGCCGCTTATAAGGCGTACCGGACACGGTGACGGTGGCGCCCTTTTCTCTATTGGCCCTGATTAATAATTTAAGTCTTCTTTTTACATCTCAACAGTAAAACTAAATTTTATGGCTACACCCATTTTCACTGAGCTACCGGCGTGTCTTCTATTCTACTGTCATCATCACCTGTTATGCCTAACGATTGCTGAAAATTCAAAAAAAAAAAGAAATTATAACTTTAAATTAATTTTTAAATTGTCCGTAATTGCTCAAAATTATAAATACAATTGGAAAATTATTGGTACAACCAAAACAAAACTTGCGTAGACATAATAAGTTATGCGAACAATTCCTGAATTAAACATAAAATCCTTATTACTAAATATTAATGTCAACGTGAGCAATAAATAAATATGTTTAAAATAAAATATTTTGACATTCAAGAGTATTATAAGTAAACATGCATTTAATATTGTCGTCGTAAGCTATTAATTAATTTTAGTAATCTTTACTATTTATGTACGTTACGTAAGATCATGCAGTTTAAACTGTTAAGTGCCGTATCTCAAACAGCGTTGATTATAATAATTACTTAATGGAATTTGCTATAATTTACCAACCTCTAACTTAAAAACGTTTTAGTTCAATGAGTTGAACGGTCGTCTCGTGACCAACGTTAGAATTTGTACCTTTATTAGTTTGGCTTCACCACACACTTTATCAAAGAAGAGGTGTAAATAATTGATCCACTTCTTATAGGAGTTACAGCTGTTTAATTGATACCGGTTGCATTATAGTTTCCAAATTAAGAATTGTGAAATATAATCACGCTAGAAGTGTACTGACACAATTTGTTTGCGAGTGAAGGCCCATAATTTGCAAAAGGCAAGCAAGTATAAGCCTAAATGCAATAACTGTAAAACGTATTAATAATATGAGCATAAATCAGTGTTGCCATTCATTCACTTATGAAGAAGTATTGTTTGCAAATAGAATGGGGAAATAATTAAATTAACTTAAATTCTTACAGTATTTTTTCTGCTGCTTCGCTCGTACATAACGTTACTGTATGATGCTGTGCAACAAAGAAAATCAAAAAGAAGTATAACCCCAAAATACAAAATTCTTTACAAATGAATTCCTATTGCAAAAAAATTATGGTACAGTCGACTCTCGCTAATACGAAGACTCGAAATACTCGATTATTTAAAGTAAGTCTAAGTTTTTCAATGGATTCCGATCCACTCGATAACTCGAAGAACGAAATCTCGGCAATTCGAAGTTATTGTAAGTCTATTCCTGTCGTTCGTGCCATCATTACATCATCAATGTCACATGAGTTTATCTCCACTTGAAACTGGTGCGAAACAATGGGAAGTGCCCAAATCTTTTGAAATTCCCTTGAATAGTTTGTCTACCATCTTAAAAATAAGGAAAAAATTGTTGAATCTTAAGCCAGTGGAGGAAGAAAATGGACTACCACAGATGAATTTCGTCATTTAGAAGCGCGTTTGGTTATGTGGGCAGGAGTCAAAACGTACGTGTTGGAAGTTTAATTTTAAAAGAAAAGGTGAAGAAAATTACAAGGGTACTCAACATTCTAGATTTCGCAGCTAGTGAGGGGTGACCGACCAATTTTAAAAAGACACTGACAAAACATTCACTGCTACAGTAGTAAACAGAGTGACAGTTGACGCTATATAAGAAACTTACCAATTTACACTTTCCTATTCACGCCGTGTATAGTAAGTCATATAAAATTTAAACTCAACTAAACGCTTTTTAGGATTCTGCGAAGGAGAATCTTGCTTCAAAGAGGGATGGCACTCAACAAGTTTAGGAACCGCTACTTTTGAGAGATATCGGAAGAAAAAGGTATAAATGGATTAGTGGACGAAGTTGAATAAAAAAAAGAACCTACTAATCCTCTATTATGTTTAACGAACGACAAACGCGCATCCTTTATCTTTAACAGCAGCACGGATATAAAGGCAATAAAATTTCTATTAGTTTGCTAAATTAAATGATTTATTTCGAAAAATAAAATGAGAATAACTTAAAAAAAATGCAATATTACATTAGCACGTTAAGAGCATAAAAAAATATCATTTATCATCTCTTTATATATTAATACCTGAAATGTATGTGATTGATACTCTGAATATATTTACATTTTTAATATATACTGTTTTTTTTATTAGAAATGTATGTTAACCTAAGATTGTATAAAACCAGAAATTTAAACTGTACCAAACATAAAAAACGGGAATAGAATAATCGGGAAAACGACGTGACCACTATATTACCGAATTGTTTCTTATTAATGTACCTTCGAAAACCAGATTTAGGTAATTATTTTCTAAGCAACCAGAATGAGTGTTGAGAAATACGCGAGCACACACTCACGCACAAGCACTTATCCACAAATAATTTTCTCAAGGTACACAGAGTTGCTCATTAATGCGTCAAAGTGCGATATATCAGTAAATACGAGTTTTGGATGGAAATGTTTCCCATCAAAGTTTTTGGTGTTTAAGAGGAGCGTATTTTAAAATCATTTTCCAATGTACGGGGTGCGTTATAAAAGTGTGGTAGTAACAAATTACGTTTTTTTTACAATAGAATCCCCTAATTTTTTTTACATATTCGGATTTATCGTCAAATTCTAATGTTAATTTATTAAGATGTTTTATCTTAAAAAAATACCGTTTTCGAATTATTTGGAAAAATATGAAAATTTTGACAGCTGTTGGATTCCACAAAAATCAATGCTGTACCTGGCCCCTGCAAATATCGGAATCGGTATTCTGGGGCTCTAAGAAAACCAGTAATAAGTTACGTTTTGACGTATTTTAATGAAAAAAACTCTACAACCCTCGAAATATTCATCCGAAGTTGCATGATATCAAACCTCAATAACTTGCTTATTTCAAATGGAATACCATAATTTTTATACCGTTTTCGGATTTATCGTCAAATTTTAAGGTCCGTTTATGTAAACTTTAAATTTACCGTATCTGAATTATTCGGCGAAATTGAAAAAAATATTTAATTTTTATTTTGATCAAGTCAACCGGCTGCATGTTGACAATCCAAAAATGCATTAAACTGCAGACTATTATTTGTAGACAAATGAGGTACTCACAACAGATTCTCAAATTGTCCCCGACTTAGATCATAAGACAATTGCAGTCTTGCCACAAAAAACCTATTTACTTCTCGTAACACCTCAATGCTTAGACTATTTCTAAACTCATGAATTATTCATTGTGTCATCTTCTGCAGTAGTCGGAGCAGTTTGATGTACAGGTTGTCCCATTTATGTTTTACGGGGTATCTCGCTTATTTTTTAGGTTAGAACCTTGCAGTTTTCGGGACACCGTGCTACTTTTTAATGAAACCAAAGATGCACTAATCAAATTTGCCATAGCCATCTTAGTTTGTATGCTACAGGGTGATTTTGGAAAAATTACATTTCCAGTCATCCCCTGTAACTCTGTTATTGTCAGACACATTAAAAAAGTAAAAACTAGTATTTGTAGATTTTTTACGTAGAATCCAGTGGCGTACTCAGATTTTCTTTAGAGTTCACAGTTTTTGAGATATTGACATAACCTACTTTTCTTTATGGGACACCCTATATATATTTTTTAAATCTTTTTCCCCTTGCCAAGAGCTTTTCAAAAACATAGCACAGTCTATATTTATTTTTATAAATAACGTGACAAAATGATTTTTTTCTATAATTTACATTGATAATAGTGGATAGCCGTGGGTAACCATGGTAACGAAAAAAACAAAATAATTAACGTTCTGCCATTACTTAGGTATTTGATTTTTGAAGTTTCTGCTTCTCTCAAATTATTCCTGGTTACATTTTCCCAAATTTAGTGCTGATATTTATTGTTATTCGTTGTTTTTGTTTATTGTTATCGTTCTTGTTCTTGTTGTTGTTGTTGTTTAATTTTTTAATATAGCTCGAAACCAAAAATTTGAAAACTTTGAGAAATATGATATGAATACCTGCTTCATATTATTTAATGAAAACGCAGACCAGGCCTTAGAACTCTATCTGAACAGGTCAGTTAATCTTTACCTTAGAATTTGTATTTATTTTATATACCTATTTTGTCATATAGGTATCCCGAAGGAAGACAACACGACAGAAGAATATTTCAAAAATTAAAATTTAATCTTTGCCAACATGGATGTTTTGACAAACCTCGACCCCGAGTTTACAACAAAGAGAACGAGGAATCAGAGATCACCGTTTTAGCAGTTGTTCAAGCTACTCCTGAAACCTCGCGCAGGAAAATAGATGAAGAGACCGGTGTGTCTGAAACAACAGTGCAAATGATTTTAAAAAAACATAAATTCAAACCATACAAGTATAAACTTGTTCATTATCTGCACCCTGGTGATGCTGAACCTAGATTAGAGTTCTGCAATTGGTTTATAAATATGAAAACTCAGGACAATAATTTTGAAAAAAAAAATAGTTTTGGAGTCAAGAAAACACCCACGTGATTTTTCCTAGAGAGCGTCAAGGCAGGTTCTGATTTAATGTCTCCTGCTTTATTTTTAACAGAAAAATAGTTTACAAGATTTATGAAGAAAACCTAAACTCTAATGGGTACTTACAAATTCTACAAGAAAAAACTATGAACATTTTAGAAGATATTCCACTGGCTCAACTGAACGATATATTCTTCCAGCAGGATGGGGCTCCAGCCCACAATGCTAGAATAATACAAAACTGGCTAAATGAACGTTTTCCCAGGAGATGGATTGGAACAAATGGACCTGTTCGATGGCCACCACGATCACCGGATCTCTCGGTTTTGGATTTTTTTTGTGGGGGTATTTAAAGAATAAAATTTATTCAAGGCAATATGCCAACATGCAACAATTAAAAATTGCAACGGAAAATGCTTTTGCAGAATTACGAAGACAATCATTTATTTTGGAAGATGCTATTAAATGAATTTATAAACTTTGTGAAACTTGTAGGAGACATAATGGTCTCCAATTTGAACAATATTTGTGATTAATTAATTATTTTGTTTTTTATCAATGTAAATTGTAGAAAAAAATCATTTTTTCACGTTATTTATAAAAATAAATAGACTGCTATCTTTTTGAAAAGCTCTGGGCAAGGGGAAAAAGATTTAAAAAAAATATGTAGTCCCGTAAAAAAAAGTAGGTTATGTCAATATCTCAAAAACTGTGACCTCTAAAGAAAATCTATAAATATCAGTTTTTACTTTTTTAATATGCCTGAGTTACAGGGGATGACTGAAAATGCAATTTTTCCAAAATCACTCTGTAGCACAAAAACTAATATGGCTATGGCAAATTTGATTAGTGCATCTTTGGTTTCATTAAAAAGTAGCACGGTGTCCCGAAAACTGCATGGTTCTAACCTAAAAAATAAGCGAGATACCCCGTAAAACATAGGAAAATGGGACAACCTGTACAACGTTTTTTTATGTGACCCCATAGAAAAAAAAATAATTTGGTTAGTCTGGCGATTTAGACGGCTAAGGAACGAAACTGCTACGACCTATCCATCTACCTTAAAACTCGAGATTTAAGTAGTCTCTGACATTTAACGCAAAGTGTGCAGGGGCACCGTCATGTTGTAGTCACATATTTTGCCTTAAAACAACCGGAATGTATTGCAAAACCTGATGTAAACCATTTTGAAAAAAATACAAATATTCAGCACGATTCAAATTTCCGTTGAAGAAATGTGGCCCAACTATAAAATCACCCGTAATACCACCCCAAACATTTACAATTCACTTTCGCTGCGAATTAACTAACCTTATTATTTTTGAGTTTTCCGTTGCATAATAATGAAGATTATGATGGTATGGGCTACCACTCTGAGTGCAAGTTTACTCGGAGAATAATAGATTTTGGAAAAAGTTATGTGTTATTCTTTTTATTTCCAACCCCCATTGGTAAAATGTTTTCCTAATCTACAATTCAGGACCCAATGGTACTTGATGGAAGGATATACTGTAGCCACGACACTTCCTCTTTAATATTTTACTAAATATTAAAGGTATATAGGTTTCCTTGGATATTGTTGCCGAACTGGTAGAAGGCTCCGAAATTACAGACAACAAAACATTCAATTGGTCTTCGTCGCTTGTCCTCTTAGCCCTGTCACATTATTCATAATTAACATTGCCTGTTCTAGTAAACCTTTCTTCAAGTTTTTCTAAACTTGTCAGGTTGCGATGACGCACCCTGTATGTAGGATGTTATAATGACGTGTATGTCGTGTTTTGAGTGCGAGTGTATTGAGTTTGAACGAAAAAAAATTTTTTTGTGTATGCATAATGTATGTGGGTGTATGATACGCCACTGGAAATTAGGAGAAATATAATTCTTTATGTAGATACGTGTATTTGAATATTATAGAGACTTTAGTGTTGGAATAATTAGATTCTGATGAATGTAAATGTGAAGAGAAATTTGTCGATGGGACGATAATGCTTGCCACTGTATTGCTACTGTTTTGCTACTTGATAAAGAATGGAATGTTGGTGGAAAAGGAGTAATCTTTGCCGAAGATGTGAGTGTATAAGTGTAGAATGTTTTAGAAAATATGTAGAGAAAGATTGGGTATGTTTAAGTGTTAATTTCAGAAGGTTTTCGTAATGTTGTGCAATTTGTTTTGAGAATACGTGTATGTATATGGATTTGAGACCTTAGACGGTACTTATTTTTGCAAATGTTGCGGAAGCAGATCGAGCGCAGGTTGGAGATAAATGTTGAAAGTTGTGTAATGGTCCAGAGTGGCTACTGAATGAATGTAATGACGAAAAATGATTTCTTATGAAGTAATTGTAAAATTTGTAAGTAAGAACAAATATGGCGATGTATTGTAATTACACGCGTGCTTGTATAGAGGGTAGCATCTATTGGAACTATGAAATTTTGAGTGAATACTATTGGAGAATATAACGCGGAAGGAAGACATGTTTAAAGATGGATGACTGAAGGTATAAATAGGAAAGTCAGGGATTGAAGAGGGGTGAGTTAAGCTTTTTCGTTTTTGGCTGTTGCTTGTGGTGAAGGTTGGCGGAAGACGCGCGCGAAGGGTGTGTGATAGAATGGGATGGTGTTGGAGTAATGTTTGTGAATAATAGTGAGGCAGTAATTGTTTAAACAACTGCGTAACCCGAACCGGGGATGAATCGTAAAAGACATTCATAAACAAAACAATAATAAAATTGAGATTGAAGATAAAATTAGTCTGTGTTTTTCTTCAAGAAAATAATAAGTGCGTAAGCAGATTTGAATAAAGATAACAGTTGTAACGTTAGTAGCGTCAAGGTTAGCGCGTGTTCTTGTACCGACATTCAGTTAAAAGTATTTATGGGACCACCTTTTAAGTGAACGAAGTGTTCGTTGTATATTAAGCCAATGTTTAAGTAACGTTATATGACATTGAAAGTTTATTTGTATAAGGGACTAAATTGGTGTAAAGGTTGCTAGAAATTTTAGGAGGCAACCAAACGTATACAGACTATTACGTGTTATTGGACTATTTGTGAGTACAGAAAGGAATAAGTGTTTGTGAAATTGTGAAGCACTGGTTATGTGGCTTCATGCAATGTAAGGATTACAAATGGACTACAAATAATTGATTTACGGAAGAAAGAAGAAGGAAATCCAAGGATTAATGGACAATTTTAAGTAAGAAATTAGATTTATTAATTTTAAGAACTCATTTAAGCCCGATTATCTTTTGTTTGGTTTATTTGCGTATTGTTGTTTAAATTATTAAGTAGTTTTGAAAGGAAGAGATAATCGTTCTTGAGTCTTATTGTATGGTTTGTTTTAGTAGTAAGAATGCAAAGTGGTATTTGGTGGTTTAACTTTTCATGATGTAATTTATGTAGATATTTGTGTTATTATGTTTTATTTTGTGCAGGACAATATAAAAAATATTTTACCGTTGATTTTATATCTGTTGTTTATTTAAGCCAGGTATGGAAACACAGTTGTAACATATTACTTAATAATGGTGATCTAGATTGTTGACAATTTTAAAGTAAGCTTTGCATATTTTAATTTTCAGATTTATGAGCGACCTGAAAGGTTTTATTAGCCAGGTCTGATTGCAAATTATTTCTCATGTTAGTTTATTTAACAGTACAATTAAAGACAAGAGTTTTGAGAAATTATACAGGCAGGATGTGTATTAACATTCAGAGAATTATTTTGAACGTAACATTTATTTAATGCCAGAAGACATATGATCTTGTTATTTGGATTTCCAAAATTAATTACCGACATATTGGATGAAGAAATAATTTTATTCAGTAATAGAGAAATTTAACGTTATATATATATATATATATATATAATATGATATGTATATATATATATATATAAATCATATATATATAGAACAGATACAGAAAATATTCAGTTACTGATTATAATTTCTGTTTTGAGATATTTTAGTATAAATACCGAGGTATTCAAAAAGTTTTAATAACCTGGGATAGTTAACTAAATTTTATTTTGAGTTTGAGTTGAAATATGTTTTGGACGAGTGTTTGTTTTAGAACCTTCGTATAGAGTTTACTGAGTAAGCACAATCCTTTCCACAATCAAGTTAGGGTTAATTAACTTATCCAGCTTAAGACAAATTATGTTTAGCAAGTTTCGATTGTGACGTGGTCTAGAAGACATATTTTCCCGGACTGAGCTGTCTTGAATGTAGGTGAAGGTGTTTGAGCATATTAAAGTCATTCATTTTACTTGATTATTTTCCGACCACGCTCCATCTCCACTGTTAGCTGGCTTGGCAACCCTAGCCTTACATTAGTATAGCATGCACGACGCCTAGTTGCGGTTTGGACGTGTAACAAACTTCTAAGCGACAGTAGTCTTCTATCGGTATATTTTTGGGCATAAATTCTCTGAGTTAGCAAGCAATTTTGATCTCATAACGAGGATCATGTCAGAAAGTTCTGTTCTTTCATAGTTCAATTCAACGAGAGCGTAACTACTCACTAAGTGAATAATAATGAACAACTTTAAAAATTGTGTAAGATACATTTAAAAAATATGTCTTTGGATTGAAAACATAATAAGAAATAACGAATGCATAATGTAATACTACGTGTCACTTACAAACATCTACGACATTTGTGATATTTTCGAAAAAAATCTGTATTAAAGATTGAAATTGGTATAAAGCAAAGAAATCTAATATGCATATCGCGTGAACGCAATCATAGCGCGATTCAACCTGACGTGCATGCCATCTATTGACGGGAAATGGAAACTATCGAACATGGCGCTCACCAAGAACCTCGTTGCTTTCTTAAAACAAAGTGGATCTACCGTTGGTGCGTAATCGTCTTCGAGAGGCAACAATATTATTTTTGAAATTGGTCGTTTCAGAATCATCGTCTTCGTCTTCAAGGTCGCCACTTCAACACAGCCATCTGATCCAGGGTGTAATGCTGTAACCCTGCCTAACAACCAATTCACAGGAGGCAATCCAATTTCTTTGATAATGCCCACTTTCCTGATCTTTGCCACTTCTGACTTGTTCTGCCATTTGTATCGTTGCTGCATTGAATCTGATGTATAATACGTATCTACGAGTATGCCTTTCCATTGAAAGTTTCAAGCCAATAATCCAGTAACGTGATCTCAAATCTCATAAGGGTCTCTGATCAACTACCCTCTCCAGCGAGTTTTATTTGGAACGGTGATTGGATGTTTCTGATCTTGTGATATGTTAGCCGCTTACAACCTACCATTTACGCGTAATAATCCATTATTATCTGTGTATGGCATCAATGATATTAATGTACTTCGTTCTTATTTCTTTCCTTTTATTTCAGATCTTCAAGTACCTCAGCAAACTCTGTTTCCTGTACAATTTTAACGCATATACCTAAGATTTTTTTCATTTCTTCGGTGGTAAGGTAAGTAGGATTTAACTTCTTTCCCTCCTTTCAGTTTCAGGAACCGTCTCCAATAGATAATCCGTTAGTGATGAAAATCTGTCTAGAATTGATTCTTCTTTTTTTTATAGAATGTTTTTGTAGTTTGTTTTCTTTCTTCTAGCTTTTCTTTTTTACTCATCCAATGAGACACCTTCCACCACAGCTGACTATGTTCGAGTTCCGAAGGTTTCGCACCACGAGAAGCGATATCTGCTGAATTCTCTTCAGCAACGTGATTCTATCAGTATCTAGCGTTGTTTGTATTTCAGTAACGCGGTTTGCTATGAAGGGTAGCCATCTGATGGGTTGTGATTGTATCCAGGCTGGAAACACTGTGGAATCAGTGTAAGTATAGACTCAATGGTATTTGTAAAGCATTGGACGCCTCAGAGTTCCAAACGAGCAATAGAAATTTGAAAAATCTGTTACACTGGAACTGTGGCAGGATCTGTGACAACAAAATACACTCACGTACCACACAAAAATAAAAAGATGTGTGGTACATGGGCGTATTTTGTTTATTAATGGACATTTGATTATGGAGTGCGACGTTTGTTTTGCTTTCCAATATCGTAACAAAGGTTGTATTGAATCACTCATACGTATAGGAGACCCGCATTGTATTAACGCCACTATTTTTAGTGCTTATTTTAAGTAAAAAGTAATTACGTTCCAGAGTTTAACTATTGATTATTTCATTATAACGTAATATTTCAAGGTTGATGTGCCAATGCATTACGTTTATGAATTTGAGCATATTTTATAGCTTATAGCGGTTTGATTGATTTAACTACGGCTGACTGTAAACAGAATAAAGTGATTTGTTTCTTGGAGTGAAATTTCATTGAAAATCGAAATTATTATTTATGGATCAGATTAGTGATTGATTTCTGGGCACGCAATTATTTTAGATAAACGTACGATATTATTGTGGCCTTTCACGTTAGCGAAGATCTGCTGGTCTCAGAGCCATCTATAATTGCGTTCAGGTAATCGAGTATTTAAGCGAGCTGTGAACCGGAGTAATTAGGCATTTCGGTTTTGAATGTTAACCCTAACACTTGACTAATTTGTGGTAAGTGATAATTTACTGAGCGCAAAACTCAGTACACCGAAACCACCCCGACCACTGAGCAGTCGAGCAAAATAAAATTTTACCTGTTATCCTGTTTATACCGCAACTGCCAAAAAAGACCGCATTCAGTGCCGAAGGTGACGGTAACTAAGTTGTACGACTTCCATTCCCCATGTGGGCTACCTCTTCATATGATACGTTGATAATTTAAATGTTTTTCAGCTACCAACACCTGACGATACATTTTTGTAATGTCACTTGCTAAAGCTGTCTTGTATTTTCTCCATTCTGTGATCAATGTCCTCAAGTATTTTTGTATTAGTGAGTGTATAAAGTGAGCAGCGCATCATTCAGAGGTTTACCTTTGCAAACCTTAGTTGAAGCGTCAATTTGGTTATATCTTTATCATCTCTTATCACTGTGTGATGCGGTAAGTATATGACATCCTTTTCTTTTTCATTAGTTAGTAGCATGTGTCCCAGTTCTTCATATTCTTTAATGACCTTTGTGTATCCCTCCTTTAATTTAATATGTAGCTGTAGTTTTCTTTCTAGTTGTAAGAATCTTGCTGTTGCATTCCGCATTCCTGTACGGATATTTCTATATTTTCTTTGAAAGGTAAGTACCTTGTTTCTTCCACTTTCAATTCTGTATAGGTTGTAGATATCTCCGCATTGTTGCTCATCTTTCGTAAATCTTCTGTCACAGGTTAGTACTTCCCAGAATTTTCTTAGTAATTCATATTTGACATACACATACATGCAAGCTAATGATTTGTTTTTGTTTTTCGGACTTTGTGTTGCTAGTATCACCCGAAAAAATCCAAGCCAGTTGTGTTTTTTGTGCTATAATCCTTGGTGGACTTTATATCAATGCAGTTTTTATGGTTGTGCTATGTACTTCTGCACCTAGCAATACATGTATTGTATTAGGCCAGTTAGAAACCGTAGTTTATTATGTTCGTAAATGGTTCCCAATTGACTTTAGAATGTAAGCTCTAACCAGGACAGCGAAGATTGGATTAGACCTTGACTGCAATTGAACTTAAGCTGTAAGTTAAATCAAACAGGAATTTTTTGAATTGAGAGTCGGTTTTGCAAGCTGTAAGTTAAATCAGTTTGGTGTGAAGTGTATTATCAAAATTGAAAAAGAAAGTGGACATGTCTGTCTTTTATGTAATTAGTGGGTTAGAGGTTAGAGGTATCTGAATACTGAAAGGATGTTATTGTTGGTTACACCACTGGGAACTCCCCACGCCACCGTACACACAAAATAAGGTGAACGTAAAAAGTGTATTTTAAAGTTTTGTTTGCTTTTCACGTAATTAGGTTTTTCCAAAAGCCCACCAGAAAACAATTAATTTATATTAATGCTTGATGGAAACCGTTAAGCATGTTACTTTGTGTTGTCCATTTATAAAAAAAACGCAGAAAGTAAATGTGCCATGACTAGAAGCCACAAAAACCAGCTGTTATACACGCTCGTGTCTACCAGTTAAGGCGTTCTTTCAGTATGGTTATCAACAACACTGGTAAATGATCGCTTTTCGTTTTAACCGTTACCTCTTATTTTATTTAATTACAGATTTTTAAAGTTATGATTCGTCATCACCACCAACTCATCTCGGTCTAAACCCGTCGTAAACTTTCACACGATCAGCACACACACAATCCGTATATCTACAGTGTTATGTAATTAATATTATTATAGTTGTGTAATTATGATGAATATTGGGTAAAATAAAATATTTTTAAGATTATATAAAAACAGATCTCATATATCAGCAGCAGCATCAACATAATCCATCTTATCTAACAGATGAGGTAAATGAAAGTTAGCTTTTGCAAGTTGTAAGTTAAACTAAACCGGTATTTTTGAATTGAAAGTTGGTTTTCTCAAGCTGTAAGTTAAACCAAACCAGTATTTTTTAACTGAAAGCTAGTTTTTGCAAGCTGTAAGTTATGATTTGATTGATTGATTAGATCGAGATTGACTTGATTAAGTTGATTTGATTGAGATTGATTTGATTGAGGTTTATTTGACTGAGATTGATTTGATTGAGATTGATTAGATCGAGATTGACTTGATTAAGTTGATTTGATTGAGATTGATTTGATTGAGGTTTATTTGACTGAGATTGATTTGATTGAGATTGATTTGATTGAGATTGATTTGATTGAGATTGGTTTGACTGAGATTGATTTGATTGAGATTGATTTGAATGAGATGGATTTTATTGAGATTGATTTGATTGAGATTGATTTGATTGAGATTGATTTGATTGAGATAGATTTGATGCAGATTGATTTGCGGCTTATCTATTTTTCCACGCCGGTGCCCTCACGTTCAGGGGGATACCGACTCTGAGCGCCTTATCTAGAAAGTAAGCGGTCGCTTATAGGAGTTAGGTATATGCAGCGGAAAAATCGTTACCTGAAGGTTATGAAGAGTTGTTAGCCCAGGTTCTTGAATGATTTGATTGAGATCGGTTGATTTTATTTAGTGATTCGATTGATTAATTCGATTGATTGATTTGATTGATTGATTTGATTGAGATTGATCTGATTGATTGATTTGATTAATTGATTTGGTTAACTAATTTGATTAATTAATGTGATTGTTTGGTTTGATTAATTGATTTGATTAATTTGTTTGATTGACGGATTTGATTAATTGATTTGATCCGCTACGTCTAATTATGACTCACAATTAAAAACAAAACAAAGCGGCCATTGATCGATTTGATTGATTGCTTGATTGATTGCCTTGATTGATTGATTTCATGTACTACTTTTAATTATGACTCAAAATTAATAAGGGAGTCCAAACAGGGGGCAAAGGCCCGAGAACAAGCACCGGCGTTCTATACCGGGGGCTAAGGGTCAAGAACAAGCTCTGCAGTCCTATACATGTCTTATGGGATAGTATGCATTAAAAATACCAAAATATGCATGCACTGATCCATTATAAAATGCTAAAATATGCACTTAAATATGCTCTTCAAATTGGAGATATATGCATTAAAAGCAATATTTTATAGAAGATATGCGTTTTGCAGTTCGGAAAAAGAAATCAAAACATGAAAATAATCACATTAACTTATTTTATTTATAAAAGATAATACAACTTTACAAAATAAATTTAGCCTATATATTAAATGAATTACTATTTACAATGATGTACATTTTTAAATTATCAAAAGTAAAACTTTGTCGATTGTCTGTAAAAATATTTTATACTTGGAAAAACTTCTTTCAACATCGCAAGGTGTAACTGAAGCATATTTATAATTGTTCAATTCGACTATATTATTCTTTCAGTTCATCTGCGATAGTAGCTTGACCAGTGATTGCGTGATCTATTTTTCTAATTAAGGCAAACCTGCATTTTCTCTAAAACATATTTCATTTTTAATTATGAAACTTTGGATCTTTAATCTAGTAAAAATATTTTATACTTGGAAAAAATTTTTTTGGGTAAATTTTAAAAAATTAAAAAATTTTTTTTTTTTTTTAGGGGTTTTTTTTTTTCCCTTTTTAACAAGGGGGGGTTTTTTTTTTTTTTTTTTAAAAAATTTTTTAAAAAAAAGGGGGGAAAAAATTTTGGAAATTTAAAATTTTTTTAAAAAAACCTTTTTAAAAAAAAAATTTGGGAAAAAATTTTTTTTTTGGGTTTTTAAAAAAAAAAAAACCCCCCCCCAAAAAAATTTAACCCCCCTTTTTTAAAAAAGAAAATTTTTTTTTAAAAGGGAAAACCCCCAAAAAAAAAAATTTTTAAAAAAAAAAAAAAATTTTTTTTTCGGAAATTTTTAAAAAAATTTCAAAATTTTTTAAAAAAATTTTAAAAAAAAAACAAAAAATTTTTAAAAAAAAGGGGGGTTTTAAAATTTTTTAAAAATTTTAAAAAAACCCCCAAAAAAATTTTTTTTAAAACCAAAAAAGGGGGAAAAAAAAAAATTTTTTTTTTAAAAAAATTGGGAAACCAAAAAAAATTTTTAAAAAAAGGGGGTTTTTTTAAATTAAAAACCCCTTTTTTTTAAAAAAAATTTTTAAAAAAAGGGAAAAACCCCAAAAAAAAAAAAACCAAAAAACCCCCCAAAAAAAGAAACCCGGGGCCCCCCCCAAAACCGAAAAACCCCCCCAAAAACCCAAGGAAAAAAAAAAGGGGCCCCAAAAAAAAACCCCCCCGGTTTAAAAAAAAAATTTAAAGGTTGGTTTAAATTAAAAAAACCCAAAAAAAAAAATTTTTTTTTTTTAAAAATTTTTAAAAGGAAAACCCAAAAAAAAAAAAAAAACCCCCCCCAAAAAAAAAACCCCCAAAACCCCAAAAAAAAAAATTTTTTAAAAAAAAATTTTTTAAAAGGAAAGGAAACGGGGAAAACCCCCTTTTTTTTTTTTTTTTAATTTTTTTAAATTTTTTTTTTAAAAAATTTTTTTTTTTTCCCGGAAATTTAAAAAAAAATTAAATTTTAAAAATTTTAAAAAACCCCCCTTTTTTTAATTTGGAAAACCTTAAATTTTTTAAAAATTTTTAAAAAAAAATTTTTTTTCCCCCCCCCTTTTTTTAAAAAAAAAAAATTTTTTAAAAAAACCCTTTAAAATTTTTTAAAAAAGGCCGGGGGAAATTTTTTAAAAATTCCCAAACTTTGGGTTTAAATTTTTTAAAAAAAGGGGGGTTTTTTTTTGGGGTTTTTTCCCAAAAAAGGTTTTTTTAAACCCAAAATTTATTTCCGGCAAAAAAAAATTTTAAAAAACCCCAAAAACCTTTTTTTTAAAACCCCAATTTTTTTTTAATGTGTTAAGGAGTTGTGTTACTTGAAATCCTTTTTGCACTGACTTTATCCTCACACACTGTAAAAATAATATTTTATCGTCGGTCGTAAAAACCTCGAATTTTCGATCGCTTTTCTTTTCCCAACCTTAGGAACTCAACTATGTAAATTACAATAACAAGTAAACAGTTACAGGCAGGTAGGATGTTCCAAGAAATATTTATGAAAGCTGTATACCTAAAAGGTATAATCCTCCAGTTATTAATAATATGATAATAGCATACTTAATACTCTTGGTAATTCCCATGTTAAAAATAAACACAAAATAAATTTTAAAAGAAGAATTTTTAAATAGTCATTTTTAAATCACATGCAAAAGTAACTGAAAAACGCAAAAACGCGAGCAAAAACGTACAACATATGCACTAACATTTAGATATTACGAAATATGCATGAATTTAGACAAATCGTTAAAATATGAATTTATATGCACTTTCAAATTCACATATGTAGTACACATGCTCATAAAACTTGTTTATACTACACTTTGCATATGGTAACTGTAAGCAAAAAAAAAACATGCAAATGCATAGAAATCCTAGCCCTACTCATAACTAAAAACAAAATGGCGGCACAATTTAATTATGACCTAAATAGTTGGACATTGACCTGACTCTCTCCTTGCCCCAACGTGTCACGTGGCTACCCCCATCCCTGCCACCAGGGTCACGTGACTTGGTGTATGCGTGCTAGGCGACTGCGATTGCCTACCCTCCAGGGGTTGGACTACCAAAAATGCTCATAATACTCCTAAAAGGGCCCTAATTACGGGGTAAGGACCATAAACACGTCACCAAGGAGTTGAAGAAGTCGCCAAATGAACAGAATTAACACTATTGCATTATGACATTGGACGCTTAAAAACTTACTATTACTGCTACTACATTTGTCACTTAGACTAGAGGGCATAAGAACTGTATCTAATGTAAAAGAAATTTTTCCTCCCTCTCCTTCCCCTTACTGAGGAGTATTTTGTACCACTCAGACTGTTTACCTTAGCATAAACTTATCTGCTGGCCATATCGAATTTTTTCAAGTTATTTTATGTTCAGGCTAATTTTGGGCTAAAGTACTTGGTACATATGAAACTTACTTAAGCGTTACATACGCCCAACGAATGTCAGAGTTTTAAAAATCTGAGTGAACCTTGGATATAGTCCCACTAAAGGTTTCAAAACAATACTGGATAAAATAAAAGTAACCCACTCTCTTCGCTAATTAATATCTAAACATGAGAAAAAGGTAATTTTATTATGCATGTAAATACAAATACCCATTTAAACGGTAAAAGAGTTTGGTGAAGGTGATTTATTACCAATTGTATCTTGATCATACGACAATCATCGTATTACATAATTCTCTTACGGAATGGACAGTAAGCCGATTAACAAAATTCATGGCTTCGAGTTATTCTCATAATTACAATGCGTTTTTTTTTTAATAAATCAAAAAGCGTGCATAAATAAAACGATACGTTTGTGCAAATAAAGAAACGGAAATAAATATTTTTGGTTATTAAACATTTTATTAAATAAATTACAAAGTGGTTCTATTTAAACCAGGAAGTCTACTGGTTTATTAATTGCCTTAGTTTTGGTAATAAAATAAAGATGTTTTATAAATTTCCTTTACCATAGAATTTTGAATAATTATCAAATCTAGGTGATTTTTACTCTAAAAATTATAATGTAATATATTTTCAGTCCAGGATGTTATTGGAAATCTATGCTGTGTAGGTTTGATAAATTTACATGTTTCCGTTACACCGTCTTTGTTTACTTATTATACATTTTGGGATGTACAAGTCAGATGTAACAAACTGGCGCATGAAGATAATTGCACTAAAGTACGTCCCAGAACATCAGAGAGTAATCAATTATCTTGACAGCGACGTACTTATTAAAGGCATATACTATAAGGTTTGTAAAGTATATTGACTTTTCAGGTTCTTATGCTCGTATAAAATATTAAAAAAATATATACTTGTAATTGTAACGCGCACTTAATCTGTTTCAAGTTTCAGTAAAGAAACCGATTGTGACGTCATTATCATAGTTTTGTTTTAAATTTTGGTAAATCAATTTAACATTTCATTTAATAGGAAATGAAGCAACAGCTCTAATTTTTGTTCGTTCCGTACAAATTGTTTGAGATTGAATTAATACAAACGTCATCTTTACTGAAGCAGATAATACATTATTGTAGAGGATAGCGAGGATCGTCCGAAATTCTAGGAAAATTTATATAAGTTTAGAAAGTACTAATTACACTATTAACCAAGTATATGTGAATTAGACATATGACTCACTTAATGGGGGAGGCTTTAACATGCAATTATCACATTTCTTACTTTAAAACGCTCAGTTATTGTCGAGTTTTGGTTGAAAATGGTGGCGAAAATGGCATTTTCCGATTTTTCTCAGGCAAAACGTTTGAAACTTACTTCGCTCTCTGACAGTGACGGTGCTTGCTGAAGAAATAGGTGGTGCTTTAGGTACTGAATCTATATTTACATTGTTTTATTAACAACATAGTTAAGATTTATTAATTTTGTTTATATAAGAGTTCAAATTTGCGATTTTTAGTTTTTGCAAAAATTCCTATCACTTTGTTGTTAAGAACCGTTATGTTGGTGATAAGATCTCGTTCTATAGACAACACAGCAAGCGCAGATACCCTATTCAATCATTTTTTTCGTTTTAGAGTTGAAAAATATGTCTTATTTTCTGCAGATGACATCGGTATTGTGATAATTATCTCCAGCAGTTTGATTGTCTCTTGAAAAACAGCATGAAGTTGGTTTGACCTAATAAATGAAAGAAATGAGAGGGCTCCTGAAATATTGCGAAATTCTTCCCTCTCGTACACCAGTTCTAGTACAGTTTTTAATCTCTTTGCATCCAAATGTGGATATGCCTCTACCATACTCAACAAATACGGGTCAGCAAAATTTTTTGCGTAGTCCTGGAACTTTGAAGACTAGGAAAAGATTTGATGCAATAAGGTGACCTGTAAATTTGTATGTGGCCTTTGTTTGACTGATTATGACATCGCAAACTACTTTAGATTCTCTATTTTTGGTTCCTGTTAATGTCTCTATTCGTCTTCTCTTTCTTACTTCTTGATTACTATTGTTCTCTACATCATCTTCTTGAATATTCGTAGTCGAACCAATATTATTTCGTATGCTATAAATTTCATCCATGAACTTTTCAATGCTACTTTTTACATAAACAGCATCGATTTCTCGTTTTATTTGATGGAATATCTTAAGGCTAAATAAAAAATCTTCACCTTTTAGCATGCGTTTGTGTCCAAAGCTTGTTCAATTGTTGTTTTATGTTATATTTTATCACTGTAATCAATTTCTTCCATACATTCGATAAGCTCTTCTCTGTACTCAAATGCAGTATTAACAGTTCTTGAATTAAAGTTTCAGCTTGTAGTTACAGCCATGGGTAATCTTTTGCAAACTACACTATCCAAAACGGATGTTCGCTGCGGAGAGATTGAGACAAAGGAACAAATTCAACTGAAATTGGCAACATAACCAAATTCAAGTGATGATTTCAGGAATCTGCAGTTTCATCGTGCTAATTCGAAACTGCCACAAAAGCGAATACAGTTGATTATTATATTAAATACATATCTGTTTTTTGGTTACTAGCGCATTATGGTGTTCAGTAGATTTTGTATAGTAGAGCATAGTACCAATATTTGCGGTGCCCAAATAGCTAAATTCAAACCATTTTTCGTATGCACTGGAGACTTTTCATGTGTGAATTTTTCATTTATATGATTTAAATCAGTTATCCCAGTTTTTGTCCAAGAAACTTCTCCTCCAAATAACAAACACGGAAAACAAAACGTAGCATATACAGTATCATATCCGCATAACCACACAAGTTCTTTGTATAATTCTTTATTAATAGTACGCAAAAGTTGTTTATTTTACTTATTACGGCTACTTTTGTAATATCTGGTGTAGTTCTTTCAATACATTTAATTTCCATCTTTTTAATTGCAAAGTAGAAAAGGTCTTTTCAAAATAAATTGCAGAATTAATTTTAAAATTCACACCTTTCGTGGCGAATGTGAACGTGCGATGCAAACTAGCGCACCGCCGCCTGGTTAAAAACGCATTTGACAAATAGTGTAGCAGAAGTGTCTTCCAATATGACCGGAGTGGGGAGGTCAACAGTTTTATTAAAAAAACAAAGAATGTTTGAAAGAACCCTTGCACTACAGGAAGAAAAAACAACGCTTCATGTGTCAGGGTATTTTGAACACCCTGTATACGTATTGGTAATTTTGTTTGTAGTTTTATGTACTTGTTAGATTCCGTATATAAATTTTTTTTTTGTTGTCAAATTAAGTTTTATAGTAAATTTGTGTTTAACGTGTATGGTGAGCTTTAGATTCTTTGTTTGTGAAATTATTATTCCGAAATTTAGGTTGTTTTTCCTTATTATTTCTCGTTTATAGAAGTTTGGTTAACGTTATTTGTAAATAGTTGTATATAAGTTTAATTAAGGTTTATTTCGTTTGATTTCCGTAAAATATAATAGAAAATTAAGTAATTTAAATGAGTAGTATAGGTTTATCGGTATGATGTCATGGTAGCGACATACAGACGCTTATTTATAGTTGTCCAGTTTATTATTAGGTATTTTGGTTTTGATTCATAGAGATTCATGTGGGCCTTATTGTTCGTACTTTAAGGTAAACAAGAGAGGCTGTATTCGTTGATCTTGCTGACGTTTAGTTTTTGAAAATTTACCGAGTCCTTACGGACGAAAACGAAATTTATGTATTGGGGTACTAAATTTTTCCCTTCCGTTTTTTAATTGGTTGAATTATATTAGATAAGATTTTTATGAGTAGGGGATGCAAAATTCAAAGATGGATTTTGTGAATAATTTTGAGAGTCTAAGACAGATCACGCTTTCGAGTAGTAGTAACGTTGCCGCTTGTGTTACGCTTTAAGGGTGGTTTAGAACGTTGAAATTTTGGACCTTGTGGTGTTTAACGAACGTACTTTTTTGTGTAGTAAGGGTAGTTTAGCTACTGAAGAACCTGTGAAAGGGATTTTAAAAATTGTTCATCACCAAAGGATTATACCTAGTGCCGATTTCGGTTTTACGTAAAGTTACCTGGAGGACATCGTCGTGTTGATAGTGCTTCAGTGAAACTTGGTTTTTTTCGCTTTTGCGGATTTATTTAAAATCATCGTTCTTGAAGTGCCACTTATTTCGTAAAAGCGTATCTAAAGATAAAGAAACTTTCGCAATATATTAAAATTTAACGTTATTTAAATCAAGTTATTAACATTTTGGATTATAGTGGAAATAAAACCAATTAAAGCTAAAAGTTATCAAGTCAATTGAACGCTCATATTAGTATTTTAAAAGAAGTTTTGGAATTTATGCAATAACATTTTAACGCGATTCAAGGGATCGTTTGTGTATCATAGAACAATAATCAACATTTCATTCATCATTTGACAGAAGAAGATTTCATTTCCGTTATAGTAGAGACCGACCATCATTTTCATTGTTGTAACACAGGAGAGGTGTAATCTAGACCTTTAAGGTAATATAAACATTGTTTTTTATTGAATATTTCAAGATTTTTTTTGTGTTTCGAATTTATTTTTATGTTTGAAGTTTGAAAGGGTTTTTTTTTTTTTGGTAAATTAAGTTGTTTTAAATATTTAGGATTAATTATAGTTTTAACGCTCCCCTTACACTTTTTTTATTTTTTTTATTTTATTAGTAAAGGGCAATTGACCCTATTGTAGTGTGGGTATATTATCCACGGTTTATTTATATTTAGGTTAAACGATTTAGACGGCGTAAGCAGATTCTGATCAGACATCCTGTCGCCTTTTAAGTGTTTGTTTGTTTTTTTGTTGATACGCATTATCGTTGTTTATATTTTTTTTTATATTTATCCTTTTTTTTATTTTATTATAGTTTGTTAGGTTTTATAAATGTGTTTTACTTCTATGGAAACCCTTTTGTGTTACATAAAAGTTTTTTGTTGCAAGTTACCGGTAATTTAGTTTTAACGTAACAAAGTTAGTTTTTTGTTTTATTGAGTAATAGCGTTAAATATTTAGTATTTTATTTGATTTTTAGTTGAGTATTAATTCATTTAGAGTTCATTTTATAGCTTATTTTTTTTTTTTTGTTTTGATTATTAGTAACGTAAATTTATTGAGTGTTTTATCACGCTTTTATTTGACAAGCGTGTAGTTTTTTGAAGCCCTTTTTCAGGTTATTTTGCTGAATTGCTGTCCAGCACACCTGGAATTGATTACGAATAGGTAAGCGCATGTTTTTTGGATGTTTAGACACGCTATGTACTCGTAATTTTGGCACGACAACCCTTATTTTGTCTATCAAATATCCTGGCGCCCTTAACCGAACCGATTTGACTTCATCCCCTATTTTGACTGACGTACGATTTATTATTCTGGATGTGCAAAATTATTAACATCAATCCACGATCCGCACGCTGACTAGTCGAGGCAAAAAGGGGCCAATTTATCTGTAATCCCGTTCTACCACCCGTTTATACCGTTACAGGTAAAGTTGGCGCTTCAACGTGGGACATTTTAGGGTGGTTTTTTTTCGTAGATTTTTATTTTTGGTGACATCTTAGGATAGTATTTCAGTATTTTCGCTTCAGGATTATTTTATTGTTGAATTAAGTTTTTTATATACGTATCGAAAAATTAAATATGGGTTATAAAATTAATGTAGATAGGCTTACACCTAGTGAGGTAAGATATGAGATAGCGGTTAGAGGAGGTGATCTATCGTTAGGGGTAACTGCGTTACGTGCTTTGTTACGGAATATTTTGAGTGAGGAAAGTAGTGGTAAAATTTCATCACGTCCCGATTATCCTTTCGATTTTGAAACAGATAAAGTTATTGAGGAAACGAAATTAGAATTAGAAAAATTATTAGAGGAAGTCAAAATTAATCCTTCCACAAAAATTTTAACGACCATAGAAACCAAGCTCAAATATTTGTTAGGTAGAGTTAATAATTCAATTCCGAAAACCGATATCGATGTTAAGATTAAAGAAAGTTTGTTTGTTGAAATTGCGGTAGCTCAGTCTACATAACGAAATTTTGGATAAACGTGTAGTTTCAAAAAGTTCACCTTTGGAAATAGTAAGCAGTGTTTCGAATAAGACGATCAAAATTCAAATACAGATATTTCAGTACCGATTAGTAATTTAAATTTAAGTACATCACCTGTTAGGAATGTAGTTGTAAAAAGTACACCGGTTTGCAAGTGGAATTTATCATTTTCGGGAGATACTAAATCTTTATCGCTAAGTGCTTTTTGGAACGGATTTCAGAATTACAGATTTCACG
This sequence comes from Vesta saturnalis, assembly GCA_036346205.1. Lineage (NCBI taxonomy): Eukaryota > Metazoa > Arthropoda > Insecta > Coleoptera > Lampyridae > Vesta > Vesta saturnalis. The sequence goes on along the minus strand of JARFJB010002353.1, from coordinate 4,781,264 downwards.
TAGAGTAGATGACGCACAATTATTTTCGGAATGTTTAGATTTGTTTACGGGTAACGCTTTAATTTACGTTCGTTCCGTTAGAAGGGAAGTTAGGAGGAATTGGTGGAATTGTTGAAAATTCAATTCCAGCCAATAGATTATGACGATAGATTATTAGATGAGATTAAGCGTCGTACTCAAGGTACGGACGAGACTATAGGAATTTATATCGCTGTTATGCGGACTTTATTTTCGCGTTTGAAGAAATTTGTCGGAGGATAAGCAATTACGTATTTTGCGGAAAAATATCGCGCCTTCTTATCAGGCACAATTGGTTTTAACGGAGGTTAGCTCGATTAACGAATTAATTAAGTATGGAAGACTTATCGAAGAAAGAGTTCAAGCGATGAATAGTTATGTACCGCCTAGTCGGAAACGCTCCGACCTAGAAGTTGATTTAGCGTACGTGGGAGAAACCCCACCGGTTGTCACGACTAAGAATAAGGAAGTACCGATACAGGAAGTGAAGATAACGCCGAGTAGAGTTGAGGGAAGATCGTGTTGGAATTGTCAGAAGACCGGACATTTAGCGTCGCGTTGTAAGGATACCATTAAGAATCGTTATTGTTATCGTTGTGGAAAGAAGGATTTTACAGGAATAATTGTCCTAAGTGTTCGAATTCGGGAAACGGATTAAGGAAGCAATAAAGAGCCGCGTATTGCCTTCAAGATCTAATTTAAGTCGGCAGTTTATTATAATAGTTTAAGAGCCAAGGATGAAGTTACTTTTCAAGGAAAAAGTTTTATTGGAACGTTTTCGATTTAAAGGATTCAGATGAGAACCATTTGTCACGGTCAAGATTTTTTCAAGAGTTATTGGGATTATTGGACAGTGGATCTACGAAGACCATCATTAAAGAAAGGGATGGGAGAAATTAAGTCAATTGGGAGTGAAATTAAATAGAGAATTTACGTCAACCTGTGTCGTAGCAACGGTCAATCAGTGAAGAGTATCGGGTCAGCCAGTGTTCCGATCGAAATTAAGGAAGAATTATTACGATTAACGTCATTGTTGTATTGGAGATACCACATCAGTTGATATTGGGAGTCGATTTTTGGAAACGAGGAATTTTGTTCCGGACTTAAGAAAAGGAGAGTGGAAATTTGAAAATGAGAAACTATTAATGCTATGGAAGATAGAGAGCCGAAGATTTGCTCACGTTTACATCTGAATGGAGGACAATTAAGACAATTGGATGGAGTAGTGGACGTTATTTTGCGAACATTGAAGGCAATGAATTAGGATGTACAACTTTAGTAACACAAAATTAAGACATGTAGTGAACCAATTAAGCAACGATATTATCGTGTGTCACCGTTTATTCAGCAACAAATAGATCTCGAGTTGGAAAAGATGTTGAAGATGGATGTGATTGAGAAATCTAATAGCGCTTGGTCAAGTTAGATACTACTAGTAAAGAAGAAGGATGGAAGTTATAGGTTTTGCGTGGATTTTCGAAAATAAAAAGTTACCGAGAGAGATGCATATCCGTTACCGTACGTTTCAGCAATTTTAGACCGTTTACGTGACGCAAAATACATATCGTCGTTGACATTAAGTCAGCGTATTGGCAGATACCAATGGCGGAGGATTCTAAGCAATATACAGCTTTTACCGTACCCAACAGGGGATTATTTCAGTTTAAACGATTACCGTTCGGTTTGGCTAACGCACCAGCCAGTTGGCAACGATTTTCATTTGGATGATATTTTTGTACACCTACTTATGAGAAACACCTAGAGTTCTACAAGAAGTTTTTCGTCGATTTACTGAGGCAGGAATAACGTTAGGAGAGACAAATGTACCTTTTGTCAATCGGAGTTACGATATTTAGGTTACGTAATTAACGCGGATGGGTTATCGGTAGATCCGGATAAAGTTAGCGCCATTTTAAAGACACCGTCACCTAAGAGTGCTACGGAAGTAAAGCGAGTTATCGGAATAGCTAGTTGGTACCGTCGTTTTATTCAAAATTTTTCTACGATTATAGCGCCTTTAACGAAATTATTAAAGAAATTTGCAAAATTTGTTTGGGATGAAGATTGTGAGAAAGCTTTGGAATTATTAAGGATTGTTTAGTTACCGCACCTATTTTATCGTGTCCAGATTTTTCGCTACCATTTACTGTGCAAACTGACGCTTCGGATTATGGATTGGTTCAGTATTAACGCAGACTATTGATGGAGAAACGAGTGATTTGTTATAAAGCAGATCTTGACGAAGAATGAAAGGAAGTTTTCGACTACCGAAAAGAGTGTTTAGCAGTACTTTGGTCAGTAGAAGTTACGACCTTATTTGGAGGGAGCAGAATTTACGGTTATTACCGATCACGCATCGTTAGTTTGGTTACATAATTTAAAGGAACCTACCGGTCGATTAGCGCGTTGGGCTATACGCCTTCAGCAGTATAGTTTCGAAATTATTCATCGGAAAGGAAAGGATCATGTTGTACCGGATACATTATCGCGTTCCGTACCAGTTATTGACGCACTTGAAAAGACAAGTAAACCCGATATTGACTTACCAGACGAGACTATAGTAGGAGACGAAGAAAAGGAAGTAGAAGATGGAAAGATGACGATAAGTGGTTGACACGGATGAAGAAGAATGTTAGGCAAGACCTATCGCGTACCCGCAATGGCGGATAGAAATGGAAAGTTATTGAAGCATGCGAAGTGTAGTTATCCGAAGTTGAGAAACGATGAGGAACAGTGGAGAGTTGTAGTGCCGAAGGAGAACGTTCCCAATATTATCGCAGTGTCATGATGACCCTAGAGCAAGACATGCAGGTTTTTTAAGACTTATGAGAGAATTTCGCAAGTATTATTGGCCAAAAATTAAAGGCAGATGTAGTACGTTACGTTCGACATTGTGAGACTTGTATTAGACATAAACCGGAACAGAAGAAACCGGCCGGCCTTATGGCAAAACATCCCGTTATCGACAAGCCTTGGCAAATGATTGCCATCGATATTGTAGGACCGTTGCCAAGATCATCTCGAGGTTATTCATACGTTTTAGTAGTTGCCGATTATTTTTCGAAATTTGTACTTTTCTTCCCGTTACGTGCCGCTACCGCTGCGAGTGTAGTTAAGAATATCGAAGAAAATGTTTTTCTTATGTTTGGAGTACCGTTATACGTTTTGTGTGACAATGGATCACAGTTTAGGAGTAAAGAATTTCAGAAAATGGTTACGTCTTATAACGCCAAAATTATATTTAACGCAAATTACCATCCTCAGGCTAATCCATCAGAACGTGTTAATAGAGTTATGAAGACAATGTTAGCGTCGTATATCGAAGATAATCAACGTAATTGGGATAAGTATTTAGCGCAAGTTGCCTGTGCCATTCGCACAGCGACTCATGAAGTTACCGGCCTGACGCCTTATTTCGCGAACTTTGGGAGAGAAATGATTAAGACGGATCACAGCAGGGAGTACCGACGAACAGTACCGATCTAGATAATGTAAATTTTGCCGACAGAACACCGTTGTTAGAGAGAAGTGAAATTTTTCGCGTTGTTTATAACGATATTAAGAAAAGACTTAATGCCGCGTATATTAAGAGTAAACAAAATTATGATTACGTAGACGTTTAGCTAATTTTGAGGTAGGAGACACCGTGTGGCGGAAAAATTATGTTTTATCGGACGCATCTCGTTATTTTGCAGCAAAGTTAGCGCCAAAATTTATCGGTCCATTTTATATTAAGAGGGTTTCGTATCAGACTTACGAACTGTCTGACGCTTCGGGTATGTCGAAGGAGTGTGGAATGCTAAAGATCTTAAGCCAAATCCTAATGTCGATTAAGTCTTGGACGTTTTCTTGTGTAGGGACGGAGTAAGAATTTTCCTACAGCAGATGCCACTGCTTGTCGTAAGAGGCGACTAATCAAGTAGGCGTAGCGAGTTTGGTTGGAGGTGTTGCGATTTTGGGTCTTGCGTATACGGTTGTGGAATAACGGAAAGGGGGATCTCGTGAACCGTGGCCCGGCCTCCGTATGCTCTTGACGCGGAGTTTCAGTGCACCAGCCAAACGCGTGTACCGTTGTTGCACCTTGTTGTGCTTTCTCGGATCCTTAGCGGATCATTTTTAGGTTTGTCGTTTATCGTGGATTTGATCCAATTTTTTGTCTTCTCGACTTTGACTTATTTTACCGAACGTGACTGTGGGAGTTTTGTTTGTAGTGCCAAGGAGGCAGAACTCGAGTTCGGGGAGGGAGTTGGAACCCCCTCTTGCCGCCTCGAGGGACGCGTTTGTTGAGTTTATGGAGTTTGTGGAGTTTGTGAAGTTTTGTGGAGTTTGTGAAGTTTTGTGGAGTTTTTGAAGTTTGTGGAGTTTTGGACTTTGTGGAGTTGTCGAGCTTTAGTTTCGATGTTTATATATACAGTTATGCCGAGTACCGGTTCCCCACCCTCTGCCTGTCAAAGGTTATGGGTTGGTATCGTCGTCCGTTTTGTGTAATGTAGTTTTATTTTTTTACCGGATTTTCATTTGCGCCTCTGTTGGTGGTTCGCTTCACGGACCCCAACAGTTTAAAGTTTTGATAGCTTTGTTTTAGGTTTTGGGCCCTATAGTCCCAACTAGTGGTGTGGCGAGCGGTAGCACATCACTAGCTTTTGAGGGTGTTGCGAGGGGTCTTTCCTGACCAGCACCACCGCATTTTCCGTACTTCTTCGTACATTTAGTTTGTGAGAGTTAACGTTTGTACTTAGTGTTAGTTTTGTTTTTGTTCCTGGCGTAGGTTGCCTGTAGAGTTAAGTTGTTTTTTCGGATATATTTTCCGAAGGAAAATATTTTGTAAGGGAGTGTCAGGTATTTTGAACACCCTGTATACGTATTGCGTAATTTTGTTTGTAGTTTTATGTACTTGTTAGATTCCGTATATAAATATTTTTTTTTTGTTGTCAAATTAAGTTTTATAGTAAATTTGTGTTTAATGTATGGTGAGCTTTAGATTCTTTGTTTGTGAAATTATTATTCCGAAATTTAGGTTGTTTTTCCTTATTATTTCTCGTTTATAGAAGTTTGGTTAACGCTTATTTGTAAATAGTTGTATATAAGTTTAATTAAGGTTTATTTCGTTTGATTTCCGTAAAATATAATAGAAAATTAAGTAATTTAAATAATAGTATAGGTTTATCGGTATGATGTCATGGGCGAATACAGACGCTTATTTATAGTTGTCCAGTTTATTATTAGGTATTTTGGTTTTGATTCATAGAGATTAATGTGGGTCTTATTGTTCGTACTTTAAGGTCATAGAGGCTGTATTCGTTGATCTTGCTGACGTTTAGTTTTTGAAAATTTACCGAGTCCTTACGGACGGAACGAAATTTATGTATTGGGGTACTAAATTTTCCCCTTCCGTTTTTTAATTGGTTGAATTATTTAGATAAGAGTTTTTATGAGTAGTGGGATGCAAAATTCAAAGATGGATTTTGTGAATAATTTTGAGAGTCTAAGACAGATCACGCTTTGAGTAGTAGTATACGTTGCCGTTGTGTTACGCTTTAAGGGGTGGTTTAGAACGTTGAAATTTTGGACCTTGTGGTGTTTAACGAACGTACTTTTTGTGTAGTAAGGGTAGTTTAGCTACTGAAGAACCTGTGAAAGGGATTTTAAAAATTGTTTATCACCAAAGGATTATACCTAGTGCCGATTTCGGTTTTACGTAAAGTTACCTGGAGGACATCGTCGTGTTGCATAGTGCTTCCCGGTTTTTTTTTCGCTTTTGCGGATTTATTTAAAATCATCGTTCTTGAGTGCCACTTAATTATCGTAAAGCGTTTAAAGATAAAGAAACTTTCGCAATATATTAAAATTTAACGTTATTTAAATCAAGTTAATAACATTTTGGATTATCAGTGGAAATAAAACCAAAAAGCTAAAAGTTATCAAGGCAATTGAACGCTCATATTATATTTTAAAAGAAGTTTTAATTTATGCAATAACATTTTTCCAATTCAAGGGATCGTTTGTGTATCATAGAAATCAAATTTCATTCATCATTTGCCAGACCAAGGAAGATTTCATTTCCGTTATAGTAGAGACCGACCATCATTTTCATTGTTGTAACACAGGAGAGGTGTAATTCTAGACTTTAAGGTAATATAAATTGTTTTTTATTGAATATTTCAAGATTTTTGTGTTTCGATTTATTTTTTTTTATGTGTTGAAAGTTTGAAAGCGGTGTTTTTTTTTTTTAAATTAAATTGTTTTAAATATATTTAGTGTAATTAATTAAGTTTTAACGCTCCGCTTCACCTTTTTTTTTATTTTTGATTTTATTAGTAAAGGGCAATCGACCCTATTGTAGTGTGGGTATATTATCCACGGTTTATTTATATTTAGGTTAAACGATTTAGACGGGTAAGAATTCTGATCAGACATCCTGTCGCCTTTTAAGTGTTTGTTTTTTTTGTTGATACGCATTATCGTCTGTTTATTTTTTTTTATATTTATCCTTTTTTTTATTTTATTATAGTTTGTTAGGTTTTATAAATGTGTTTTAATTCTATGGAAACCCTTTTGTGTTACATAAAAGTTTTTGTTGCAAGTTACCGGTAATTTAGTTTTAACGTAACAAAGTTTTTTTTTGTTTTATTGAGTAATAGCGTTAATAATATTTAGTATTTTATTTGATTTTTAGTTGAGTATTAATTCATTTAAAGTTCATTTTATAGTTTTTTTTTTTTGTTTGTTTTATTAGTAACGTAAATTTATTGAGTGTTTATCACGCTTTTATTTGACAAGCGTGTAGTGTTTTTTGAAGCCCGATTTCAGGTTATTTTTGCTGAGTTGCTGTCCAGCACACCTGAGATTGATTACGAATAGGTAAGCGCATGTTTTTGGATGTTTAGACACGCTATGTACTCGTAATTTTGGCACGACAACCCTTATTTTGCTATCAAATATCCTGGCGCCCTTAACCGAACCGAATTTGACTTCATCCCTATTTTGACTGACGTACGATTTATTATTCTGGATGTGCAAAATTATTAACATCAATCCACGATCCCACGCTGACTAGTCGAGGCAAAAGGCCAATTTATCTGTAATCCCGTTCTACCACCCGTTTATACCGTTAAATGTTAGAAGGAACATCCATTCCTTGTACTTCAATAAAGAAATCCTAACCCTCAACAAAATAGTAGCATTTAAAAAGACCACAATTATCTGTGTCGACACTACACAGGACACTACAGGAAGTTAACTATTCATGGGAAAGAATGAATCGAAACTCAATGTTATTGATAATCCCAAATTATTTCTTGGAGACGCAAATACTATCGTGAAATGAAGTAGTTTCGTGCCGAAAGAATGAGACTTGATGAGATTGAACGAAGGATATGGAAAAAGTTGGCAAGATAAAATGTTACCGTCAAGCAGTCCAAGAGGATTGGTCAACTTGAATAAATACACCATCAGGCAAAGGTCGACGACTAATTATAACACATAAGATGTACTTGTTTTTGAAATAGGGCATTATCGCGAAGATATAAAAGAATATTTTGAACAAATGATAGCAAACATTCTGTGATTGTTCTTGATAATGCAAGTTACCATTCTAGGCAAGTCGAACGCTTCACAACCACTGCATGAAAAAAGGAGACATTGCCAAATGTCAGAACAGATACAGTTTGAAGAAAATACGAGAGCTTTTAGCTATTTTCAGCTATTGTTTAGAATCTTATTGATGAACTCTGTGCTTCTCGCGGGATTACCGTACATAGATTTCCACCATATCTCTGCGAACTCAGCCCCATAGATCTAGCTTGGGCTTAAACAAAAAGTGAAGTTGGTCGTAACAATACGACTTTTAAGTTAAGTGGGCGACAGCCATAGACAATGTCAATGCGAAAAGTGACAAGAGTGTGTTGATCATGTAATTAAAAACGAACAGCGCATGTGGGAATTTGATGTGATAATGAAAGAAACTATAGAACTTGTTATAATATCCGTAGAACCAGATGACTGCTCTTCAGAACAGAAGACAAACACACACACACACACACACACACACAAAGACGCACGCGCGCGCGAACACCCACACGCACACGCACCACCGCAACGCACACGCAACGCACACGCACGCACGCACACGCAACCACCCCGGCAAAAACACGGGGAAACAACGGCACACCCAATATCTTTTGTTTCTAATTTGGAAAAATTTTAGTTCATTTAAAATGCCTGAAAGGACCAACTTGACAATTTCAACTTAATTTGCACCCTCCAATTGAAATTTTCTAATTTCCGTTAGCCCTGGTTTTGATTTTGTTTAATTTAAAAATGTTTACCCAAGTGTACCCTAATACATAAATTGCAAGAGACGATATTTGTGCGACATCTAGAACAAACCTTATAGACTGTAACAAAGTAAACGGGGACGTGAAGATGATAAGTCATTCGATCAGCTGTAAGCTTTCCGAGCTACAGGTGTTTTCTAAAACCCGTTTTGTTACTCCCGCTGGTTAATTTAGCTGGTAATATCATTGTTTCAACAAATAATAGCTAATTACATATTTCCGGTAAATTAAAAAAAATGTAAAATATACTCTTGTTACAACCATAGTCCAGAGAATTATTTGGACCATAGTTTACTTCAAAATGGAACAGTAGTAACCTCATCGAGCAGTGCTTAAGAGACATACGATATAAAGTACTAACACAACGCGAAGCTGCTGAAAAATACAAAATCCCTCGTAGCTCCATAATTCTTAAATTCAAAGCTTTTCGGGATCACAAAATGAATAAGCCTGACAGAAAATGTATTTTTCTCCCGACATAAAGTATTAGTACTTTACAGTTTTTAAAATACATTTATTTTACACAACAGCCAGTAGATTAACAGAAACTTTAATACAACGTATCACTAAAAAATTAAGAATACACCGAACCATTTTCACTAGATAAGATCATCATAACTGGTCGACCGCTGATGATGATAGCTATTATTGAAACGCGTTCGGGTTTTTAATTTGTGCAAGGTGTGTTTGTTTGTTATACGGCCTGCCAAAATTCAAGCGTTCCGGATTTTCCGAGACAAATTTTACTTGTACTATCTTGGAGTGTTTAATACGTTAGAGAAGTTATTTAATATTTTAATTAATTTATAAGTATTGAAAATCATTGAATCAGAAAATTGTTAATATTATCTTTAAGTTTGATATATATTTGCTTTTGAACAGAAGTTATTCTTAAGGGTGCATTTCACGGTCAAACCTCTGTTATATAGAATGCAACCTTTACAATACAAATTAATCAATTACTACGGACGGTTAATTTTAATTATTTGGCTAATTAAGTATTGACTAATTATATTTGTCGGGATCAAAATTTTATTTATTTCAATGATTGCGTTTGCCTATTTCTAAATTCTATTAATATAAAATGCTTTTTTTACCTTTCCATTTCAGAGGTACATTATAATAGAAAATACGTTATCTTAAACTACGTAATTTTTTAATTGAGAAATAGTAAAAGAAAATTGGTATTCACGTTTAACGGTGTAACATTTTAAATTTTTAGTTTGTTTATCATGAAATAGCTCAAAAGACGTTTGAAATTACTTTTTTCTCATTTAATTACACTACATTGTATGGGTTAAATCTTTGTATTCCCTCATGCAACGGCTTATCAGTATTTAACGGTTAATCCGTTGATTAGTTTAGGGCCTGGTTTCTGATTAAATATTTTTAAGTGCATAGTATTATTTCTATATTTTGGTTTTGATACTAAATACGAAACGTTTGTGCTAGAACTGACCTTCCATATCTCAAGTCTAGAAACCGTATTAACACCTAGTTAACGAAATTAACATTTTGAAATACCTGAACATATGTATTGTAACTCAACCTCAGGGAAAACCTGTGAACCGCTAAATATATAATGGCAATACGTTTACTCCTATCATCGAAAGGGTGATATAAAGATTTAGCTGACATATTATGTTTTCGTTTTTCTGCAAGTTAGGGTAGTTTGAGAGTTTGTAAGTGTATTTGTTGTTTAGTTACGTTTAATTTAAAACAAAATTTTAATTTAGATTTTTCCTTCACAATGTTTGTCAAATAAGGAAACAAGATGTACTTACAAGACGGTCGGAAGTCAAAATGAAACAGAAACCAGGTGACGTAAACGATATGGCAGAACACCAAAAGGTACAAAGAAACAAGATGGCGGAGAGCTGTTGGAAATCTAAGAAAGCGAAACATGGCGAACATCCAACATAAGCTCACGGAAACAAGATGGTAGAAAGCCAAAAAAGCACATGAAAGCAAGGCAGATGCGGTGTTCTAAAAATGGAGGCCCAAGGCGTGGTCCTGATTGTTAAACACGGAGTTTTAGTGGAGCCCCAATTACTAGAAATTGGGCCTTAGGCGGAAAGTTAAAGGGCGCAACTGCTTGAAAGAATGAGATAGGATAAGTTGCGGAGCTCAGGCGTTGTCTGATGAGATGATGTTTGGTTCTACTTTCAGAATCATGTTTCAATTTTTGCTGGCGTAACAACTTCCAATGTTTTTAAAATGTACTTCTAGATGGAAGCACAATCAGTCTCTACTACAGGAAACTTATATTAGATTTTAAAGCACAAACAAATAACCACGTGAAGTATCCTGAAATAGTGATGAGACTCTGCGGCAAGTCGCGGAACCCCTGCGAAGACCTATGAACCGGTATGGTCCTTAAGTTACGGTCTATCTAGAGCAAATCCGAAGCGCAGTACCACTACAGACTGCTCATCCGTATTGCGCAAGGAAGGTGGTCTATGTAGAATGCGTAAATTTTAACTGCAATAGAGAATATTGAGTAGAAACACGTAGTCTAATGGAGAAAATAATGTTATTGGCTTTTTGAAGAAGAAGAAGATGAAATAATTTATTATTATTAAATTAGAGAGGAAAAAGTAAAGCAGTAGTTATATAAAACAGGAAAAGCCGAGGGTGCTTATGAAATTTTAATAAAAATCATTTAAAAGCGACGACTTCAAAAGTATTTTAGTTAACCAAACCCAGTTTCACGTGGTCTTGACTTTAACAACCCCTGACAGCGAAAAGCAGAAAACAAAGTTTATGCAACAGCCCATAAGTGGAAGAGAACTAGCAGTGACTCGGGTAAATTTGTTAATTTTGATTTTAATCATTTATTAAGACCAAAACTTACATAATGCTTGTTTACATAACTGATTACAAGTTTCTAAATATTATCCATAGGCGTAGTAAAAGATTGCGTATTTAAACAAGAAGGCTGAACTTCATTGTCCCCGCACAATGGACTAGGTACAGTTGAGTGGGTACTTGGTGACGGTGCCTGATACGAGTAATTACTAGGACGAGAATATATGTCGTCCATGGATTGTGTAGTTGATTGTTGATGTCATTTTCTAGCTGTTGCTGCTGATTCAGCCTGCTTTAATGCTCGATATCCAAGTGGGTGATAATTCGGCAAACTTCAGCCTTTGCCTCTACCGCTAAGTTCGGGGAATGTCATGACAGTTTGAGTCATACTTTGAAAAATGTCTGTATAGGATTTGATACCCCTTAGTAACATCCGGTGTAGCTAATATTTTTTAAATAATTGGGTTCTCTCATCTGCCTTTTTTAAATAGCATCCGCTATGCGGTCACTATTTTTACGTAGTCCTTTTGACTGCCGTTCTTACTGTTCCCAAGGACATTTTGTAGCATTATTTGTATTCTCAGTGTTTACGAGGTACTTCTGCTTTCTATAATATCTTTCGGTGTGTGTCTGATTCCTTATCACTATTTTGTATCACCGGACCGTCAATATTAGTGAAAGTCCTAAAATGTAAAATAATTAAATTACAACTAAAAGATTGTAATTTGGGGAACTTTTCGTTAGGAACCCTGCGTAAAAACGACATGTAGTCAAGAAATTTTCCTGTTTAGCCCGGTTGGCCAGTTTTTATTTTTGCGAGTTCATCTTGTTTTCTCTTGTATAACTAGATGTGCTCAGGTAGTGTTTTTGACGCAGTACATTTCTTATTAAATAATTTTGTAATAAATAATTCAATAAAACAATCCAAACACTTACTGCTTCTCTTGATAATGTTCCCAATAATTCCATATGTTCTCACGTACATTATTGTCTTTATAGGACTTTTAACTTGCGTCATATAACGCAGGATGTCACGAAACGCTGTCTATAAGGATTCCATGTTGTTCTTTTGAAAACTTGCATTTTTACTAGTAGTTGCTTTATCATCTGCTATTTTTGTTGTAATTAGTTCCAATTATTTAACAAACACGTTGACACCATGAACAGTCCGTTGCAACTGATGCCCACCAGTTGCCCTATCGGCAAATGCAGCGTATATCCGCAATGACAACATGTGTGGCGCAGTGCGCTGTACACAGACCACGTGTATTTAAAGACAAAAAGGATAACTGCGGATTCCGCAACACGCACTGCGCTTGCGGACTGCCTAGCTTTAGGTGGGGAATGCTATTTCAAATTTTAGGTTTTCCACCCATAACGACTTTCAATACTTTTAAAATAGATAGAACTATGATCAGACGATATTAAAGGAAACCCTTATTAGTTTTTCAAAAATAAACTAGATGGTGCCACAAACAAACAAAACATTCAGTCAGAATTTAGAGCCTTAGGCTTCTAACCACCAGGTGTTACACCAAAAGTGCCTACCAGGCTTAATCCAACCCTTTAACTAGGCTGGGCGGGCTTTGGAGTAGTCAGAAGTCAAAACCTAAAGTACGTGTGGCCTGTCCTTGGGGCTCCAATCACAGAACACAGAATGAGGCAAGCGAGGGAACAAAGAAAAATCAGGGAAAAGTAAGACCGAAAAATACCGAAGGATGTCGGTTTTCTATTGCACGAATAACTCTTTCCTTAGTTTTAGCCGTTATAGTTTTTCTGGAAATACGTATTCAATGAGTGCTGTTTTCAATATTATATTAATAAGTCATGACAGATATACAACCGTGGTAGGGATTAAGATATAGGTGGCAGAAAAATTTAGTATTAACAAAAATATTTATATTTGGAATAATATTAAACAACAGTTAGGTCAACTTTAATTGCGTTACTACTATAACGTATGACGTTTTTATGACATTTTAGCTAACAATATCTGTAAAACTTTACAATAAAAAATATAATAAACAGATATTAATCCAAACTTTCTATCATAACATCTCTTAAAAAATTTCTGTCAAAAAAATTATAAATTATAATTTTTAATTAGAGGGCCATCTCAATTTTCATATTCTATTCTTGGCAATACTGTTTATTATTCATGCAAATGAAAGTTTTAGTTTATTCTTTTACAATCTAGTCAAGCAAACATAATTGTTTTGCATTATAATAGTTTTCTAGACAATGTTGGGTTGTAATATGCAAACTCTAAAAATTATTTGTTCCTTGTCTTAGTAACTTAAAATGTATATTTATAGTAATAAAAAATGGTCAAAGGACACAACCACAATTATCACTTACCCTTAAACGAGTTACAATCACAATGATCACTTCCTAGTATTTAAAATGCCATTAAAAAGTGACTATATTTAATTAATAAAACTACGATACATATTATTAATGTACAAAGGTATATGCATTTATGTCCTTAAATTTAGTAAAGTAACGCTGTTAAAAAACAAGCCTACATTTTCACACTAATTCCTTTTCAAACGACATTTTATGTGGTTAGTTCCTAATTATACAGGCTCGTTAACGTAGTAATGTTTTATTTGAATACTAGCTTACCCGTCGCGCGTTGATGCGATCTCAGAAGAAAGGAAATTCAAGTAAACTCGTTATCATAACACTAAATTTACATAGTGTCATTTTTATTGAAATTTATTCATTTTAATATGGAAAACATATCAAAGTGTCGTTTTAACTCCATTTATTTATTCGAATTCTTGGGGATACACTATATTTTTTGTTTTTCCGTCTGATACCTACACGAATAAATCAGAAGGTTTTTCGATGTGTGAGAACCACGGATTCCCGAAATCGGGTCAACACAGCGACTGTCCTTTTGCTTTACTGATGGTCGTTGCTAAGCGAGTCGCACTGAAAATTGTAAATGTTAGAATTCAAATGGCCTATCTGTTGAGATCATTGGAATACGTGGCAACAGTACAACTTCCCCTTTGAATTTCCCATTCAAAATTGTAACTTTGATGACATTGTTCATCACCTTTTTCATCGAAAGTCTTGTATCGTTGCAAAGTCGTGGTGGATTGATGTTTCGAAGAAGAATGGCAGGCTTGCCAATTTTCAATGTTAAAATGTGCGGTGGCATACCTTCCAAATACAGTGAATTCAAGGATTCCGTTGAGTAACTGACAAATTCGTCTTGATTCATCACGATATCAATGGACTTATACGTTGTCGCTTTGCCTGGTGTTCCATTTTTTATGCTGAAATTGATGGCAATGACATCGTTGTTCGTAGCTGCTAATGTAGCATGTGCACTGAGCCATTGATGACATAACATAACATAACTTTCACGCCATTCCCTTGCGTGGTAGGAAAAACAATTCTTGCCTTTTATTTATTTTTCATTCACAACCTTTCTCCATGCTTTTGTATCTATACATACCTCCTTAGCTTCCGCAAGATTCATACATTATTTCTGACTCTTAAATATAACGTAATGTACTACTTTTATATCTATCCATCATCGTCCTTTCCTCTCCACACTCCATCATTATACACTCACTCTTTATCTCATCCAATCACTTTCCTCCCAGCATTGACCCTTCGTCCAATCTCGCCCTCCATTGTAGCATCTGCAGTAAACATCCTACCGCGATACACCAACTCGTCCACTTGTTCCACAATTTCATCTTGCAGAGTGAATATTCTACTCTCCTTTCCACCTTCCCGATTGAACACCACCATCTTAGTTTTTTTTCACGTTTACCTTTAGGTCCATGCCTCACACACTGTATCAAACTTCCTCAGAGCAGTTTTGCTCATCTGTTAATAGGACTGAGTCATCTGAATACACCAGAACTCGTATATTTGCGGTCAAACCATTACACCATTTGTTTGGGTACATGCTTGCCTAACAGATTTATCCATGTATATATTGAACAACCACAGTGATATCAAATGCATTGTCGCGCTCCTTGCTCAATATTAAAGTATTCACTCACACCTCCACTCACCCGAACACACAGTACAGCTTCATTTTTACACTTAACACTTTTTTTACCAAAAACCAAACCTTTACTAGATACAAACAAGCTTCTCTCCACACAGATGTTCACCTGGCGTTCACCATTCTCATTGACTCTTCGGTCTCGGAACTTTCCTAGAACGCGTTAAGTATGATCTCCCTGTACACTCACCCATCCGTTCATATCTCCCACTATTATCACTTTTTCGTTTGGCTTACATACGTTCAAGACGTTCTCTACATCATTCAAGAAGTTATCACACTCTCGGTCTCTTTCTCCATTCACCAGTGCATAGCAAGCAATAAGAAAAATTCTTCGAAACTCCACTAGCATTCTAACCCACATTACTTGGGGATATATCAATTCGTTAACACATCTTTTCGTTCTTTCACTTAAGATCACCCCAACTCCTTACGCGCCATGCACTTCAGTATGAAATCCTGGCATAGTGCCATCCTCCATCTCACCAGTATGCTTTCCTTTCAGCTTTGTGTCAGGTGCTCACAGAATATCAAGCTGCCTTTCGTACATTACATTCGCAATTTCAAATTCTTTACCATGCGTACCTCATTCCACGTACCGACTTGCATTAATTACTTGCACAGTTGTCAGTTGTTTGGACCATGACCGTCCCTTGTAGCCAGGTAATTGTATTTTTCTCTTGAGTAATACCATAGCGGACAGGCCGGTTACTAACCAAATTGTGCCTCGGACAATATATCACTCCCTACTAACGGTATGGTCCTACTACCGGACAGTTGTTTGTCTGCTGCCCCGACAGGTAAGAAACTAAGAAGTAGAAATACAGATATTAATAATTTAGAGTATACTTACTGTATGAATATATAAATGTGTACATATACATGTACATTATGTAATTCAAAGTCAATTTCTTTACATGTTGCCAACTGATGATTCGAGACATGCATTAAGTTTATTAGCCGGCGTTGAACGTGGTATAAGTGGCAGAGTTTGTCGAAAATCACTAGACAGTAAAATGAGTGCTCCACGAAAGGGCTGTCCATTTCCCCTCAAGTCTTGCAGTGTGAGATCAAGCGTTTCCAATCCTTTTACGTGAGCCATTGTGCATTTGTCCCATATAAGCTCACATGTTTGCAAAACTCTGCCATTCCGGATTTTTTGGTGATATTGCATGCTGGCGTCTCAGTGGTTTGCAAATTGAATTGCAATTTCAGTGGTAAATGCGCTGTTTGATCACCATCCAAAAGTGTTGCCGCAATTCCTTTCATTCCGTGGTTGTATGGTTGCCAAAATGTTTGAAATGAGAAAGGTTTTGTCTGTACCTCAGGGTGCATCCATGAAGTACAATTCGCTGCATTGATTTCTAATTGCTTGCATGAATGTGTTATATACAATCCGTTGTTCTAGAACCCAGATCATTGACATCGAGACCATAAACGTCATTTGCAGATCGATTCGGTGAATACATTCCAAAGTGCACGAATCGTTTGTTAGCGATTGCCAACATATGTCCTCGATCGAAACCAACACCTCATTATACACGTTTGGTGTGAATTTCATGCCCGAATTCTTTGCTCACAAACGACGTAGGATGTCTTTACTCATGCATTCTTTGAATTTTTCCAAAAGATCTTTTGGATTGGATGGGAAAAACGTTGTCAATATTATTGCAAATAACCAGCGTATTTGCTGTGGATGAGCAGTATTTGATACATCAGCAAGTGCTGTATCCCGATGAGCACCGTTTTCAAGAAGATTTAATTCTTGCCAGGCTTCTCGATAGGTTTGACATACTTCACCATTTACTGTTCTCAGTTCTTGAAAGGATTTCAGTCCACGTAAGTTAACTAACGGTAATCGCAAGTAAAACATTCTTTTTGGATTATATATATATATATATATATATATATATATATATATATATATATATATATATATACAGGGTGTTTCTTCATGGCCAAAAAGTAAGATGGGTCTTTCCTAAACAAAATTTTACTCAGCCCACCTTTCCGAGATATCAATTAAAGGTGGTGAATAAAATTGAGTTTTGTTTGTTTCTAAAATTTCAGTAAAGCTAGAAACTTGAAATCCTGTAATTTTCGTGCAGTCGCAAAGGACTAAGCACAGGTATTTTTTCATCTTTGAACGTGTACGTACCATGTAGGCTACATTCATGTATTTTGGCTAGAGGTGGTCATTTCCAGCATTTATCGTATTACATTTTACATCTTTACTGTTTTCCACTCAATTTAATAAAAAAATTATAAATTATGGTGTTTATTTTTGTCTCTGCAGCTATTGGTTTTGGAAAAAAAAATTTTAGAGTAAAATATTTTTTAAACAACAAGGATTTTAAGTTATAATTTTATTTAATAAAACTTCATCTCGAAAAAAAGTTTTGATATGAAATAAAGTAAGGGTTGCTAATTTCACCCGTATAATGTAACAGGAATATTGAAAAATACCCGTGGTTAGTCCTTTGCGACTCCGAAAATTGCAGAATTTCAAGTTTCTAGTTTTACTGAAATTTTGGAACAAAATAAAAAAGTCACCACCTTTAAGGGTGATATCTCGGAAAGGGTGGCTGACTAAATTTTGTTATAGGAAAGACCCATCATACTTTCATGCGAGCAATCACCTCCTGAATTTTGACGCATGAACTTTTAGAAAATTATATATATATATATATATATATATATATATATATATATATATATATATATATAATCGGAAGAATATAAATTCGGATGTCCTGCAACTGATTTGCCCTGTTTATGACGTTGAAACTTTTTCGCTGATGCATTCCATGTGCAGTATTTTGGCACCTCTGAGTAAAGAAGCGTCCTTGTGAACAAATCATACATGCGCAATGAGAATGACGCGATCAATAACGTTGTTTTCAGTGTCGAAAATGCTCTTGCATGCACACTCTTCGTTGTAAAATACATACTCTGTCCATTTTCAAGATAAATGAACAACTGTTGGACGACGTTCATGAATTGGAAATAAGAAAATATGAGAAACAGTTTCATTGCTACTGCGTCCCAATTGATATCGTGTGATTTCATCGATTAGTACACATGCACTTCCCACCCTTAAAACGGTCATATCGCTTCCTTTGTTGACATAGTTGCAAATGTATTTGATCGATTTCACTGAATTGCAATACTCGTCATAGACGTGAGCTTTGAACGGCTTTGATAGTAATGGTGAATATGGCACAAGCCAACGATTATCGACTTCAATGTCATTGTTGCGCACTTTTAGAGTGATGAATTTGCCACAATCTTCAGTTGATCGTCGACGATATTGTGAATATTCATCATTTCCAGTTATAGTTGCGCCGTGTAGGTCTCTTGTATTGCGTTTTCAGACTTCATGCACGGAGAACTGTTGATCGCGCAACATAGATCATGTGTCATGATTTTGGCAACAACTTCGAATAAGCCTGTATCGATGTCGACATCTGGTATTTCTGTACAGATGACTTCAATTTTGTCTGCTGTAATTTTGTCGATCAATCAATTAAAGTCTGTGCATGTGGTAATCCTCTTTTCTGCCATTCAACAGCGCGTCTCCCTAAAAATGAGTTAGACAATGAAATCCATCATAAATTTCAATTTTTGTTTGAACACACCTGCGATGATGTGATGGCGATCCTAAGACGATTATCCAAGCAAAAGAAGTTCTTTAAATTCATTACATGCAGGATTTCACGTGAATGTGAATGTGAAAAAATATTGACGGCTGTCTGCGCGCACATAAGTCATTGCATCTTGTGCGTATTCATGTAAGTGCCGTGGACTTCTTGTGAATGTAGCCGGCATATGACAAATTTTTCAAGTTTATCGAGATTGCCATCAGTAGCAACTGCGTCACGTAAATGAATATATTCTTCTGAGTGCAGTTTGGTTTGTTTCAATCGAATAAAGAAAAGTCGTTCGGTCTCGATTGTTGCATACATATCGACAATGCATTGATACAACAATTGCCGACATTTCAAAATGTGATTATCTTGACTCTCACGAATCATCAACCGACTTTCTTAATGGTCTCCGCATGTGTTTGTGGATTTCTCATTTTGATGTAGAAATGATATCCTTGCCAGAATAAAATTTGATATTGCAATGAATCGTATAAGGGATGAGTTTCGGAGACTCGCTGAAGATTACCATCTCTGCGATGAAGAACTATTTCACGCGATTTAAATTTTTCGCCATTAATTGTTGGTGCGTTGTATTGTCTTTCGTCTTGGCCGGCTGGTGTTTTGTCAGCTGTAATGACAACAACCTAATCATCACCTGGAATTCGATCGAGGACCATCCTAAACAGTCGATCTAATTCGTTGTGTTGACCGAGTACATTGTGTAATGCAGCAACTATTTCTCGATTAGTTCTGGTATTGAATCGACAACGTTGACAAACTTGTTTATCAGTGGTTCGAATGAAATAAATTTGGACAAATTTGTGATCTGAATCCGTCAGTGGTAGAAGTGATTCAGCACGATGATAAATTATTTGTTCTTGGACTTTGAAGGTTGGCGTTGTAATTGTCACGTACGATTTCTGCAGCACCGAATGACGGTTTTTAAAACATGAATTGTACTTACGTATTTTTGCTAAGTAATGTTTCTACTGATTTGTGTCACCTGATACAAGCATTGATAATGGTTCAGATGATAAATGCAATTCTGGCAATTTCACTTTTCCACTTGCGCAGCACATTCCTGGAATTTGAATTTCAGTGTACGGCCAATTTCGCACAACATGTCCATTTTTCCAATAACGACATTTCGATGAACATTGTAATCATAATTAGCATCGTAATGGAACGCAACAGGGTTCAAATCTGCGTGGGGTGTCCGACTGGAAAGAACATTGGATTCTCGATTGGTTACCAGTCTTGCTCTGCGTTGGTCAATTGATTCATACGAACGAGCTTCAGCGGATCGGCTTCCAAACTTGATTCTCGTTTTCGTTGGTTTGAGATGAACGGGCTTGAGAATTTTGTCTTCGAACACCTTCTAATCTTGTTTCCCGTTACTCTTCTGTTTCTGAAGCGCGTAATCTCTTGTTATTTCGTGCTTCAGATGTAGATCGACCAATCGATTTCCCTTTCGGGGGCATGACATACGACGATGATCGAAAATTCAATGAAAATAAATAAATGGAAAAATTTAGTATTCAAAAGAATATGAGGGGCCTGGGGGGTCGAAATGTAGCTCTGATTAATTATAATTATTAAAACACATTAACAGATTTTAGATCTTGTGTATAACTAGTTCTCCGATGACGACAAGTTTTGCTTGCTATAATATTTTCGTAATTAAAATCAGGAGAGATAGGTCCAGTTTAGGTTCAAGCTCGTATTAAGTTTAATCATTGATGATTTCATTCAAAAATGCTGTACTGGATTAAATGAATTCGGGGCCCTGGTATTTCTATATTTGAGAGGCGAGTGAAGTAACTATGGCGTTGCAATATAAGCTCTGTTTAATTGTATAATGGGTCTACTGGTACAGACGTGCTTTATTTGGGCAAGTTGTTACGGGTGAAAATGACAGTAAGATTTGCGTAACAGATAGGGGTAATTGCCGAAAGTTCAGTAGAAGGGGACAGGGATGGTGTTGCTTTGCGTGTATCGGAATCGGAAAAGCCAATAGTCATAGAGCGCCAGTTATTAGTGTAATTAGCACCCAAATAAACGCTGGTATTCCACAGCAAGGGTATAAAAACAAACAAACCATTCTTACTTTTGTAGTTTCTAACCAGATGGTTCATCGAAAGAGCTCATGGACTGGTGCTATTAGGGCTGGCTTAGAATATTCATTAATTGCTTATATTCGATTATATTCCTTTAATTAGGCTTTTACAAGTTTGTGAAGATAAATAATTAATCGAGTGTTTAGCTGATTTATTATTTTATTAATCGACTATTTGACAAATCGAGCATTCGATTAATTGATTATTTAACTATCGATTAATCATAATAACGGAGTACTGAAAATAATCGAGTGGTTTAAACTTTCAATCGTCTACCCTAGTTTCACATTAAATTTTCTTCCCATACAACCCTAGTTTATATATTTCACTATGTACTATGCATTATTTGCAGTAAGTAAATATTTAAACGCATGAATCAATATAACTTTATCCAATTATATTTTTAATACACGCACTAGTTTATTTTCTTCTAGACTGTCATTTTTCAGCTAACTTAACGTTTGATTAATCGAATGTTCTATTAATGGATTTTATGATTAATCAATTATGATATTAATGGAGTAATTGATTGTTGTTTAACCAAAAAATAGGCGCTGTGTACAAAAAAGCTTTAAAATAATCGCGCAATAGGTTAAAGTAAGCGTGCAGTGCGATCAATTGTCTCCGATATGTCGAGACCATCAAATTTAATTATCTAAGTATTACTTTCTTTGACGTTAAATGTAAACAATACTACTACTGTCTAAATCGTAAACGTAAAAAAAACGTCGTCACTGCAAGAGCGGTGCAATCTCGAAACTACAAAAAATAAATTGTCCGACACCTTAAATAAGCATATCACTGTGAATTGGGCGGAAATAACACAAAATTATAATCAAAATAATATGTTCAAAGGTTCTATCAACACCCTACACCACAATTAAGATATTTTGAACAATTAGTTTAAAATATCCAATTTTAATTTTTATTGAATCTAACCCAGAATTAAAATAATCATATAATTCACGGCGCAATTTGACATAAAATGGTGATTTAAAACAAAAACTTGCCAAATTTTTGAACCGTAAATTGAATACACAACAAAAGAAATAATGAAGAAAGGACAATGTGAAAGACGTTTTCAGATAGAATTTCTTTCAACAGTGAAAGTTATATTAACACGTCTGAAAGGACGTTCGCTCAAACTACAAAATATAAGCATCTATCTGCATCAAAGTCAATAGAGAAATGCCACTAAAATAAATACAACGTTACCTCAAGCCTATAGTTATAAACAAATCTCTTTTCTTCCCAAGTGACAGCTAAAGGGTACTACCCTCATCCAAATGATCCTTGTAATTGACCGAGAACAAATATCAGCTGGAATTTATAATTTTTTCTTTATATACGACCACCGAAGTGAACGTAAACTTTCAATCACAACAGGTAAAATGATCAGAAGTGATTTCAATTACACCCTCTCCGGTACATACTAGCAAACTAACAGCAAATTATTCAGTAGTAGTCCAGGTATTCCTTATTTGTTGAATCACCGGATTTCATTAACACAAATTCAACTACTTAATTATACGTAAATATTCTTTATACACCAAACGTTTTAGCAAATTTCATACACTGTAACAAACCTTTCAAGTTGTGCCGTTCAGATAAGGTTAAATCATTATTAAATTGTGTATACTAACTGATTAGAATGTTTTAGAAGAAATAATTGTACAATAATCGATAAAAAGTATTTTAGAAATGGACCTATGGAACCCTGTATATCTTTCTATTTTGAGACGATGCTTAGTTTCTCATTAACTGTCGTTCAGATAAGGTTAAATCATTATTAGATTGTATATACTAACTGATTCGAATGTTTTAGAGGAAATAATTGTACATTAATTGAGAAAAAGTATTTTAGAAATGGACCTATGCGAACCCTGTATATACTTCTATTTTGAGACGATGCTTAGTTTCTCATTAACTGTCGTTCAGATAAGGTTAAATCATTATTATTTGTATATACTAACTGATTCGAATGTTTAAAAAAATAATTACAATAATCGAGAAAAGTATTTTAGAAATGGACCTATGGGAACCCTGTATCCTTCTATTTTGAGACGATGCTCAGTTTCTCATTAACTGTCGTTCAGATAAGGTTAAATCATTATTAAATTGTATATACTAACTGATTTGAACGTTTTAGAAGAAATAATTGTACAATAATCTAGACGAAGTATTTTAGAAATGGACCTTGCGAACCCTGTATATCCTTCTATTTTGAGACGATGATTAGTTTCTCATTAACTGTCGTTCAGATAAGGTTAAATCATTATTAAACTGTATATACTCACTGATTCGAATGTTTTAGAAGAAATAATTGTACAATAATCGAGAAAAAGTATTTTTAGAAATGGACCTATGCGAACCCTGTATATCCTTCTATTTTGAGACGATGCTTAGTTTCTCATAACTGTCGTTCAGATAAGGTTAAATCATTATTAAATTGTATATACTAACTGATTTGAACGTTTTAGAAGAAATAATTTACAATAATCTAGAGAAGTATTTTAGAAATGGACCTATGCGAACCCTGTATATCCTTCTATTTTAAGACGATGATTAGTTTCTCATTAGCTGTCGTTCAGATAAGGTTAAATCATTATTAAACTGTATATACTCACTGATTCGGTTTTAGAAGAAATAATTGTACAATAATCGAGAAAAGTATTTTAGAAATGGACCTATTGAACCCTGTATATCCTTCTATTTTGAGACGATGCTTAGTTTCTCCAACTGTCGTTCAGATAAGGTTAAATAATTATTAAACTGTATATACTAACGGATTCGAATGTTTTAGAAGAAATAATTGTACAATAATCTAGAAAAGTATTTTAGAAATGGACCTATGGAACACTGTATATCCTTCTATTTTGAGACGATGCTTAGTTTCTCATTAATTGTCGTTCAGATAAGGTTAAATTATTATTAGATTGTATATACTAACTGATTCGAATGTTTTAGAGGAAATAATTGTACATTAATCGAGAAAAGTATTTTAGAAGTGGACCTATGCGAACCCTGTATATCCATCTATTTTGAGACGATGTTAGTTTTCATTAACTGTCGTTCAGATAAGGTTAAATTATTATTAGGTTGTATATGCTAACTGATTCGAATGTTTTTAGAACAAAATAATTGTACATTAGTCGAGAAAAGTATTTTAGGAATGGACCTATGGAACCCTGTATATTCTTCTATTTTGAGACGATGCTTAGTTTCTCATTAAGTGTCGTTCAGATAAGGTTAAATCATTATTATATTGTATATACTGACTGATTCGAATGTTTTAAAAGAAATAATTTTACAGTAATCTAGAAAAAGTATTTTAGAAATGGACCTATGGAACCCTGTATATCCTTCTATTTTGAGACGATGCTTACTTTTCATTAACTGTCGTTCAGATAAGGTTAAATCAATTAAATTGTTATACTAACTGATTCTAATGTTTTAGAAGAAATAATTGTACAATAATCGAGAAAAAGTATTTTAGAAATGGACCTATGTACCCTGTATATCGTTCTATTTTGAGACGATGCTTAGTTTCATTTGTCGTTCAGATAAGGTTAAATCGTTATTATATTGTATATACTGACTGATTCAAATGTTTTAAAAAGAAATAATTTTAAATAATCGAGAAAAAGTATTTTAGAAATGGACCTATGGAACCCTGTATATCCTTCTATTTTGGAGACTTAGTTTTCATTAACTGTCGTTCAGATAAGGTTAAATCATTATTAGATTGTATATACTAACTGATTCGAATGTTTTAGAGAAATAATTTACATTAGTCGAGAAAAAGTATTTTAGAAATGGACCTATGGAACCCTGTATATCCTATTTTTGATACGATGGTTTATCATTAAATGTCGTTTAGATAAGGTTAAGTCATTATTAAATTGTATATACTAACTGATTCGAATGTTTTAGAAGAAATAATTGTACAATAATCTAGAAAAGTATTTTAGAAATGGACCTATGCGAACTCTGTATATCCTTCTATTTTGAGACGATGTTTACTTTCTCATTAACTGTCGTTCAGATAAGGTTAAATCATTATTAAATTGTATATACTAACTGATTCTAATGTTTTAGAAGAAATAATTGTACAATAATCGATAAAAAAGTTTTAAAAAAAAAAAAACCCCCCTTCCCAAAAAAAAAAAAAAAAAAAACCCCCCCTTTTTTAAAAAAAACCTTAGCCCAAAAATTTTTTAAAAAAATTTTTTTTTGGAAAAAATTTTTTTTTTTTAAAAAAAAAAAAAAAAAAATTTTTTCACCCAAAAAAAAATTAACCAAAATTTTAAAAAAAAAAAAAGGGGAAAAAAATTTTTAAAAGCTTTTTTTCCCTTTTTTTGGGGGTTAAAATTTTGAAAATTTTTTTTTCCGGGGTTTTTTTTTTCCCTTGAAAATTTTTAAAAAAAATTTTTAAAAAATTTTTTGGAAAATTTGGAAAAAAAAAATTTTTTTTTTTTTTTATTTTTTTTTTAAAGGTTTTTTTTTTTTAAAAAAAATTTTTTTTAAAAATTTTTAAAATTTTTTTAAAAAAAGGTTAATTTTTGGGAAATTTAAGGGGAAAAATTTTTTTAAAAATTTTTTTTTTTTTTTAAAATTTTTTTTTTTTTAATTAATTATTTAAAAAATTTATTTTCCCTTTTTTAAAAAATTTTTAAAAAAATTTTTTCCTTTTTAAATTTTTAAATTTTTTTTTTTTTAAATTTAAAAAAATTAAATTTTTAAAATTTTTCCAAAATTTTTTTAAAAAATTTTAAAAAAAATTTTTTAAAAAGGGTTAAATTTTTTTTTTTTTTTTTTAAGGAAAAAAAATTTTTTAAATTAAATTTTTAAAATTTTTTTTTGGGTTTTTTTTCCCCAAAAAAACCCAAAAACATTTTTTAAACTTTTTTTTAAAATTTTTTTTGGAATTTTTTTTAAAGGGGAAAAATTTTTCCTTTTTTTTTTTTTCCAAAAAAGGTTTTTTTTAATTATTTTTTAAGCAAAAAACCAAATTTTAAAATTTTTTCCCAAAAAATTTGGAAAAAAGGAAAAATTTAAAAAAAAAAAAGGGCCCTAAAAAAAAAAAAAAAAATTTCCCTTTTAAAAAAAGGGGAAAAAAAAAATTTTAAAAAAGGGTTTTTTAAAAAAAATTGGGGAGTTTTTTTAAAATGGAAAGGGGGTTCCTTTTTTAAAAAAATTTTAATTTGGAAATTTTTTAAAAAGGGTTTTCAAAAAAAAAAGTTGGGAAAAAAAAAGGGGTTGGGGAAAAAAAGGGGGGGGTTTTTTTAAAAACCCCATTTTAAAGTCATTACTGACCATTATTCACTAATTTGGCTCAATAATTTAAAAAGATCTTTTAGGTCGATTAGCCCGATGGAGTATTAAACTACAACAATATGATTTTGAGGTCATTCATAGGAAAGGTAAATTAAATGTTGTTCCTGATGCACTTTCAAGAGCACCTTTAGAAGTTAACTTTTTGGAATTTTCAGCTGCATATTTAGACGAGTGGTATAAGAAAATGTTACTTAATGTTTGCAAAAAATTCTGAATTATTTCCCGATTGGAGAATTGAAAGTGATAAACTTTACAAATTTATTGTAAATGATTTAACCCTGCTGTTACCTTCGGGTCTATATGACCCGAAATCATATTATTGTTTAGATAACTTTTTTGTTTATTAATATCTAAACTTCGTAGTTAATGACTTTGTTTCTATTCCATTGAAGAATGAGGTGGCTTGTTTGTTTTAATACATTTTTTGCCCTATTTTTTTAAACATGATTGTTACATTGATGTTCCTCGGGTCATTATGACCCGAGGCTGTAATACATTAGTAGGACGTATAAATTTGTATTTCCAATTATTTTATATTGAAATTTGAGGATAGATAATGTGCATATCGTCACATGCTTGTTGAAATGTACCTATCTATGCGAGTTACTATAGCATTTTCGGAAGGTCTGTAGCCGCGTATGCAGGTCGAAACAGGAACAGACTTGCAACTTGCAGCAGGTATAAATATCATATCGCAGTATCCAACCGACAGTTTTGTTTTTTACGTTGCAGAGTAAAATGCGGTTTGTGGTACGTACTACCAGTTCTTCTAAAGTGCTGAAATAACAATAATGGCAAAAAAATATCTTAGTGGCGAAGACTTAGAAAAACTTATTGATAATTTGAGTGACATTAGTGACGATGAAGCTTCTGAAGAGGAAGATCATATCAGTGAAGATAGTGTTGATGAACAGCCAGACGATGATTTCTTCGACGATGCTGGACGGACAAATCCTACGCAATTGATCCCTCCTGCTCAATCGGTTTAATCCAAAGATAATGCCATAACTTGGACGTTAGATCCATTTCCTCAATCAGGGCGTGCAATTAGTGCAAATATCATAAAAGTCGCTCCAGGTCCAACTAGATACAGCAATGCACGAGTCCATTATGTAAAATCTACATTTCAGCTATTGGAAAATGTAATTTTGAAAATGACTAACATCGAAGGTCGTAGAGTGTACGGTGACAAGTGGGAAGAATTAGATGACATTACGTTGCAGGCTTACATAGGTTTGTTACTGGTAGGAGGAGTTTACAGATCGCATGGTGAATCTACCATAAGTTTGTGGAATGCAGAAACAGACAGACCTCTTTTTCGCGTAACAATGTCGTTGAATCGATTTTGTTATATATTACGCGTGTTACGGTTTGACATTAAAGAAGATCCTCAAAAAAGAAAGCTACGGGATAAGTTGGCTCCTGTTAGAGAATTTTAGGACAAATGGTCTGAAATACTACCAAAACTGTACAATCCTGGGCAAAACGTAACTATGGACGAGCAGCTGGTTGCATTTAGAGGTCGTTGTCCATTCAAGCAATATATACCAAGCAAGCCAGAAAAATATGGCATCAAAATATGGACGCTTTGTGATAGTGCAAGTTGTTATGCTTTAGAAGTTCAATACGGGAAAACCACCTGTGGGAAAACCTGAGAAGTGTCAGGGGCTGAGAGTAGTTTTAGACCTTACTCATGGACTAAGAGGTCAGAATGTAACTTTTGACAATTTCTTTACATCGTATAAATTTGGGTCCAATGCTTCTCAAAAGAAATCCTATTATGTTAGGGACTGTCAGGAAAAGCAAGCCTGAGCTACCCATCATGGAAGTAAAGAACGTTGTGCATAGTTCCGAATTTTATTTTACAAAAAGATTCCGCGGTTATGTCTTATATTCCAAAAAAATACAAGAAGGTCATTCTAATGAGTACGTTTCATAACCAGAAACAAATAAACGACAGAGAAGACAAAAACCACAAATTATACTTGATTATAATTCTACAAAAGGAGCAGGTTATACATTAGATCAGCTAATCGGTGCATACACATCCAAACGAAAACAAATCGATGCCCATAATCTTATTTTACAACATTTTAGATACCAGTGCCTATAATTCTTTCGTCTTATGGCGCGAATTAAATCCAGACTGGAATAAAAATGTTTTGTTCAAAAGAAGACTGTTTTTGGAACAACTGGGCAAACAATTGGTAAATCCTTACATTTGGTCGAGAAAACATCTTCCCCGTCATGAACAAGCAGCTGCATTTTTTATTCCGTTTCCTTTTTTTTATTTAAATTTGGTTGAATTTATTGTAAGTTTCACGTTTCATATAAAAACACATTGCATTAGAGAAACAAAGTTAATAAATGTATAAACATTGTGGTTACTTTGGTTTTAATTCATATTTCAGGAGTTCGGGTCATTATGACCCGAAGGAGCACAAGTATATAGTCTTGTCGTGGAGGACAGAAGGGTTAAATATTGAGTCCAATTTAGTTGAATGGAAATTAGTTGTTCCTAAATCTTTAAGGAAAGATATTTTACAAAAATTTCATGATGACCTTACATTATCACATTTTGGTGTTTTTAAAACTTTTTCGAAAATTAAAGGATTTTATTATTGGCCAAAGATGAAATCAAACATTTCCATGCACATTAGAAATTGCAATGTTTGTAAGCAAAGTAAATCTTCACAATTTAATCATCATGGTTTTATGGGTAAAGAGAAAAATATTTCTTTTCCTTTTCAATTCATTTCAATTGATTTAGTAGGTTCTTTTCCCAGATCGAAAAATGGTAATACTGTTTTATTAGTTGTTTGCGATTGGTTCACCAAATTTACTCTGATTCACCTAATACGCAGTACTACTGCTAAAGGCATTTGCCAATATATTGAAAATTATGTGTTTCTAGTTTTCGGTGTACCATAAATTTGTATGGCGGACAACGGCCCTCAATTTAAGAGTGCATTATTTAAAAATTTATTAGATTCTTACAAAGTTCAATCTATTTGGTTTAATGGGAGTTACCATCCCCAAGTAAATTTTGTTAAGAGAGTTTTTACCTCTGATCGTTATTTGACGTGAAACTTTTAAACTCTTAACCGTTGGTAAGAATACTAGAAATTCTTAAATACTTATCTGCTTCGATTCGAATTAATTTATTTTGGTTACCGAAAATTGTTTCGAAATTCTAGCTTTTGATGATTCCTGATTTGTTTGGTGTTCTAGACTTCACGGTACGTTGTGTTCTTCGGTTCACATCGTGTCAACTTCGTTACTAGTTCACGTCCTAACTATGACTTCCTGATTATGACACTTGGGTATTTTTGGGGGAGGTTACGAATGTGTTCGGAAGAGTGCACAATCCAATCCATTTATACACCGAGACCTGGCGAAGACTTTAATTTACCGATTTTGACTTATTCAACTGAACGTGACTGTGGGTGTTTTGTATTGGTGTACCTAGGGGGCTTGATTTGAAACCGCCGGGGAAGCGTAATGAAACCGCTCTCTCTATCGGCCTCAATTCTCGCGATTTTGTATGGAAGAAGTTTGACTCTTGCGTGGAGTGGCATTTTGCCGTGATTTTTATCTTTGCACAGGAAAACTGCTCCCCGGTTCCCCGCCCTTTGACCCTTGACCCTTCAGGTCATGGTTGGTTTCTGTTCTCTTCACGTTAACTTAAATTTTAGTTACCGGTTTTTTCATTTTGCTCCTCTGGCGGTGGTTTTCTTCACAAACCCCAACAGTTTAAAGTTTTGCATAACTTTATTTAAGGTTTCGGGTCCTATAGTCTCGACTAGTGGCGTATGCGGGTGGTAGCGCGTCATTAGCTTCTTATGGTGTTGCGAGGGGTCTTTCCTGACCAACATCATCGCATTTTCCGTACTGCTTCGTACACCTAGAATAGGATTTTTCTCTTTAATCTTTTATTTAGCATTTTGATATTACCCTTTTTATTTTTACTTGCATTTTGTTTAGATTTTAAGTATTACTATTTAAATTTTTGCTTGAATTTTAATTAGCTTAACATTTTTTTATTTTTCATCAGATTTTGATAAAATAATAATTTATTACCTTAGTATTTGGAATCTCCGCTTTGGCGTTCTCCGAGTTCAAATTTTAGGGGGGGGGGGTAACAAACCTTTTAAGTTGTGTTGAAGTTTGCAATAATTTAGGCAACTTCGTTCACTTTTGTGTCATGTGAATTGCATACTTTAGTGGCTGAAAGGCATGAGTTTAGATATTTTAAAGTGGAGCATGTACGCGCATTTAGTTTGCATATTGAGTTCGTGCGCAGACACCTTTTTGTGTTTGTTGTTGTACGATAATGAAAGCAAGAAGTATCCATATTTGCTCTTAAGTATTTTTATCAACTATTCTTACTGTAAGAACTAATTAAACCTATTTTTCATTGTTTGATATATTTACCCCTTTTAGGCACTTTTCTTTTTCTTTTTTTTCTTTTTTATAATGTTAAGTTTTCCATTTACATAATTCCATTGTACTATTACGTTTCAATTTAACGAGTATGACGCAGTTTGTTGCTATGCAGAAGAATTATAAATAAATGGTACATTAACTAGTTTAAATCAACCAAGTTTGGCTGTTTTTTAAAGGAATTTACTTATTTGGGATCAACGAATATCAAAACCCTTTATATTTCCATTTCAAGATTAATTGCACAACCAAATTTGAAAGCGTGTATTCGTCAGCATTTTGTTATCAGTAACAGTATACAAGTGACAACCACAATCTAAAAGTAATACAGGTATTTTTAAGTTAATCCAGATTTACTAACATTAGTATCTAGACTTGCTACTTTATAACTTGAGTTAAAGATTTTTGTAGTAAACCTTGTTATTGTTTCCAAATTTACATTTATTTCATCTACGGTTTACTTGTTTTCCATAAAATAAATTGGTGTCCGAGGTATTCTAACATTTATTTACAGATTGAAGTTACGCCTTTTTTTGCAAAGCGGACATATCTAACGACACACACATTTTCTTATTAAAAAAATCAAATTTTAAGAACACGGCCCGTTTAATCGCCTACTGAGCCGAAGGCACAAAATCTTCCATTTATTATTAGAAGTATAAATAATATTGGCGGTGAAATTATTAACGACAACCTCCACACCCAACCTTTTTATTATTATTACAACAAAAGTAACGATTGTTTATTTTTCAACAGCTGTGAGATTTTTCAAAAAACAAAATACTCAAAACACCACACATATAAATCCGCTTCAAGGAAAGAATATAATATGCAGCTAAGTCCTTATCTTTAAGCACCCTTTGACGTTGCAGGCATGCAGAGTAGGTAAGTTTGGAGGCTTCTGGAACACACCACATTTCCAAGGTCCCACATTTCAAAGCTTACCACTTTATCAAGGCCTGACCTGACTAAGGTCGCATAATTTCAGTGTCTGACCCACTTTCACAAAGCCCCACACGCCCAACGCCCAAGGTTATACAACAGCGGCCTACGCCCCATAAAGGCCACTCGTATGCCCTACTTACTCTCAAAAGCTTGCATAATACCAAGGTCAGTCATCTCATACATTAGCAGGGTCATTTGTGATGACCACGCACTGAACTCTACCTGTATACCCTATCTATTCACCTTACTTTACGCTTAGCTGATACACGCTCTAGAAACCAAAAAAAAAGAAAACGATATATTAATATATTTATTTCCTGTATAAACAAAGACATGTACGGGGTGGCCAACTAAGAATGCGAGGTACCGTATCTGGGAAACTATTCATCGTAGAGGCTTGCGGACAAAGAGTTATTACTAAAACGGCCAATACAAAACCCTGGAAAATATTTTCATGTTTCTGAAATAGCCGCTAGGAGACGTAACTGCAAAATTGCACATAAAAGAATCTTCGGTAACACTATCCCAACCAAAGAGATCCTTACCACTCCTTATAACTACCGCTTTCCTCCATTCCCACGAAGGAAACCCAATCTAAAACTTAAACATCCACTCGCCATCCTCACACAACTCCTCGACGACGAAAGATTCCTTGAAAACGTCCCGCATGCCCTCTGCATCCCCACGTCTAATGGATGACGACCCCAGCAAGATACCGGCCAACGAATATAAGCACACCAACCAAGCCATACACACCACAACCGCCACGCACACTTATCCGATTAACACAGCCATTACTCAATAAAACCTAAATAATGTTTTGTTTTTTACACCCAAAATAACCATACCTCATAACTGTATAACATACAATAACACCAAACACCGTAACACAACAACAAGGAATGACCAGGGCTGAAGAGGACAAGGACCCCTGAACAGTCCACAAATCAGTAATATAAGCTAACAATAAGTAAATACTAACACATAAGCATGAGCAAACTAACAAAAAAAATGTGAAGTCAGTATCGTACATAATGGAGAAACAGACACAGACACAGACACAGACACAGGCACAGACACAGACACAGACACAGACACAGACACAGACACAGACACAGACACAGAGACAGACACAGACACAGACAGAACACAGAACACAGGCGCAGACGCAGACCAGACGCAGACCAGACCAGACACAAACACACAGGACACAGACACAGACACAGACACAGACACAGACACAGACACAAAGACAAGACACAGAACAGACACAGACACAGACACAGACACAGAAACAGACACAGACACAGACACACAGAAACAGAAGCAAGAAACAGACACAGACACAGAACAGAACACAGACACAGACACAGACAAGAACAGACACAGACACAGACACAGACACAGACACAGACACAGACACAGACACAGACACAGACACAGACACAGACACAGACACAGACACAGACAACAGACACAGACACAGACACAGACACAGACACCAAGAACACAGACACAGACACAGACACAAGACACAGACACAGAACAGACACAACACAGAACACAGACACAGACACAGACACGACACAGACACAGACACAGACACAGACACAGACACAGGCACAACACAGACACAGACACAGACAACAAACACAGACACAGACACAGACACAGACACAGACACAGACACAGACACAGACACAGACACAGACACAGACACAGACACAGACACAGACACAGACACAGAACACAGACACAGACACAGACAGAACAGACACAGACACAGACACAGACACGACACAGACACAGACACAGACACAGACACAGACACAGACACAGACACGAGACACAGACACAGACACAGGACACGACAGACACAGACACAGACAAACAGACACAGACACAGACACAGACACAGACACAGACACAGGCACAGACACAGACACAGACACAGACACAACACAGACACAGACACAGACACAGACACAGACACAGGCACAGACACAGACAAGGACACGACACAGACACAGACACAGACACAGACACAGACAACAGACACAGACACAGACACAGACAAAGACACAGGCACAGACACAGACACAGACACAGACACAAACAACAGACACAGACACAGACACAGACACAGACACAGGCACAGACACAGAACACAGACACAGACACAGACACAACACAGACACAGACACAGACACAGACACAGACCAGACACAGACACAGACACAGACACAGACAAAGACACAGAACAGACACAGACACAGACACAGACACAGACACAAACCAGACACAGACCAGACACAGACAAGACCAGAACAGACACAGACACAGACACAGACACAGACACAGAAACAGACACAGACACAGACACAGACACAGACACAGACACAGACACAGACACAGACACAGACACAGACACAACACAGACACAGATACAGACAGACACAGACAAACAGACACAGACAAGACACAGTCACAACAAGACACAGACACAGGCACAGACACAGAACAGACACAGACACAGACACAGAACAGACACAGGACACAGACACAGACACAGACACAGACACAGACACAACACAGACACAGACACAGAACAGACACAGACACAGACACAGACACAGACACAGACACAGACACAGACACAGCACAGACACAGAACAGACACAGACACAGACACAGAACACAGACACAGACACAGACACAGACACAGACAGACACAGACCACAGACACAGACACAGAACAGACACAGACACAGACACAGACACAGCACAACACAGACACAGACACAGACACAGACACAGACACAACCAGACACAGACACAGACACAGACACAGACCAGACACAGACACAGACACAGACACAGAACAGACACAGACACAGACACAGACACAGACACAGACCAGACAAACAGACACAGAAACACAGACACAACACAGACACAGACACAACACAGACCAGACACAGACAAACCAAGAACAGACACAGACACAGAAAACCAGACAAGACCAACACAGAACCAGAACAGCACAGACACAGACACAGACCAGACACAGAACAGACACAGAACAAACACAAACACAGACACAGACACAGACAACAAGACAAAGACACAGACACAGACACAGACAAAGACACAGACAACAAGACACAGTAACAAACACAGACACGGACGCAGACACTAACACGTACACGGACACGGATACGCACACGGACACAAACACGGACCCGGACCTGGACATGGAACACGTACACAGAGACGGACACGGACACGGATACGGACACGGACACGGACACGGACACCCCTGACAAGGACACGTACACAGGCGCGGACACAGACACGGACGTAGACACATACACATACCAGCATGCACACAATGGTGCTTGAATGGGTTACCTTGACAGATGTACTGCAGACGCTATTGGTTCAATCCATTTTCTATACAACCTTCTAGAATATATCAGTATGCTTGATTCCAATAAAGCGACTGGTCTAAACGTTATCTCAGTTATTGCTTAAAATAAATGGTCCCTCTAACTAGTACCTGCATTATCTAAGCTCTATTTCATACCTATGTCCTCTACTGAATTTTATTTGGCATGGAAGCCGTTGGCAAATCTTCAACCTATACTCAGGATTCCCCTAAAATCCGATCTTTCTAATTACCATCACTTCTATTGTGTCTAAAATTATGGAGGAGCCATCAGTCAGTCAGTGACTTCCTTCCTTGATTCTAATAATTTGCCTTGTGACCACCAATAAGATTTCAGGCTCAGTTATTCAACACGTGGTGTTCTTTCATGTGGATCCAAGTTAGGAATAATACATTAGAACGGTCTAGTGAAACAGTTGTATTAGCATTTCACCAAGTTTTGTATAAATCTTTACTTTCCAAATTTAACACGTTTGGTTAACTGATACGCACCTCAATTGATTTCTGAATTTCCCCGTAAAAGGCGAAGCTGATTGTTTATTTTCAAAAAGTTGGCATTGACCCTGTGCCGCAACAATTAAGACAAATCCAAAATGTCCATTTCCGTCCACAACAACAGTCAACGTATCTTTGAATTGGAAAGTATTGATCTAGTTAAATTTAATGCTAATAAAGCTAAGTATCTCCTCGTGTCCGGCAAAAGGTCGAACATATCCCATTGCGTGTGTGTATCGCTTAGGGATAAATCGTTCAAAGTATACAACAGTGTTAGGTATGATTGTATCATCCAATCATCCACTAAAACTGCTGCTCCCAAAATAAACTTTTTGTAACAGATTTAATCAGTAATTCACCTCTAACAACTATTCCTGCTGTATCGTCCCGCTTGAGTTGGTGCTGCCCAATACTCTTCTGATATGGTTTAGCGTATACAAAGAAGAGCTATTATGCTAGTAGTCCATTAACTTTTGACATATAGTTCCTTGAGCATGGAAGAATCGTTTCATTTCATTTTTGACTATTGATGTTACAATACCTACTTTGTTGCCGAATTACATTGTGTAATACCACTTGGGCCACTTTGGCTAGTGGTTAGATCATTTATATCATCAATGTATAGGCGTAATCTACATTTTTATACGGCTTTTAAGCGTTTGAATGATCTTCCTTGTTCCTGTTTTCCTCTCTCCTACGACATAAAAAATTCAAATAACCTTTTTAGGCACCTCTTGGCAGTTCAAAATCTCCCATCCTACACAAAAACTAAAAATCACCGAACTCGTTTCAATAACTTAGCAATCGTCAGCGGTCGACTGGGACAAACTAAAAAATTATAGTGTACGACCGGTGAGTAACGCTTCGTTGCATATCTTGTAAAAGTCAAAGTTATGAAGGTTCAATGAGTTTTGGTTAGTTTAAAGGTCCTTGATCGTCATTATTCACTAAATTTCGTTTGTTTTGGAAATCTCTAAACTATCATAGCTATCAAGTTCGTATTTGACTTGTTCCAACATTTTTATTTGATGTGAGCTAAATCTTCTTTAAAGCGAATGTTGATAGATCGTTACTTTCCCTGCATATATTTGTTTACAATTAAACATAAATTCCCGACCTATCATTTGTTTATATACTTATTCCTTTGGATTGCCTAAAAGATTTTGCAAACTATTATCTGAAGTAGTGACTGTTTTCCAATTAATTTTGAAAAGATTTTGATAGACCATTTGTATAAGCACACTAGTTTGAGAATCTTTCATACTTTGTTGCTATTTGTTCTCTAGCATTCCCAAAATGTAATTAAATTCTTAGCTCTCATTATATGGTTTGTTTCCTGACCATATTCATAACCACTTCATCTGAATGCCTATCGTATGTAGTAATTCTTTGAATAGTGCGCAATACTTTATTGTAGTTTTCAACTAAAACAGAAAAATTAAGCAATCTATGAACGAAAGAATGTAAACATTTTTAAGTTCCTTACAGTGATTGCAGTCGGTGGTTCAGAGGTTGGATGTGGTTATGGGTCATTATACACTTGTTGCTAAATAATTTATTCATCAGAAGAAATTGTCAAAACTTGTAGATTCAACAAACAAGTCAAGCAAAAGGTTAATGCTCCAAACTAAAATATTATGATTAACAAATCTTCTGAGACTTTTAACAAAGAACAATAATTGACTGTTAAATAAAGGTTGGAAACATAATCTTAATTTTAACAAACCTCACATGGATAAGATCATAGTTGGCATATAAAGTTCGATTAAATCATTGGATGAAAATTGTAAAAAGTACATTAGACGAATTTCCAATTGTTAAGTATCTAAAAGGTAAAAACTGTTTCCGCCTCAAAGCAGATAAAGGCAATCAAGTAGCCATTTTAAACAAAGACGATGTTCTGTCAAAGAACTCCTAGATTCAGATTCGTATTCAGTCATTACCAAAGATCCTCTTCCTAAAATAATTACTTCAACTAGGACGGTTTTGTTAGAATGCAAAGGAGTTGTTGATGACTCTTAGTATTCGACTAACGGTATCCAATCGGAACCACCTAGAATGAATTGCTTGCCTAGGATTCATAAACCTGGTAATGCTATGCGACCCATTGTTTCTGGGGTTCCAATAGATCAAACCTAGCTTATTTAGAATATGTTTTAAAACAAATCCATTTCGATGATGCAGAAGTAGGTGAATTTTTAAATTAACAGAATTGTGTATAAAACAAACAGTTTACAAAATTAACTATCAATTTTCTAACAAGAAAATGGTACGACAATGTGTAATAGCTTATATCCGTTTATAGCCAATCTATTCAGGAGTAAATTTGAAACAGACTTAAAACGCGATTTCCCTTGTTTTTTAGAGTTTGGATTAGATACAGGGACAATGTGTTTGTCATCCTTAATACTAAAATTTGTAGTGTTGAGAACTTTGTGGAAACTTTAAATTCTAAATTTCCGACAAACAAATATTTATTTAGTCCGAAACAAACTTTGTCTGCCGTAGCACTACATATGTTTGTTAAAAATTTGTAATAGATAAAGTATCTTTAAACAAACACGTTTGTAATAAGTACAAACTTGATTACTAAGGAAGTTTAGAGATCTCTAAAAACAAACAAATTCTAATGAATAATGACGATCAAGGACCTATAGGCATATCATTAAACTTTCATTTTCACCAGACGGTATATATTAGAAACTACTTTAGTGTGTCCCAGTCGACCGCTGACAATGATAGATCAGGTATTGAAACAAGTTCAGTGTCTTTTAATTTTTATGTGGTGCGTGAGTGTATGTTACAGGTTCTGCCAGTTTCCAGACTTTCCACCCTTCTATGTACTGTTAAGGGCATGCTTGGCTAAATTCATCTCATTTATAACCACAATTCTTCAAACAAAACACCATTACAAATTTCAGATGAAAAGGATCTAATTGTAGGGCATTTCAGGGCACAAGTTGTGTTGAGTAGCCCCCGAAAGGCATTCGTGGCGTAATAATAGAAATTTTCCGGAAAGGACAACTAACTTGAGGTATTCACGTAACTTTGTCTCAACCTTTAAAATGGAACCGATTGGGGAGTTAATGCTTGGTAGTAAACATCAGGGATGTACTTTAATAACACTCCAACCTCTAACTTACTAGAAATAGAACCTCGGCGGGCTCTATACGATACTTTTTCAGGAAATTTATTCAACATATAATTTTCTTAAAACCAAACAAACATATTTACGTTCAAATTAGAGTATTAGGAGCGGGTGTGCTTAATTTGATAAAAAATTGAGGCCCATCAAAAAATTCAAATAAAACCTCCTTTCATATGCAGTTATGCAAATTAACACGCTAGTCTAACGAAAATGAAATAAAAACGTCAATGCAAATGTATAGTAGTTCTAGTTTTGTAATAAACAGGTGGCTAAGGTTAACCAGAAATAGTTTTGAATAATTTCTAGATTATATAAAATTAGGTAGCTTAAGTTAATCGCTACGTATTGAAAACAAAAATATAGAAAACATAAACATTCAAATGTTTACGTTTTATGGTCGAGGAAGAAGAAATTAGGTTAAGAAGCATCCATAGGTTAAAAGCCTGTTAGACGTTTGCAAAAAATAATAACTCTTATAAATGGGACGAAATGCAAATTTGATTTAGCTATAAAGTTAAATGTTTCTAAATGTCTAGACAAGATTGTATGTTATACAAATTATTCGAAAACTAAAATCCTTTTAGTCGTAACAGGATATCTAGCACATTTCTAGCTTTATTTTATGATATAATGAGGAGATGTCGGTAAAACCGATAAATCCTCATGCTGTAGTTTTCAGTACATAGGCAAAACGAATAACATATTATCGCTGACACATTTAGGTTTGCAATAAGGATGCTTAATTTTAGTAATATACCCTTATTATAGTTTCTTCACTAATGGGTCCCCTATGATTGGTGTCTTAATTGCTTTCTGATTGTACTTAACGGTATGTGTGTTGTTATGTGGTAAAAAGACACATTAATTAATAATGTTTATTTCCTTTACATATTTTTAGTGTGTGGTTATCTTGTGTGTGTGTGTGTGTGTGTGTGTGTGTGTGGTGTGGTGTGGTGGTGTGGTGTGGTGGTGTGCGTGTGTGCGTGGCGTGTGCGTGTGCGTGTGGTGCGTGGTGTGGCGTGTGCGTGTGCGTGTGCGTGTGCGTGTGCGTGTGCGTGTGCGTGTGCGTGTGCGTGTGCGTGGTGCGTGTGTGCGTGTGCGTGTGCGTGTGCGTGTGCGTGGCGTGTGCGTGTGCGTGTGCGTGTGGCGTGTGCGTGTGCGTGTGCGTGTGTGCCGTGCCGTGTCCGTGTCCGTGTCCGTGTCCGTGTCCGTGTCCGTGTCTGTCCGTGTCCGTGTCCGTGTCCGTGTCCGTGTCCGTGTCCGTGTCCGTGTCCGTGTCCGTGTCCGTGTCCGTGTCCGTGTCCGTGTCCGTGTGGGCGTGTGCGTGTGCGTGTGCGTGTGCGTGGTGGCGTGTGGTGGCGTGTGTGCGTGTGCGTGTGGTGTGCGTGTGGGTGGGTGGCGGTGGGTGCGGTGGGTGCGTGGTGTGGTGCGTGTGTGCGTGTGGTGTGCGTGTGCGTGTGGCGTGTGGCGTGTTTGTGGGGTTGTGCGTTTGGTGTGGCGTGTGGCGTGTGGCGTTGTCGTTTGGTTTGTGCGCGTCCGTGCGTGTGTGCGTGGGTGCGTGTGTGC
Source organism: Vesta saturnalis (assembly GCA_036346205.1). Classification (NCBI taxonomy): domain Eukaryota; kingdom Metazoa; phylum Arthropoda; class Insecta; order Coleoptera; family Lampyridae; genus Vesta; species Vesta saturnalis. The sequence goes on along the minus strand of JARFJB010002353.1, from coordinate 4,740,923 downwards.
GTGAGTGCGTTTTTGCATGAGTGCCAGTATGCGTGTATTCGTGTGTGGCGTGTGTGGGTGTCTACGGGTGCTCCTGTGTACGAGTGTTCATAAGTGCGTAAATGCGTAAGCGCGTAAGTGCGTAGGTGCGTGCTTGTGTATGAGTGTGGGAGTGAGTGTTTATGTATTTGTATTTGCGTGGGGTGTGGTGCACCATTTGTCTGTTTGGTTGTACCCTTTTGGCTTCTGTTTCGCCATATTTCCTCGGTAATATGACTTGTTTGCAGTGTAGTAGGTATAATGATGGCGTGTTATGTGTTGAATTCGTTGAGTGTAATCGGTATTCTCCCTCAAATCGGCGTTTAGGGTAGCATATAAGTCTTGGGACTTTGTTAAATGGCTTGTTTGCCGGTGTTCCTGTGAAAGGGTTTGGTAAATGTTATTCCTAAGTAGGTAATGTCGTCAAGTGGTTATATTTTCTCTTGCGGGGAAATTGTGTTTAGCATCGTCGGGGTGTGGAAATAGGATTAATTGTGTTTTGTTTGGTTTTACGAAACCCTCTATTAGTTGTTCCAATTGGAGAAGTTATGTAATGTGCAGAAAATTCTTTATAGGCAATATATAGGGGTTGTCATGCTAGAAATCTTATATGCAAGGGTAAGGCGAGTATTGCCAAGTTTGAACCCTTGGGTAAGACTTCTTGGGAGTAAAGCTTTGGGAGCGGACTGTCCTATCTGTTAAATACGACAGTAGTCCTTCGTAAACTGGTGAAATATCCATGACTTGGATTTGGTTAACTAGACTCGCATGGAAGACTGTCAAAGTCTTGGTTTATGTATAAGGACACGTAAATTTTACAATAATAGTGGTTGAATTCTTTTGGTGTTTCTGTCAGGAGCTAAAATGGTGGATCTTGACATGTTCTGTTTGGTCGAAATCCGAACTGGCTGTCGGGCAGAAGGTGATTGGGTTCTAGGTAGCCTGCGTACTAAGGATTGGTTTAAAATAATTTTCCCTAGGCAGCTGAGGAGGAGATGGGTCTGTAGGAATGTAGGTTTTTAAAGGGGGTTTTTTGGGGAAAAACCCGGGGGTTTTTCTCCCCGGGAAAAAAAAAAAAAATTTTTTGGGGGCCCCTTTTTGGGGGTGGGGGGAAATTATTTTGGGTTTTTTTTTGGAAGTTGTTGGTTTTAAAAAAAAAAAGGGTTTTTTTAAATTTTTTGGTTTTAAAACCCCAAAGGGTTTGGAAAAAAAGGGGTTTTTTTTTTTTTTTGGGGGAAAATTTAAAAAAAATTTAAAAAAATTTTTTTAAAATTTTTGGAAGGGGGGGGGAAAAAAAAAGGGGGGGTGGTTTTTTTTTTTTAAATTTTTGAATTTTTTTGGGGGTTTGGGATTAATTCAATTAAAAATGGTTGGAAATTTTTTTTTAAAAATCAAAAAGAAAAGGGGAAAGGGGAAAAAGGGGTTTTTTTTTTTAAAAGGGGATTACCCCGGGGAAAAATTTTTGGAAATTGTTTAAAATTTTTTCCCCAAAAAAAAAGGGGGGGGCCCCCAAAAAATTTCCGGGGGGGGGGAAAAAGCAAAAAAATTTTTAAAAGGGCCGGGGGGGGGGTTTAAAAAATTTTTGGGGGGGGAAAATTCGGGTTTTTTTTGGTTTAATTTTGGGAAAGGAAAAAAGGGGAATTTGGGAAAAATTTTAAATTCCAAATTTTTTTGGGGGGTTTGGGGGGAAAAGGGGGAAGGTTTAATAATTTTCCAAATTTAGGGTTTTTAAAAAAAGGTTAAGGGGGGTTTTGGGGGGATGGAAAAGGGGGAGGTTTAATTTTTATCAATTTTGTTAGGGGGGGGGGAAGTTTTTAAAAAATTTTTTTTGGGGGTTTGGGGGTTTGGGAAAAAGGGGAAACCAAAAAGGGGGGTTAAAAAAAAAACGGGGGGGGGGAAAAGGGGGTTTCCCGGGGAAGAAAAAAGGGGTTTGGGTTTGGGGAAGGAATTTTGTTACTTTGGCGGTAAAATTTGGGTTTGGGGGGGAGGGCCCGTGCCTTTCCCCCGGGGGCCCCCTTTTTAAAAAAGTTTGGGGTTTTTTAAATTTGGGGAAACCCCAAAAAAAGGGAAAGGGGATTGGTGGAATTTAAAATTTTGGGGAAAAAAGGAAAAAGGGGGGGGTAGGGGGGAAAAAAGGTTTTGGGGGAAAAAAATTTTTTTTTTTTTTGGGAAGGGGGGTTTTTGGGGTTTTTTTTTTAAATTTAAAATTTTTTTTTTTTTGCACCCGGGGGAAAATTTTAAAATTTTTTAAATTTTTTAAAACCCCCCCAAAAAAAATTAGGTTTTTTTTTTTTTTTAAAAAAATTTTTTCCAAAAGTTTTTTTTTGAAATTTTTTTAATTTAAAAAAATTTCCTTTGGGAAAAAAAATTTTGGTTTTAAAATTTAAAAAAACCCCTTTTTTAAAAAACCCAATTTTTGGGGGAAAAAAAAAAATTTTTTGGGTTTTTTCCCAAAAAGGGGGAAAACTTTTGGGTTTTTTTTTTTTTAAAAAACCCAGGGTTTAAAAAAATTTCTTTAAAATTTAATTTTTTTTAAATTTTGGGGGAAAAAAAAAAAAAAAACCCGGGGAAATAAAAAAAGGGGGGGGTTTTTGTTCAAAAATTTTTCGAAAAACCTGGGGAACGGGAAAATTCCAAACCCAAATTTTTAAAGGTTAACCCAAAAAAAGAAAAGGAAACAAAATACCTTTTTGGAAAAAAATTAATTTAAAAAAAAAAAAAAAAAATAATTAAAATTTTAAAAAAAAAAAAATTAAAATTTAAAACATTAACTTTAAAAACCCGGGAAATATTCCTTTAAGGTTAAAAAAAACTTAAAAAAAAGGGGGGCCCCCCGGGTTTTAAAAATTTTAAAAAACCGTTTTTTTTAAAAACCCCAAAAAATTTTCCCCCAAAATTTCCCAAAAATTTTTTTTGGGGGGCCCCCCCCAAAAGGGGTTTCCTTTTTTTTTGGGGGGGCCCCGGGCCCCCCAAAAAACCGGGGGGGGGTTTGGGGGTGGGGCCCCAGGGGGGAAAAGGGGAAAGGGAAAACCAGGGGAGCCCGGGGGTTTTTGGGGGTGGGTTTACCAATTTGGGGCGGCCCCCCCCGGGTTTTAGGAAAAGGGGGGCCAATTTTTTTCCCCCCGTTTTGGGGGGGAGGAACAGGTTTGGGCCGGGTTGGGCCCCTGGCCGGGGGGGGGCCGGGAAAAAAAAATTTGGGGGTTTTTGGGGGGCCCCTTGGGCCCTTTTTAAAAATTTTCCCCGGCAAAAAAAGGGCCCAAAATTTAAAACCTTTAAAAAAAATTTTGGAAAAAAAAAAAAAAACCAAAAAACCAAAATTTTAAAAGGGAAGAAATTAAAATTTTCCTGGGTTTTTTTAAAATTTTTTAAATTTTTTTCCTTGGGAAAATTTCCAAAAAATTTTTTTTTTTGGGGGGGGAAAACCGGAAATTGCCCAAAAAATTTTTGGCCCAAAAAAAAAAACCCCGGGAAAAACCAAAACCCTTTTTTCCCCAAAGGTTTTTCCCCCGGGGGAAAAGCCCCAAAATTTTTTGGGGGGCTTTTTCCCCGGGGGGGGGGGAAGGCCCAAATTTTTTTTTGGGAAAAAATTGGGGTTAGGGGCCCCCCTTTTTTAAAAAATTGGGGGAAAATTTTAAGGGGGTTTTGGGGGTTTCCCGGGGTTTAAACCCAAAAGGGGCCAAGGGAAAGGGGTTTTTTGGGGGCGGGGGAAAAAAAACCCTTTTGGGGCCAAAAAACCCCCTTGGGGGGGAAAAGGAAAAATTAGGTTGGGAAACCCTTTTTAAGGGGGTTGGTTTTTTTTTTTTCCCAAAAGGGGCTAGCCTTTTTTTTTTGGTACCCGGTTTTGGGGAAATTAAAGGGGGTTGTTTTTGGGGGAAGGGGTTTTGGGGTATTTTTTAAAATTTCCCCGGGGGGGTTTTTTTTTTTTTTTTTTCCCCCCCTTTTTTTTTTTCCCCCCTTTTTTTCCAATAAAGGGGGGCCCGGAAATTTTTTTTTGGTTTCCCCTTTTTAAAAAGGGTTTCCCCCCTTTTTTGGGGTTTTTTCCCCTGGGAAAAGGGTTTAGGGTTTTGGGGGTTGGAAAAATTTTCCCCCCTGAAGGGCCTTTGGTTAAGGGTTTCCGGGGAAAAAAAAGGGCCCCCTTTTTTCCCCAATTTTAAAAAAATAAGGGGAAAAAAAAAAAACCCCAAAAAAAAAAAAAAGGAAAAAATTAAAAAAAGGGAAAAAAAAAAAAAAAAAAAAAACAAAAAAAGATAAAAGGGTAAAAGGAAAAAAAAAAAAATAAAAAAAAAAGGAAAAGGGGGGGGAAAATTAAAAACAAAAAAAAATTTTAAAGGAAAATTTTTTCCGGCCCAAAATTAAAAAAAAATTCTTTTTTTTAAAAAATTAATTTTTTTTTCCCGGGGAAAAAAATTTCTTTTTAAAAAAAAATTTTTTTTCCCAAATTTGGGGCCCCCCCTTTGAAAACCCCCCCCAAAAAACCAAAATTGGGCCCCTTTTTTAAAGGATTTCCAAGGGGAAAAAAAACCCCCAAAAAAAATTTTGGTAAAATTTTAAATCAATGTTTAATTTTAAAAAAAAAATAAAAGGGTTTAAATAAAACCTTTTAAAATTTTAAAAAAAAATTTTTTTAAAAAAAAGGTTTAAAAAAACCAAAATTTTAAATCCCTTTTTTTAAATTTTTAAATTTTCCCCCTTAATTAAATCCCCAACCTTCTTTTTTTTTTTAAGGTTTCTTTCCTTTTTGGAATAAATTAAAATTTTAAAAAAATTTTCCCCTTTTTAAATTTTTTAAAAGGGTTTTAAACTAAAAATTTTTTTTTTAAAAATTTTTAACCAAAATTAATTTAAAAAAAATAAAAACCAATTTTTTTAAAAAAAAAAAAAATCCTTTAAAAAAAAAAAAGGGTTTTCCCCCAAAATTAAATTTTGGGGATTTGGGGGTTTTTTTATTTTTGGGGGGTTTTTCATTGGGGGGGGAAAAAAAAATTTTTCTTTCCCTTTTTTAAAAAATTTTTTGGGGGTTTTCCAAAGGGAAACCTTCCAAAACCTCCCTTTTTAAACCAAAATTCCCGTTTTTGGGCCGGGGGAATTTTCCCAAATTTTGGGAACCAAACCCCCAAAAGGGTTTTAAGGGAAAAAGGGGGGTTCAAAAGGGGGGGAAAAAAAGCCCTTTTTAAAAAAGGAAAGGGTTCCTTTTAAATTAGGGGGGAAAAGTCGGCCCCCAAAATTGGGGGAAGGTTTTTGGGGTTTGTGGGTTTTCCGGTTTTTTGGGGTTTTAACGGGCCTTTTTGGGAAATTTTTTTTCCCCTTTTTGGGTTGTTTTTTGGAACCCATTTAAAAGGGGGGGCCCAAACTTTTTGGGGGGGGGAAAAAAAAATTTTTAAAAGCCTTAAAAAAGGAAAACTTTTTTGGTAAAAAAAAAGGGGGGGGGGGAAAAAACCGAAACCCCTTTTTTTTCCCAAAAAATTTTTTTGGGGGGAAAAAAAAAAATTTTTTGGGTTTAGAAAAAGGAAAAAAATTTAAAAAAAGGTTTTAAAAAAAAAATTTTAGTTATTTTGGGTTTAAAAAATTAAATTTTAAAAAATTTTTAAAATTTGGTTTTAATTTTCCCCAATTTTTTTTTAAAATTTAAAAATTTAAATTAAAAAATTTGTTTATTTTAAAAATTAAAAAACCCTTAAATTTTTAAAAATAAAATAAATTTTTAAAATTTCGCCCAAAAAAAAAATTTTAAAAAAAAAAAATTTTAAAAAAAAAAATTTAAATTTAAAAAAAAAAAAAAGTTTAAAAAAAAAAAGAAAATTTTAAAAAAACTTAAATTTAAATTTCCAAAAAAAATTAAAATTTTTAAAATTCAATTTTTTTAAAAAACCATTTTTGGGAAAAAAAAAAAAATTTTTTTTAAATT